>CM042903.1:449023-1049023 GCA_023653625.1 Triadica sebifera | reverse complement strand
TTTAATTTCCTATAAGCATAAGCGACAGCCTTTTCCTCTTGCATCAAGATACACCTCAAACTGTTATGAGAAACATCACTATCGATAACATACTCCTTATTGAGTATTGGTTATGTCAACATCAGAGCTTCTATCAACATACTTTTAAGACTATCTAAACTAGCTTGACACTTGTTATTGAACCTTGAGTGTTGTTCCCATAATTTTGATGATAACAAATAATTAAACAATAAGGAATTTAACCATACTTTGTGTTTTAAGTGATTAAACAAGTTAAATATTATTTGGATTATCAAAGCCAATGTAATCGAGTCAATTAAAGTCAATATTTGCAAAAAATAAGTTGTTCACACTTGTGAAGCTTAATGTGATGTCGGTGAAGAAGTTGAAGCACCAAAAATTCAAAAATTCAACACAAAAAATAATCAAGACAATATTCATACCTGTGAAGGTCAAGTGCAAAAGTTCAAAATTTCAAAATCATTCATGGCTTATTTCACGACCTCATTCACAGTTTGGAAGAAACCCTTTACACCAATGAATGTCGAACTATGGATTTTGAATTTAGAAAAGCAAGGAAGTCACACCCATGAAGACATGGTAATATGATCATTGTAGCAGGCTCTAAGGTTGTTAAACGATTAGATTTTGAATTAATGCATCCCTAAAAGGTAGATTTCAAATGAACTCTATAAAAAGCGCATTTTACTCAATGAAGATAATTAATTAGTGCAATAAGAGCTTCATTACATTTATAAATTCTTTAGAAATCATATTTGAGAGTTTATGCATTAATTCTTTGTAATATTTCTTCTTATTCTCATTTCAATATTATAAAGCTCAAGTGATCTTGAGTTTGAGTGTTTTATTCTGTCAAACAATTACTCAAGAGTGTGTTTTAATGAGATGGCTAAAGATTAAAATACTTGTGTGAGCCATAAAATACAAGGAATTAGTTTTTGTGTTAGCCAGTTAAAATACAAGGGAATTTGGGTTTGGTGTGATCCCAAAGTGAAATACCTAGTTTGGAGTGAACTAGCAAAACTCTTGTGTATCTCGTTGAGTGAGATAGTGAAAATATCCAATTACGATTGGGGAGAGGAGTAGGGTTATTAACACTCGAATCTCTATAAATCGTGTGTCCAATATCTCTTACCTTATTTCTTTTATATGTTGCTTATTTTTCTTTACAAGAAAATTTTAATTATCCACTAATTCGTCCCCCTTTCTTCGTGATTTTCTCGGCAACAATTAGTATCAAAGCAAAGTCTTGCATCAAAGCTTAATCAATGGTAATAAAGATTAAGAAATGGCCATGGAGGATTTCAAAATCTCAAGTCTTACTTTGATGATGCAAATTATGTCCATTAGAAGTTCAGGATGGAGACATATCTTGATAGCGAAAGGATTGAAGTTTAGGATATTGCACAAAAAGAATGGACACTGCCAATCAAAAAAGGAGAAAATGGTGAAGAAGAACTCATCCTAAGAGATGATTGGAGAGAGCCACAAGAAAGAGCCAATGGCAAAAATAAAATAGCAATGACAATTTTTGCAAACTCTCTATCCATTAAAGAGTGTGGTAGAATTCAATATTGTCTCATCACATATAACATGTGGAAGACATTGGAAAATTACCATGAAGGAACCAAGTAAAATCTAAGAAGATCCAACTCCTTATATTAGAGTTTCAACTCTTCAAGATGAAACCCAACGAGTACATCACTGAAATAGCAAACTATCTTTTTGCCTTCATTAATGGCATGAGGAAGCTTAGAAATCATATAAACTTGGAGAAAGTCAACAACAAGATCCTAAGAAGCCTTCCGTGCACAGTCTACAGTTTGAGAGTCACTAGTATAGAATAAGCCAATTAATATATGAGCATCATGCCTACTGATGTCCTCATTGGTAAATTTTTAACACATGAGATGGCTGTCAAAAGAGAAAGAAAACTTGAAGTATAACTGAAAAAGAGAAAATTTCTCGCACTCAAAACCTCAACCTCTCAAAAAGTGACTCAGAATGATGAAAAGTGAAGATGAAAATGAGGATATTTCTATGTTCTCAAAAAGAATAAAAAGAATGATCAATAAGAAGTTTCGTAACTCCCAAAACTACAAGCAAAGATTTTTAAAATACTCTTCAAATGACTCATCACAAAAGAGCAAAGATGAAGTCAATTACTATGAATATGGAAAGAAATGGCACATCAAACCAGACTATCCAAGGCTCAAAATTCATAAAAAGAAGTCCAACAAGGAAGATGGGGAAAAAGGCCATAAATCCATATAGGATGATGATAGTTCCTCAAGTGAAAATGAGGATAACGAAAAATAGGTGGCCAACCTATGCTTCATGGCTTTAGAGGTCACTTCACAAATGAGGTAAGTCCCTCTTGCTTTCACTTTTGTGATGATATCGATAATGTTGATGATGATGATAATGATGTCTCTCTTGCTTTCACTCTTGTGATGATGTTGATAATGTTGTTACTGACGATGATGATGATGAACTTAGTATTATATAAATTTTGATCCTATAATTAGAAAAATATATAAATTAAATTAAATTCATAAGAATGAAAATTCTACATTAAAAACGGATTTAAAATTTTTACAAAAAGAAAATTTTGAACTTAAAACCTCTAATGATACTCTTAAAAAATCATTAGATGAATTTTCTTTAAGACCCTCAATTAAGACCTTATTTAAAGAAAATAATATTTTCAAAAATGAAGTTGAGGAACTTAGAAATTTTATTTCAAAATTTCACAAAGGGAAGGAAAACTTATATACTCTTATTGTCTCACAAAAACTGCCTTTAATAAAATATATACTATATTTTAATAAAGCATCAACGTCATCTGCATCTAGAACAGTATTTGTTAAATCTAGTACACCTCAAACCTCTTCCATTGATGTAATAGCTTCAAAAGCTAAACACAAGTCACACACGCAACCCCCTATTCAAAGAAAGTATATTGGAAGGTCACATGGCTCAAGAGGTAGACCTCAAAAAGCTAATCACACTTTAATATATAAAATGCAAGTACTTAGGAACTCACACACTACACATGCATGTTTCTACATACATCATATACCCTAAAAAGTAGTGAGAACTAAACCTCATGAAATATGGTAGGAACTTCTTAAACCTAAACTCCTCCAATAGAGCCTCAAAACCAAGCTTTGACATAAGCTTACTTATCCTCTTGGTTAGTTTCACCACCCATCTTCCAACCCCTATCACATATAAGCATCTCTATCAACCTCTATAAACGATAATTTTAACTTAAAAGCCACAAATGATAAAGCCCTAACTTTAAACCTTTTATAAAACCTTAAACTCACTTCATCCCTGTTGCCCAGACAATGAACCAAGAAGGGGGTTGAATTGGTTAGCAAATAAAATTTTTCTTAATTGAAAATGCGGAATAAATAAAATAGAGGAAGGAATGAGAGATATCACACACAAGAATATAGAGGTTCGGGCATTAACAAACCCTACTCCTCTCCCCAATCTCAATTGGGTGTTTCACTAACACACTAAGTGTTACAATGGAGTTTTTCAAACTCACTCCCAACTATGGTGTTTCTTTCAATGGCTAACACCTTACCCCGAGATTCCCTTGTGTTTTTCAATGGCTCACACAATAAACCAATTTTCTTGTTTTTTATGGCTCACACAACAAACCCTTAAAAGTGTTTCACTTTTAACCCAATATACCCAAGCTCACTTTTGAGTAATTGATTCCAATGAAAAACACTCACCAACCTACAATGCTAAGAAGTTATGAGCAAATTGGTTTTCACAATAAGTAAAGGATTGTTGAAAAATAATTAATGCACAAGGCTACAACAAGATTAAAGATCAAAAATAATTTATGTTCTACTTGTTCTTCATATTGGGATTCATAAATGACTTGCATTTATACTACCTCTGTGAATTATAGTCATTTGGGTGCTTTTAATGAAAAAGTAGTCATTGAACCAACTCTTAAATCACGCCTGACATGTTTCTCTGTCCTCATTCATGGGCGTGAATGTTCTTTCAAGGCCATGGTCCAAGTGGTGACATTGGTCATGACACTCTCTGGAAGAATTGGAAATGTTTGGTCATGGGTGTGACTAATCTTTCATGGGCATGAATGTTCTTCCAAGCCATGGTCCAAGTGATGACTTTGACCATGACACTCTCTAGAAGAATTGGAAATGTTTGGTCAAGGGTGCGACTTGTTTGATCATTCATGGTTGGTTTGTTCTTTCATGGCCGTGAACTTTGAATGGTGAAAAATTGGCACTAGGCTATATTCACGGGCGTGACATTAGTAGTCACGGGCATGACACTTGTTATTTCTTTGATTTTTATCTTCAAAAGTTGTCTTTCAATATTCAACCACAACCCTATGAGAAACCTCCCTGAGGTAATAAGGAATAGTGTCAAAATACAAAACCTCAAGTCTAAGGATACTTGCACCATTGCTTGTTGAGACTATCATTGACATTTGAATAGATTATCCATATGATTGTCTCATAGCAGGTCATCTAATGTACTTAGCTATACTTGGCAAGCATCCACATATTAACTCTAAGCATATCATATTTACAGTTTCTGAGATATATGCTCAATCCAATCAAGAAGTGTAACATGTGCTAGTTTGTCCGAATTAACAATGTCCCATCTCATTAATCCTATGACTAGGGATAATTTAGATACTAACATAATTACACATTATAAGAATCTCAATGTTATGATATCATCACGATTTCCTTCATGTTATGTTATGTATCAAGGACTTCATTAATTGATTTAAGATCACTAACAATTCATATATCAAATGAACATCAAATTAATGAAACAACCTTTTGTTAATCAAATAAATTTGTACAATAAGTGCTAAAGGTAATTACCTTTAGAGCACTTCTCTAACAATTTATGTTGTGAATGTTGAGTTATAGTGAAGGGAACCATGACTGTTCCATAGTTGCTTAGTACCTTGTGCAGGTCCAGGAACTTGTTCAATTATTTTGAGCTCCTTATAAATAGAATCTATAATTTATCAAAACATGAAAAGCTATAGGATTATTATTTTCTAAAAGTATATAAAAATTTTACCTTAATATGTTATTTTAGTGTGAGTTATGGCCTTCACAATTCAGACTAGTCTATAAGGCAACTTTATTCTAGACCAATGATATGTTTCTTACAATTCGGGGACTTTAAGAAAAAATTGATAAAAGTTGTTAAATGAAAAATGTTCCATTTTAATCTATCTAAGTTCCTACCAATTTTCATTATAATATGACTTAAACATTGTAAGATATAAACGATTAAAATTGGTATTCTAAAACTTCCTAAGGGCATAAAACATAACACGATTAGAAATCTCACAAAAAAATTGTACAATATTCTAATTGCTCTTAAATTTGTATAACTTATATAATTAAATGTTAAATTTAATTAAAAACAAGAATCAAATAAATTAGACAAGTGTATAAAAATTTATAGGCTAATCAGTCCCATAAGGCCACACTGCCTTATTGGAAAATCCTAACTATTTATATGAAGTAAGCATATTAATTTGTTTAAGCCACATTAAGTTTCTCTAGTCATGAATTAATCAATTATATTTCCAAATTTGGCTCACAACAAATTGGAGACATGTAAGGAGAGGATAAACAATAAGTTAAGGGCCAGAATCAAATGAAAAAAGTGAGTTTAATTATCAAGCGATTTCTTTAGAACACTTAAACATTACTCACTATGTGAAACGTGTAATGATTTATGGTTATGTGATTCATATGATTGCCATGATTTGACATTGATAATGAGATGATGAATAATTTAGGACATATATGGTACATATAAGTGGTATACACATGGTATATTTGAGGTATATGCTTGGCATACGTGATATATACATGGTATATGTGTAGTATATGCGAGATATATGGATAGAATATGTGGTATATATACAGTATATGTATGGTATATGTCATAAGGACATAATAGTTGATGAATGTTTAGTTACAAATGCATATGCATAAAGACTTAAAAAGGCATTGTGACTAGTTAATCGATATTGTATGACAAAAGAAGAGGCCTATGACTTGACAAATGTGCAAATGAAAAAAATGATCAAGCTAGCTAGCAAATTCAAATGTTCACATGACAAATGTTCACATGGATACTTAGCGTAATGTCTATTTAACTTGTTTACAACAAAATGAAATGAGCAAAGCATAAGCATAAGCAAAGAATAGTGATTATATGTTTAAATTTCACTTGTAATTATATGATAATGGTGAATGAAATGGAAAATATAGTATGCATTGGGTTTGTAATTTATTACTATGAGTTGTTTAATACTTTAGAGGTTGTTTGATGATTACTCTCATCGAGTCAACTATTCAATTTGCATAATTTTTCAGGTAAAGAAAAGTTATAGATTATTTTGGTTGACATATAGAAGATATGGAACAAAGATCATTGGCCGAGCCTCATCACTCTCTCTCCTTGCATTCCACATGAACATAAAATCATGTCATCTACATTTTGGACTTATGTGAATATACATGTATATTTACTCAGTGTTTATTTTGAAATGTGTAACTGGATGTAACTCATAAATCTTTAGGTGTAAAGTTTAAGTTTTAATATATGTGACATATTATATTGTAATGAAAGCCTTAATATTGACTTTTGTGAATATACATGTATATTCATTGAATGATATGATAGGATGTGATGAAAAAAAAATTATTAGCAATGTTAACAAGATCTTTTGTCTTACTAGTATACCATATATGATTAGTAGACACAGGAATAGGTTGTACTAAAATGCATAAGGTATGATGTTACACAAGCTAGGTAAGATGATTATGATAGAGTATTAGATGTATTTTACTTGACTGAGTAAATATGCTTTAGGGTTGATCATAAATGAGATAGTAAAGTGCAAAAGATTTGAGAATGACCTTAATATAGAGATTGAAGGCCATGTGAATGCACTATAGCATGCCAATTTCACTAAGCTGGTCTCATCCACCATTAGTGTGGAAAAAAGGAAGAGAAAGATTGTAAGGGATCCTCTAGACAACAGATAACAACTTTAGAATCAAAGACATCGCAAGTGTTTTACATAGGGTGGACTACATAGGAGGGGGCAACCCTCTAGAGCTACATCTATAGCCCAGAATATCAGAGAGCGAGATTCAATTTGTGGCACATGCCAGAAGAGCAATAGAGGGGAATGTTGGTTAAGTATATATGTTTGCTTCATATGCGGATCTAAAGCATATGAAAAAGGATTGTCCTTTGATTATTGGTAGTGCACCTACCCAGACTACATGGCCAACTCTAGCTCAAACCAAAAAGCAGACTAAAGGAGGTCGTACAGGACCTACCCAGGCAACCTTAGAGATTGTTAATAGGCCATGACTAGATTGAGTTTGAGCTAGAGATTTTACTATAAGGGCTAGCAAGGACAAAAAATTTAATGATTTAATTGTTGGTATGTTTTAACTTTATGACTCAGATATTTATGCATTAGTTGATCCGAGTTCCACACATTTTATATATGAACAAGCACACTTAGACAATATGATATGGGTAGTGAAAAACTTACATATGAGAATGAGGTTACAAACCCTTTAGGGCACAACATGATAGTGTGCTGGGTATACAGAGGGTGTTTTTTCGTGGTACATGGGAAAGATTTCTTTACAAACTTGATAGAGCTGTCTTTTCATGAGTTTGATGTCATTTTGGGCATAGATTGGCTTTCATAGCATGAGGTAGTTATAGACTACAAAGAAAAGTATGTAATACTAAAAACACTTGAATAAGTAGATGTAAAAGTGGACGGTAAGCTATTCCCATAGTCTCCATTAGTTATCTATATGATGAAGGCCAGGAGGATAATGAGGAAGTGATGTGAAAGCTATTTAGCTAATATTGTTGACACTAGAAAGGGAGGTCTAGATATTAAGGATATCCCTACAAATAGAGAATTCTAGATGTTTTCCAGATAATCTACCAAGATTACCATCGGACAGAGAGGTTGAGTTCTCAATTAAGCTCACTAGGCATAACACTCATATCAATAGCACCATACAGAATGACACCATCTGAAATGGAAATTTTGAAGGCTCAGTTGCATGAACTAGTATATAAGGGCTTCACTAGACTGAGTGTATCTCCATAGGGTGCACCGATGTTATTTGTGAAAAAAAGATGGGCCTATTAGGCTAGGCATCGATTACAGATAACTAATTATGGTGACAATCAAGAATAGATATCCTTTACCATAAATTAATGATATGTTTGATTAGTTAAAGGGTGTATGTGTGTTTTCTAAAATTGATTTGAGATCAAGGCATTACCACTTGAGAGTTAGTGCAAAAGACATAGTTAAGACATCATTTATAATTAGATACAGGCATTATGAGTTTGTGATTATGCCTTTTGGGCTAACCAATGATCTAACAGTGTTTGATAGACTTGATGAACATGATATTCAAGTATTATCTTGACTAATGTGTTAGGATCTTTATTGACGATATTCTAGTGTATTCTTAGACACTTGAAGAGCATGATTAGCACCTGAGGATAGTGTTATGGATACTTAAGGAGCAAAAATTATATGCTAAGCTCTAGCAATATGAGTTTTAGCTTAATAAGGTAGATTTTCTTGGACACATTGTGTCAGCAAATGGTATAAAGGTTAATCTTAGCAAGGTAGAGGCGTTTATGA
Source organism: Triadica sebifera (assembly GCA_023653625.1). Taxonomy (NCBI): domain Eukaryota; kingdom Viridiplantae; phylum Streptophyta; class Magnoliopsida; order Malpighiales; family Euphorbiaceae; genus Triadica; species Triadica sebifera. The sequence continues at coordinate 1,040,265 of CM042903.1, read as the reverse complement.
ATTGGAAGACACCCCACAAAGTTACAGAGATCAGGAGTTCTCTTGGGTTAGCTAGTTATTATAGGAGGTTCATTAAAGGCTTTTCAATTATTACTTCTCCTTTGATTAGACTACTGAAGAAAGATGTGAGATTCGAGTGGATAGAGAAATGTCAAGACGGTTTTGACAAGCTTAAGAAATGTTAACAAAGGCTCTTGATTTGACCAGCCAATCCTTGATAAGGAGTACATCATATGTAGCAATGCTTTTCACAATGGATGGGATCCGTACTAATGAAACATGGCAAGGTGGTAGCATATGCATCCAGGAAGTTAAAGACATATGGGAAGAATTACCCCACTTATGACTTAGAGTTGGAGACTATTGTCTTTGGATTAAAGATATGGTGCCACTATCTTTATAGGGAGAAATATTTCATCTACACAGACAATAATGGAAATGGGAGCATATTACTATGGACTTCATGATTGGGTTTCCAATGACACCTATGAGATATGATGTCGTATGGTTATTATGTATATACTTACAAAGTTAGCTCACTTCTTGCCTATCAGGAGCGATTTTCCCTTGAGCAGACTACTAGAGTTTTATGTTTATGAGTTAGTATGATTTTATAGAGTGTCGGTCTCCATTATTTCAGATAGGAACCTTGGGTTTAATTCTCAATTTTGGAGTAAGTTTTGGACACCAAGTTCAATTTTAGCGCAACACTCCATCCATACATAGATGAATAATTAGAGAAAGCATACAAATATTAGAGGATATGATGAGTTGTAGGATTGAGTTCAAGGGTAGATAGGACAAATATCTTCCTTTAATAGAGTTTGCATACAATAAAAACTACCAATCTAAAATTAAGATGGCTCCATATGAGGCACTATATGATAGAAAGTGTTAAACACCCTGATGTTGGACAGAGCTTAGTGAGAGAAAGCTAGTGGAGCCAGACTTGGTGTAACAGATAGTGGATAGTATATGGGTTATCCAGGGCAAATTGAAACAAATTTAGATAAATAAAAATCATATGTAGCTCTCAAGAGGAGAAACAAAGAGTATGTAGTGGGAGACAAGGTTTTCTTAAAAAATTTCCCATGAAAGTCTTAAGATTTGGGAAGAGTTGCAATTTGAGCTCGAGATTAATTGGGCCTTATGAGATTCTAGCAAGAGTTGGAGCAATTGCTTATAGGCGTGCGCTACCACTAGAGTTTAGCAAGATCCATAATGTGTTCCATGTCACCATGTTGAGGAGATACAGGTCAGATCCCTCTCATATTTTATAGTTTAGAGCATTGAGGTGAGATTAGATTTGACATATGAAGAAGAGCTAGTTCAAATTATAACCAGAGGCATCAAGGAACTCAAGAACTAGCAAGTACCATTAGTCAAAGTCTTATAGAAAAATTATGCAATATAAGAGGCTACTTGGAAAAGTGAAGAAGTGATGAAAGCCCAACATCATAGCTATTTAGAAACAATACACTAGGTAAATTTTGAGGAAAATTTTTTTTAAGGGGTAGTGAAATATAATACCCACTAGTTAGGGCCTAGAAATAATATGTAATAGGATTATATGAAGGGTATAAAAGTGGTTATGGGTTTTAAGATACAAAAATAGTTAAAAAGACATGAAAAGTGAAGTTTTCCAATGTTATCGCCTGTGTATGTATCATCACGACCATGAATGTTCAAAAATAAGAATTATGCAATTGAGCAGCTTCATAACCATGACACACATGGTCATGCCTATGAAGACCTACAGTTTAAATTGGGCAGTTTCGTATTTTTGACATAAACTCACGATCTTCTAAATTTGAAACCCTAGCCATGATTCATGTGAATCTCATAATCGACCTTCACTCAATTCCCTTAAATCTTTATCAATATAACATGAAATCCCCACTAAAAATAAGATTAAAATTAATTAGAAAAAATAGATTTCACCATATCATTGTGGGCATAAGTGGGGAGAAGAGAAAGCTCATTTCTAAACCTTAAAACCAATTTCATTCATCGAAATAGAGGTAAATAATCATGTTTCCTTTGTGCTTCGATTAGTTTAATTTGATTCTAAATGGGGTTTTGCGATTAAAGACCTTGAACAATGGTTTAAGTTAAGGTTTTGCTCAATTATGGTATATAGATGATATATAATTGTATAGATAGTAATATTGGGTTCTAATATTATGATAGGGACCAAAAAAGAAGGTGGAGAAAACCGCTAGTGAGTTTAGGCACGCGAGAGATGATGGATTTTAAGGCTCTAATTCATATTTGTTCATATATGCATCTAAATTTGAATTTTGGTATGTTTTATGAATAATTATGCCATGGCTATGATATTTGGCATGTGTTGATACCAAAAATATGATACTAAAATTTGGTGAAACAATATGACTAGGTTTATAAGGAATTATGGCAAGTAAGTAAGTATTTATGTTATGGTGTTGATAAATAAGGCATTGAATCAAGTTTAATTGTTTCATTATCATAATGTCTGTTTACAACTTGTTAAATGCTATAAAATATTGGAAAGTGTTGATAAGAGTGACTAATATTGGTTAGCCTTAGTGCCACTACATATGGTATGCTTATTTACGTTGACTTGGTGCTGACATTTAAAATAGACTGTAGATTCATGATTGTGACTTCTTGTTCACACTCGTGAATGTTCATATAGAAAAAATCACAACATGAGTCATGAGTTGACAACCTATCAATGAAGTCTGTAATGCCCGGTCGTTTAGACACTGATCACATGTGACCGAGTCAGGCACGCCGGATCGATCGGAGTCTAAATCCAAATGCACAAAAAAATAATAATATTTAAGGAAATTTTATTAAGGAGATTATTAATTGGGAATTTAAAAGTTTAGCACCAGAATTAGTTGAAATAAAATTTCTCTTTAGATTAAATGAGGATTTATGGAATGGTTTGGGATTATTTTGCGCAAAGAGGAGATTATGAGTTAAATGATGTATTATTTAAAGATTAAAAATTTATTATGATTAATTAATCAAATTGACCAATAGGAAACAAATCTAGAATTTGTTTTTTTATTATTATTAAGGAATATTAACCTAATATTCATCTTATACATTAATGAGCATTAATTAATATTGATGAATCATATGCCTACTCACCCAAATCTAGAATTCTCTTCATTAATGAGGCATTAATGAGCCTTATCCTGATCCTTATCTTACTGATTAATGACATTAAAATTCAATGAACTTTAGCTTAGTCTAGAAGCATCTTCATTAATTAGACATTAAAAGCAATTGAAAAAAAAAATTCCCTCATCCTTATCTTGTATGGTCGACCACCCTCTCCACCAATTCTCTACCATTTTGTTCCAAACTTAGCTAGAAAAAGAGAGGAAGAGAGGATCTAAGAGAGAAACTCAAGAAAATAAAGGAAGCCCCCTACAAAGGGTAGAAGAAAGAAAGAGAAAGGAAGAAAGAAAAGAGAAAAAAAATTCTTTGGGGCAAAACAAGGACAAAGGTAGAAGCAATCTTGAGGAAGGGAAAGGAAAAGAAGAAGCCTAGGAAAGGGAGAAGAGATTAATAAGGTATGTTCTTGTATGAAAAAAATTTAATATGTTGATTTTATTGTTAAATCTTGTGTTAATTGCATGATTAAATGAGTGGTTGTGATGTTATATGTGTTGCTGGAAATTTTATCATGGAGTGGCATGCATTAAAAATTCTATAACTTAAGTTATGGAACTCTAAATTTCATGATCTTTGATGTTTTGGAAACTTAAAACATATATCTAAAACTTTCATGAAGGACATGAGATTTAATTATGAATGCAACTATGTTAAAATTTGACACAAATATGAGACTTGAAATCTGCCTCGGAATTTCCTGGGCAGATTTTAGCTTAGTCGCCAGTACTCAATTAGTCCTAACTTTTTCTAAAGAAATCTGAATTAGTTGATTCAAATTGAAAATTAAAGATAATATTTGTGGCTAATATTTATTACAAGACTATTTAATTAAATTCGGCCAAAAACAGGGTCAAAAGTAAGAGTACTGGCGAATAGGGCTGCTGAAAAAGTAAGAGTTTTACATGTAAATTGATTTGGGGCTTATGATATGAGATGAATGATATTGATATGAGTGATTATTATGTGATATAAGCCAATAAGTCCATAAAAAATTTATTAAGAAAATAAAACTATGAAATAATTGTTTGGTGTATATTTTGACCATAATGAAATTATTACTTGAATAAATTGAGATGAAATGATTAAGCCCTAAAACACCTAGCTGGGAACTCAGGTAAAGGATAGATTGGCATGCCAATAAGGGGTGGGATATGTAGGCATAAAACGCCGAGTTGATTTATGTAGGAACTACATGTGTCGAGTTTATTTATGTAGGCACTACATGTGCCGAGTTGATATATGTAGGCATCACATTGTGCCGAGTTTATTTATGTAGGCGCCATGCACCGAGTTAAGATTTGCTAGCAGATAATGCCTCGTATCCTATCTGATAGTTCTAGTTATTGGTGTTGGGCATAAATTTGAATAAACAAGACAAAATAAGATATGATAAAATTTACTTATTGTGAATAATTATTGAATAATAAAATGAGTAAAATTATGGTGATATTAAAAATAATATTATGCAATGAGATTATGCAATTAACATAATTATCATATATAAAAGAAATTGTGTACTAGAAATTACCTTGCAAATTAATTTATTGCTGATAAATTTGTGATATTTCTTTTATTTGACTTTAAATGTATGAAAGTGTGAGATTCTATAAATTGCATATTAAGCTTTTGTCATATAAAGCACCACTAAGCTAGTAGCTTAGCACGTGTGGTTTTTCCCACGCGTAAGTACTAAAGTAGTTAGTAAGTAAAGGATGAAGCTGCCAGAAAGAGAAGAACGTCAGATAGTGGATAGTAGCATTTGATGATCTTTTTGTTCTCATGTATTAACTTTTGTAAAATATAATAGTAAGTTTTATTTTTGTATTGTGTGATACTCATATTTTGGGTCTGTAAATAAAATATTAATTAATAGATCTTTGTATATAACCCTTTAGAAAATGAAATAGTTTATTATGGATGAATTATATAAATTGGTATAGAGTATATGTATTTAAAAAAATTTGGAGACTATATTTTGAATTTATATTCATATATTTTAAAATGAGAATATACAAAATGATTGTATAAGCAAGTTAGACTGGGAGTCAAGAGTAAGGTAGCACTCCTTTGCTTTGCTACTATTTGTAGGGTAAAGAGGTGTTACAATTTTTGGTATCAGAGCCCGATTTCGGGCAGTTCTAATTTAAATGGTTAACTAAATAAAGTGTGTGTCTCATGCATATGCATCTTATATATATACTTCTATCTTACAAGAAGGGTTCTTCTTTCTAGCATTAGGTAGATATGGAATCGAGTTCACAACGAACTGTGAGAGTAAGCGCTGAAAGTAATGATCTATCTGACACTGAAGTATCATCTCATTCAAGGCAACATCAGAGAGCCACTAGAGCTAGTGAATCTATGTCATCTCATGGTCATTTTGAAGCTAAAGGTGTAGATCAGGGGGATTTATTGGAAAATGTTGTGGAACTGATCCAATAAGCTACTAGACCTTCCACTTCGAGTTTAAAGTTTGACAAGCTCCAAAAGTACGGTGCTACTGACTTTTAAGGTCGTAAAGAAGAAGACGCAGCAGCAGCAGATTAATGGTTGGAGAGAAATGAGAGGGTATTTGAGCAACTGGAGTGTACTCCTAATCAGAAATATCAGTACACATTATCTCTTTTGCAAGAAAGTGCATATGATTGGTGGAAAAGTATTATGTGAAGGCTGCAAACACCAGATCCTCCGACATGGAATTTCTTTTTGAACCAATTCCGGGCCAAATATGTTCGCAGATCATACAGAGACAAGAAGAAACAAGAATTCTTAGATCTGAAATAGAACACTCTAATTGTAACTGAATATGAAAAAAAGTTTACTCGTCTGTGTAAGTATGCAGAGAGTATTATATCGGATGAGATTGATTGGCGTAGACGATTTGAGGGAGGTCTTAGGCATCCCATTAGAGACAGAGTGGCAGCCTCACAGATCGAAGACTTTTCAAGACTGGTGTCTACAGCTGAGAGTGTTGAGGAAGCATTAGTAGACCAATAGCAGGTAACAATTGAGAAAGGCTTTAAAAGACCTTTATCACAATTCAATGTAGGCCCATCTGGTAGTTAGAGGGCTAGGTTAGCGGGGAGCTGACCACGAATAGTAAGTGTTGGTAGAGCTTCTACTTTCAGGGGAAATTAGCAACAGAGACCTGTAATATCCATAGCTTGTGCACCTACACCCAGTTCTAGGAGATCAGCTCCAGAAATTTGTCCACATTGTGGAAGGACACATGCAGGAGAGTGTTAGTGGCTGATAGGGGGTTGTTTAAAATGTGGAGCTACAGATCATAAGCAGAAAGACTGTCCACAATGGATTGCTGGTAGGGGTACAGGCAGCACAACACCAGTTCAGACCGGAGTTTCAGGCCAAGGCAGAGGCAGAGGTCATGGTCAGATGAGGGTAGGTCGAGCAGAGTCAAGCATGGAGCATCAGAAATAGTTGATAGACCGGAGGGAGGTAGAGCGCCAGCCCATGAAGAGCAGGATGCCCTAGATGTTATTGTTGGTAAATTTTCTCTCCTTGATACTGATTTATTTGCTTTGATTGATCCAAGATCTATTCATTCCTATTTATGCACACCACCACCTAGTCAAGGCAAAATGATAGCAGAAAAATTAGAGTATGATATAGTGGTGAAAAATCATTTAGGCCATAGCGTTATAGTTAATAGAGTGTATAAAAATTGTCGAGTGAAAATTCAGGGTAGAGAGTTCCTAGCGAACTTAATTGAATTACCTTTTCATGAATTTGATGCTATTTTGGGGACGGATTGGTTGACTCGACATAGAGCAATTGTTGATTGCCGATCCAGAATAGTGATATTTACAATTCCGGGCCAAGATGACATAATGATTCAAGGTGAGAATCGACCATACCTAACTCATGTCATTTCTCTTACGAAAGCTAGAAAACTTATAAGGAAAGGATGTAAGGCGTATCTAGCACATGTAGTGAATGTTGGGAAAATGAGTCCTTATCTCAGGAACATACCTACAGTATGTGAATTCCCAGATGTCTTTCCCGATGATTTGTCAGGATTGCCACCAAATAGAGAAATAGAATTTGGCATAGAGGTTATTCCAGGTATGACTCCAATATCTATTACCCCCTACAGAATGGCACCCACAGAACTGAAGGAATTAAATGTGCAACTACAAGAACTGTTGGGTAAGGGGTTTATTAGACCCAGTGTGTCACCTTGGGGTGCTTCAGTGTAATTTGTGAAGAAGAAAGATGGCACCTTACAACTCTGTATTGATTATCGATAGCTGAATAAGGTGATGATAAAGAATAAATATCCCCTACCCAGAATAGATGATTTGTTTGATCAACTATAGGTGATGAAAAGGTGATAGTGATAAAAGATAGACAAAAAGCAGCGGCTGATAGACAACAGTCCTATGCAGATTTGAAGAGAAAAGACATAGAATATGCGGTCGATGATAAAGTATTCTTGAAAGTCTCACGTTGGAAGAAAATCCTCAGGTTTGGCAGAAAGGGAAAGCTAAGTCCCCGATTTATTGGGTCGTATGAAGTACTTGAACGTGTGGATCTAGTGGCGTACAAATTGGCATTACCACCAGAATTAGAAAGAATCCATAATGTGTTTCATATGCCTCTGTTGCGGAGATATAGGTCAGATCCATCACATACAATACCTGTGGAGACTATAGAAGTACAATCGGATTTGACTTATAAGGAAGAAACAATGGCAATTTTAGTTAGGGAAGTTAAAGAACTGCGGAACGAACGAGTACCTCTGGTGAAAATCCTATGGTGCAACCATTCTACGGAAAAAGCCACATGGGAAAGTGAAGAAGTAATGAAGGCCCAATATCCTCAATTATTCAGCATCAACTAATCAGGTAAATTTCGAGAACAAAATTTTCATAAGGGGAAAAGAATTGTAATGTCCAGTCGTTTAGACACTAATCACATGTGACAGAGTCAGGCACGCCGGATCGATTGGAGATTAAATCTAGATGCACAGAAAAATAATAATATTTAAGAAAAATTTATTAAGGACATTATTAATTGGGAATTTAAAAGTTTAGTGCCAGAATTAGTTGAAATAAAATTTCTCTTTGGATTAAATGAGGATTTATAAAATGGTTTGGGATTATTTTGCACAAAGAGGAGACTATGAGTTAAATGATGTATTATTTAAATATTAAAAATTTATTATTATTAATTAATCAAATTGACCAATAGGAAACAAATCTAGAATTTTTTTTATTATTAAGGAATATTAACCTAATATGCATCTTATACATTAATGAGCATTAATTAATATTGATGAATCATATGCCTACTCACCCAATTTCTTCATTAATGAGGCATTAATGAGCTTTATCCTAATCTTTGTCTTACTAATTAATGACATTAAAATTCAATGAACCTTAGCTTAGTCTAGAAGCTTCTTCATTAATTAGACATTAAAAGCAATTGAAAAAAAAAATTTCCCTCATCTTTATCTTGTATGGCCGGCCACCCTCTCCACCAATTCTCTACCATTTTTTTCCAAACTTAGCTAGCAAAAGAAAGGAAGAGAGGATATAAGAGAGAAACTCAAGAAAATAAAGGAAGCCCCCTACAAAGGATAGAAGAAAGAAAGAAAGAGAAAGGAAGAAAGAAAAGAGAAAAAAATTCTTTCGGGCAAACCAAGGACAAAGGTAGAAGCAATCTTGAGGAAGGGAAAGGAAAGGGAGAAGAGATTAATAAAGTATGTGCTTGTATGAAAAAAATTTAATATGTTGATTTTATTGTTAAATCTTGTGTTAATTGTATGATTAAATGAGTAGTTGTGATGTTATATGCGTTGCTGGAAATTTAATCATGGAGCAGCATGCATTAAAAATTCTACAAATTAAGTTGTGGAACTATAAATTTCGTGATCTTTGATATTTTGGAAACTTAAAATGTATATCTAAAAATGTCATGAAGGACATGACATTTAATTATGAATGAAACTATGTTAAAAATTGACACAAATATGAGACTTGAAATCTGCCTCGGAATTTCCTAGGCAGATTTTAGCTGAGCCGTCAATACTCAATTAGTCATAACTTTGTCTATAGAGATCATAATTATTTGATTCAAAATGTAAATTAAAGATAAGATCTGTGGCTAAAATTTATTAGGGGAATACTTAATTATATTCGGTGAAAAACAGGGTCAAAATTGAGACCCAAAACAGAGCCCGAAATCTGTCCAGAACAGGGCTGCTGAAAAAGTGAGAGTTTTACATATAAATTGATTTGGGGCTTATGATATGAGATGAATGATATTGATATGAATGATTAGTATGTGATATAAACCAATAAGTCCATAAAAAAATTATTGAGAAAATAAAACTATGAAATAATTGTTTGGTGTATATTTTGACCATAATGAAATTATTACTTGAATAAATTAAGATGAAATAATTAAGCCATAAAACACCTAGCTGGGAACTAGGGTAAAGGATAGATTGGCATGCCAATAAGGGGTGGGATATATAGGTGTAAAACGCCGAGTTGATTTATGTAGGCACTACATGTGCCGAGTTGATTTATATAGGCACTACATGTGTCGAGTTAATATATGTAGGCACCACATTGTGCCGAGTTTATTTATGTAGGCGTCATACGCCGAGTTAAGATTTGCCGGCAGATAATGCCCCGTATCCTATCTGATAGTTCTAGTTATTGGTGTTGGGTATAAATTTGAATAAACAAGATAAAATAAGATATGATAAAATTTACTTATTGTGAATAATTATTGAATAATAAAATGAGTAAAATTATGGTGATATTAAAAATAATATTATGCAATGAGATTATGCTATTAACATAATTATCATATGTAAAAGAAATTGTGTACTAGCAATTACCTTGCAAATTAATTTATTGCTGATAAATTTGTGATATTTCTTTTATTTGACTTTAAATGTATGAATGTGTGAGATTTTATAAATTGCATATTAAGCTTTTGTCATATAAAGCACCACTAAGCTAGTAGCTTATCGCGTGTGACTTTTTCCACGCGTAGGTACTAAAGTAGTTAGTAAGTAAAGGATGAAGCTGCCAGAAAGAGAAGAACGCCAGATAGTGGATAACAACATTTGAAGATCTTTTTGTTCTCATCTATTAACTTTTGTACAATATAATAGTAAGTTTTATTTTAGTATTGTGTGATACTCATATTTTGGGTCTGTAAATAAAATATTAATTAATAGAACTTTGTATGTAACCCTTTATAAAATGAAATGGTTTATTAAGGATGAATTTTATAAATTGGTATAAAGTATATGTATTTAAAAAACAAATTTGGAGACTATATTTTGAATTTATATTCATATATTTTAAAATGAGAATATACAAAGTGATTGTATAAGCAAGTTAGACTGGGAGTCAAGAGTAAGGTAGCACTCCTTTGCTTTGCTACTATTAGTAGGGTAAAGGGGTGTTACAAAGTCTTTATGGCTATGAATTACTATTCATGCCTATGAAGCTCTATAACCATAATTATATGTTTTGATTTTTATGATGAAATTACATGGGATTCTTATGCACACACCTTGAATGATGTAATGAGATGGTATACAATATGATAACATGAACATGAACATGGATATGCTTATTGTGCTTTAAATGTAACACCCCCTTACCCCACTTCTATTCAGCAAGGTAAGTGAGTATTACCTATCTAACTGTTCTGTAAATTTAGTGAAAAGAAATAATATTTTTTTTCAAAAATATTGCAGACACTGAAATAAAAATTAATACAAGCACAAATATTCAAAATTTTATTTATTTATAAAGTACATTAATTTATATTATAATTCATGTCTATAATATATACTATAGAAAATAAAACCATAATTTAATTTATAGATTTTTTTATTTTCTCACTATTAGCATGCTGGAAAAAGGAAGAAAATAGAGGTTTATTGGAGTAGAGATGGACGACAACAAGGTGGGAGAAAAGAAGAAGAAAATGGCTTATGAAAGAATGTAGAATTTCTTTCTTCCTTTTTGACTTTGATACCTAAATTAAGGATTTCTTACCATAAAAGGTGCCAAAGGAGCAAAAAGGAAGGAAGAAAAAAAAGAAGAAAAAGGGAGAAGAGTAGGAGCAATTTCGGCCCACCTGGGAGAACACTTAAGGTTAGTTTATTCTTCTTAAATTCAACTTTTTTCCTTCCATTTGAGATGAATATTGATGATAGATGTGATTAGGGTTGATAGATATAGGTTATGTTGCAAGATTGAACTTATAAATTTAAGTTTGAGATTAGTTGATGGAAGTGGAATTAAGCTTTGAATTAATGATAATTGAAGTTAGTTAATTGTTTTATCACTTAAAAAATAAAGAGAATATGATGTTAAGGAATGAATAGGGGGCTACCATAGTTAAAGGAATTTAGGGGAAATTGAAATTAACATAGAAACACCACAATTGGTGATAAGGGAAATGTGAATTGAATATTGAATTGAAGGAAATGAATTGGGAACTAGGATATGGTTTTTGGACAGCCATGACATATTAAGAGGGAAGTTTAACCTTAGTACATTTTAGCTCAATTAGGGTGTAAAACATATTTGGAGCATTAGAATACTCTGTAGACATGAAAAGCATTGAAAATGGATATTGGAATTAAGATGTGGTATGGTTGTGTAAGAAAAATATTTACTTCACTTTATTAATTTTGTAAACAATTAGACGGGTAATACTCACTTACCTTGTTGAACAAAAGCGGGGTAAGAGGGTGTTACATTAAATCACAAGGTGTTATGTGAAAATCATGAAATGGACTATGGAATTTGATGAATAATTAGATTTTAATTATTAATGTCCATTCTCTATATGAGGACTATAATAGGATAAATGACATGCTATTGAGGGGGTTATGATACCATAGTGAATCTAGCACATAAATTTATATCATAGGGACTAGGTGGCTTAAGCTTGGATGGGAGCATTATTGACTTGAGAAGCTCAGTTAAGCACTATATGTTAGAGAGATGCCCTAAAGTCAATTACCTTAGGTACCTGAAGTACTTATTTATTATTAATAAAAGACATTTTCATTATATGGTATTCATTAGATATGAATTGATATCGATCTTAAATTTTTTAATGAAGTCCTAGGTATATAACACACCATGAAAGAATTCATGACGAGATCATGATGATGAGATTCTTATCATGTGTAATTGTGTTTGTACTTAAATGATCCCTAGTCATAGGATTCATAAGATGGGACATTGTTAATTCGGATAGACTAGCACATATTATACTCCTTGACTAGGTCAAGCAGCTAACCTCATAAAACTGAAGACATGAGACGTTTAGAGTCAACATGTGTAATGCCCGATAACGTACGCCACAGTCGCGGTGGACCGCAATCTGGCGCGCCAAACCGATCGGGGTCTAAATTCATACATGAAAGAAAAAAATTCAAATAATAATAAGGTATGAGAAAATTATTTTGGATATTATTAATTGAGAATTTTGAAGTTCAAAATTAAAATTTGGAAAAAAATAATTTTAAGAAGGTATAAAAATGAAATATTCTTTATCTAAGGAAAGGAATATTCTTTTGATTAAAATAAAGTAAGAGTGATTTAAATTAATGGACCAATAAGGGAAAAGATTATATATTAATCTTAACCATCTACCTAATCCAACTATAAAAAGTCAAATTTTCACTTTTTGATCATTATTTCTTCTTCTTCCTCATCTAACCAAAGAAAATTCTCTCCCTTTCTCTCTTGTAGTCGTGGCCTCCCTTTTCCCTAGTTCTTCTTTTTCTTTCTTAAATCAAAGCTAAATTTAGATAGAGAAAGGGTTGGATTAGTAAGATCAACAAAAAAAAATGAAGCTAAGTGAGCATAACCAAGGAAGAGGAAGGAAGAAAAGAAGAGAAAAAGAGAAGAAAAAATTTAGTCATTTTGAAGATCTTCAAAGGTGAGGTACGATCTTCCATCCTCTCACTTTTCTTCTTCTATTTTCTTTGATTTTAGGGTTAGTTGCCATTAAAGTTAGTAATTTAGGGTTATTATTATGTTCATGGTGATTAAGGGTGGGTTTAGTGCTTGATTAGTGTAAAATTTGCTGTTTGGACAAGGAAGTGAACAAACTTTGAACCAAAATCAAAGAGGAAGTAAGGGCAAAGATAAAGCTAGCTAGGAAGAAGATAAAATTTGTGAGGTATGCACATTTGGCAAAAATTCAATATAGAAAAATATTGACTTTGATTTTGTGATGTTTGTGAAATTGTGTATGAAATTCTGGATATTTGAATTGAGTGATGAATTGGTGATTAAATGATGCCATGAATCTGAAAATAAAAATTACAATATGAGGTTGATGCATGAAAATGGAAATTGTATGAATTAATTGATATGATGAAAAATTCGTCTTATGAACAATATCTAGTTTTTTGGTCATAACTTGAGTTCTGGAAATACTTTTTGATATTGGGTTGGAAAATTAAGCCATAGAGCTTCAAATTTTATTTATACCATTAGACCTTAATACGCCTAAAATTAGGTGAAAAATAGACTTAAAATTTGAACTACAAATCTGTCCAGTAAAATACTGGGCAGATTACAGTAAACGTATCTTAGAAAAAAAATTCATAACATTTTCTAAAAAATCAATTTAATGTGATTCCAATTGGAAATTAAAGATAAGACATGTAACTATATTTTGTTAGATGATCACTTGTCCAAATTCCATCTAAAATATATAAACAATATTGGAAAAAATAAGGCAAAAATGCTGCCCAGAATAGGACAACTTGTAAATATGTGTTGATTATGAAATTTTGTGATAGAAAATATATTAATTGATTTTTCTTACATTTATAATGATTAAATGAGTAAGTATGAGGTTATAAAATATTTAATGGAAATTATTGCATTTATATGGAATTTATATTAATGTTACGTACATAATTTATGTAAATAATAATAAAGTTAACAAATATAATTAAGCCCTATAATATCTAGTTGAGAGGTAGAAATTAGGATAAGTTGGCATGCCAATAAAATAGTAGAAATATAGGCACTAGAAAATAGTGTTGAGATTTAATTTATGTAAACACTAAGAAATAGTGTTGAGTTGTTATTGAAAAAGTAGGCGTTAAACGCTCGAGTTATAAAACAATTATGTATGCGTCGAATATACTTCCGGAGAGTAGAAACCCTGTATCCAATGTTTAGTTCTAGTTTGAGATGTCGTGGGCTATCAAATAAATAATAAAAAAAATGTAAATTATTAAATTGATATTTTAAATTGTATATCTTGTATTGTTAAAATTTCAAGCATGCTTAATGAATTAAATGTCATAATTAATGAATTATATATTTCTGCATGATGAAAATAGTTTTACTATTAATTGAATATTTGTCTTGTTTAATAAATTAATTGCAGTTTCTAAAATTCTATTTTAAAAATATTTATGTAATTGTTGAATAGTTGTCAAACGTACCACTAAGCTAGTAGCTTAGCACTTGTGTTTCACACATAAATAAAATAGACGTAGCTGTTACGTTAGGGCAACCGAAGATAAGGAAAACCCCAAGATCAAATTGCAGCAGTCTATTTCCTTTTTTCATGTTTTAGAAATTTTATTGTAAAAATTAAATTTTAAGAATTTCTCTTGATGTAAAATTGTGGAATGTAAGATTTATAAGGATTGAACTTTGAAATTTATATATTTGGTATTATTGTAAATATATTTCTAAGTATTATGGTTTAATGAATGAATTCTTTTAAATCAAAATATTTACACCACTAGTTCCATATTTAAATGATGTGAAAAAAAGGAAATATAGTAATAAATATTCCGCTAATAATAAACTCGAAAAAAATATTACAATAATTTGAAAATCATTTATTTTACAAAAATAAATGAGCTTAGTAGCACTTTCATACTTTATTAACGACTAGTAGGATAAGGGAGCACTATAACATGTGGATGCTTACTAATAGTAGCAAGTATATTGGATGAGCTGCTATGAGACAATCACATGAATATCCATTCAATGTCAGTGATAGTCTCATCATAGCAATGATGCAAGTGTTGGGTTTTGAAGAATGAATCATATTCATAAACGCAGTGGAAAAAATAAAATTTTCAAAACCCAAAACAAAAGATCATACTTGTACCGTTAAAATTAATTTATATAAATATAAAAGTTAAAAAACTATACTTTGTAATTTCTTATTTATTCTTCAAATCTTCACTTTGTTGGGTTGTAGTAAACCACAACAATCCACACTAGGATGTCTCTAATGATAATCCATGCGAAGAATGAAGAAGAAACTATAAAGAGAAATGGTTTGAACAAATTCAAAGTGCTAGCTTTGAAAGTGTTCTTGAGAGAATTTTGTTGTCTTAAAAATATTTTTTTCACAAAAAAATTTTTTCATGTTTATTTTCTGTCATTTGATATCTTTTCTATTTAAATTAAATTCAAAGAAAATATGAAAAGTCAAAATTAGAGAAAAGGGAAATGAATGAATAGTAATTGACCATAATTAAGGCCAAAAACTGTCGTTGGCCAACCGGTGGGAGGCAGAAGTGCGCTGGGCCTGATGCGGGCGGCTGCTGGGCAGCCCAGTTGGCCCACTAGGCAGGGTAGCAGCTTGCCTAACCAGCGCGAGCCCGTGCGGGTCCGTGACTCTCCCGAATAATTTTTCCATGGGATCTCATCGCGATCCATCCCAAAATAATTCTCTCATATTTTGAATCCTATCCAAGACCATTTTACTCATTCTCCATATCTTTAATGCGTGTGACCTATTAGGTTCCTAGTTATGTTGGCCACTTAAATTAACAATTAATTTAAGCAAGTCATGAGCGGTATCTAGCAACACATCATGGCCCCCAATTGACTGGAAAGTCAGTGGTTTGACTACGAACTTTTCCACAGACAATTTCTGTGCAATTATTTCATTCACCATTCTATACCCCACTTGGTGCAGAGTATGGACATGTGTCAACTCCCACTAGACTGACTATGTGACGCCTAGTCCAAGTAATGTTAGTTATTATCCTTGAGGCTCATTACCCTATTAGATATGTCATTAAAGACTATCTTTATGACATTTTCACTCCGGCTAGAGATTCCTGAGTAATGACCACGACAAGAGGTCACGGGTATACACTCCTTCTATCAAGAGTGGTGAATCCTTTGTTGGTTACCCAATTACCTTCAAATACCTCAAGTTGTATCCAATCACCACCCTACGAGCTATCTCTCTGAGGCAACAAGGAATAGTGTCAAAATACATAATTAATATTCAAGATATCCTTGAGTACCTCAAGTCTAAGGATACTTGCACCATTGCTATGATGAGACTATCATTGACATTTGAATATATTATCCATATGATTGTCTCATAGTTGGTCATCCAATTTACTTAGTTACACTTAGCAAGCATCCACATGTTAACTTTAACCATCTCATGTTTATAGATTATGATCTACTACTCGATCCAATAAAGGAGTGTAACATGTGCTAGTCTATCTGGATTAATAATGTCCTGTCTCATTAATCCTATGACTAGGGATAATTTTGATACTAACATAATTACACATGATAAGAATCTTGATATCATGATCTCATCATGATTTTCTTCATGCTATGTTATGTATCAAGGATTTCATTAATTGATTTAAGATCACTTATCTATTCATATATCAAATGAACATCAAATTAATGAAAAAGCCTTTTATTAATCAAATAAATTTGTACAATAAGTGCTAAAGGTGATTGCCTTTAGAGCAATCCTCTAACAAGCTCCCACTTTTACTAAATCCAATCGCCTTTGTATTTAATTTCATAGGCAAGTACATGAGAATCATATTTCTTTTGGGGAAGTGGCTTAGTAAAAGGATCAGCAATATTCTGATCAGTGGGCACTCTTTCTATCTTTACATCATTCCTATTAATGATTTCTCTAATCAAATGGTATCTTCTGAGTACATGTTTGGATCTTTGATGAAATCGTGGCTCCTTTGCTTGCGCAATGGCTCCATTATTATCGTAATACAATTGTATTGGATTAATAATGTTGGGAACCACTCCAAGTTCTGTGATGAATTTCTTTATCCAAACTGCTTCCTTTACTGCTTCAGAAGCTCCAATGTGCTCTGCTTCGGTTGTGGAACCAGTCGTCGTTTCTGGTTTGGAACTCTTCCGACTAACTGCTCAACCATTTAGTGTGAATATATAACCTGACTAAGATTTTGAGTCATCCTTGTCAGATTGGAAGCTAACATCGATATACCCACTCACAATAAGATCTTCATCTCCATATACCAAGAATACATCCTTAGTTCTTCTTAAGTACTTAAGGATATTCTTGACAGCCACCCAATGATCCTCACTAGGGTCCGATTGGTATCTACTCATGACACTCAAAGCATATGATACATCGGTTCTTGTACATATCATAACGTACATGATTGATCCTATAGCTGAAGCATATGGAATCAAACTCATGTGTGTCCTCTCATCTTATGTCTTTGGACACAAAGACTTTGAGAGAGTAATCCCATGGGTCATGGGAATATATCCCGTCTTAGATTGCTCAATGCTAAACCTCTTTAGCATCTTATCTATGTACGTAGACTGTGAAAGACCAAACAATCTTTTAGATCTATCTCTATAGATCTTTATCCGTAAAATATAGACTGCTTCTCCAAGGTTTTTCATAGAGAAATTCTTGGATAACCAAATTTTGACTGATTGTAAGGCTCAGACATCATTTCCCATTAACAATATGTCATCTACATATAACACAAGAAATATGATTGCATTCCCACTAACATTTTTGTAAACACAAGGTTCATCCGGATTTTGTAAGAAACCAAACTGTTTGATTTTCTCATCAAACTAAATATTCCAACTCTTGGATGCTTGCTTTAATCCATAAATGGATCTTTGAAGCTTACATACCATTTTTCCATCTTTGGATATGAAACCTTCTGGTTATGTCATGTACACATCCTCAGTCAAGTTTCCATTAAGGAATTATGTTTTCACATCCATTTTCCATATGTCATAATCATAATGAGTAGCAATAGCTAGGAGTATCCTTATGGATTTAAGCATAGATACTGGGCTAAAAGTTTCATCGTAGTCAATTCCTTGTCTTTGGCGATAACCTTTAGCAACAAGTCTAGCTTTATAGGTAATCACATTACCATCCATATCAGTTTTCTGTTTGAAAACCCACTTGCACCCTATAGGCTTTATTCCTTCGGGTGGGTCAACCGAAGTCCATACTTGGTTTTCATACATGGAATCCATTTCCGACTTCATGACTTGAAGCCATTTGTCAGATTTTGAACTATTCAGAACTTCTTCATAGGTTGCAGGCTCATCATTTTCCAAGAGCAATACGTCGTTCTGTTCACTAATGAGAAATCCATATCTCTCTGGAACAGTACATATCCTCCTTGACCTACAAAGCTCTTGTGCTTCAGAAGGATGAGCTGTTATATCATCTGTATGGTTCAGGCAGTTGATCAGCATCTGTTTGAGCATTTTGAATTTCCTCAAGTTCAATTTTGCTCCCACTATCTTCTTTTATAAGGAATTCTCTCTCTAAAAAGGTAGCATG
Source organism: Triadica sebifera (assembly GCA_023653625.1). Classification (NCBI taxonomy): domain Eukaryota; kingdom Viridiplantae; phylum Streptophyta; class Magnoliopsida; order Malpighiales; family Euphorbiaceae; genus Triadica; species Triadica sebifera. The sequence goes on along the minus strand of CM042903.1, from coordinate 1,021,470 downwards.
TCTTGAAACAAAAAACTTTTGGTCAAGGGGTGGCAAAATTGATATCCATATGATGCTTTTGGATATCCCACAAATAGACATCGGTCAGACTTAGCTTCTAGCTTATCTGACATTGTCTGGTTCACATAAGCAGGACAACCCCAAATTCTCATGTAAGAAAATGTGGGCCTCTTGTTATACCATATCTCATATGGAGTAACATCAACTGACTTTGATGGAACTCCATTTAATATATAAATGGCGGTCTCTAGTGCAGAACCCCAAAAGGATTTAGGCAATTCTGCAAAATTCATCATAGACCTTACCATGTCTAACAAGGTTTAATTTCTTTCTTCAGCCGCACCATTATGTTGTGGTGTGTAAGGTGGAGTCCATTGAGATAAAATCCCATTATCCCTAAGATAATCTAGAAACTTTTGGCTCAAGTATTCACCTCATTGATCTGATCGAAGTATTTTAATACTTTTGCCAAGTTGTTTCTCTACTTCTTTTCTGAATTCTTTGAACTTTTCAAAAGCTTCAGATTTGTATCTCATAAGATACACGTACCCATATCGTGAGTAGTCATCAATAAAAGTAATGAAGTAGATGAAATCACCTCTGACGTGTGTAGACATTGGACCACATACATCTTAATGTATGAAGTCTAAAAGTCCATTAGCACATTCACCCTTTCCCTTAAAGGGTAATTTAGTCATCTTGCCTAATAAGCAAGATTCACATATGTCATATGATTCAAAATCAAATGACCTAAAACAATCACTTTTGTGTAGCTTAGCCATGCGTTTCTCACTTATATGACCAAGACGACAATGCCATAAATAAGATGATTTCAACATATCTTGTTTTTGCCTTTTATTATCATTGATGTTTAAAATTGGATTTGACATATCTAATATGTATATTCCATTGCATAATGTACCATTAGCATAAAGCATTTTATTCAACATAATAGAACAAAAATTGTAACTAAAAGCTAAAAGGAAACCATCTTTACTTAGACTTGAAACAAAAATAATGTTTTTAGTCAAAACAGGTACATAATAGCAATTATACAAATTTAATATATGCCCACTAATGCAACAACCCTTGCTCCATTTCTAACGCGTAGGTCTGACTCTTCCTTATTGAGTTGTCTACTGTTCCTTAGGCCCTGCATATCAGTGCATATGTGTGAGCCATAACCGGTATCTAATACCCATATATTATTATTGGAAACAATATTAATTTCAATGACAAAAATACCTGAAGTAGATGAGGCATCAGATGCCTGCAGTTTCTCTTCCAATGGCCATCCTTGTCACAATGGAAGCATGTCCCTTTTGGAGAAATCTCCTTAGCCTTCTTCTTGGCCACGCCTCCCTTGGGCTTCATGGACTTCTTCTTCTTCTTAAGGTTCTTCCTTTTAGAACTTGAAGAGTCCACCAGCATCACAACCTTACTGTCCTTCTTGACAGATGGCTCAGCTGTTTTAAGCAAGTTAATCAGCTCAGAAATAATGGTAGAGATTTGGTTCATCCTATAGATAAGCACAAAATGTGAATAACTATCAGACAAACCGGTTAGAATTAAGTCAATACTTAATTCATGGTGCATTACAAATCCCAAGGTGGCCAACCTCTCAATATAGCCATTTATCTTCAATGCATATTGCACTGGAGATGTCCCCTCAACCATCTTAGTGCGAAAGAGCAACCTTGAAGTTTTGAACCTTTCAGAACGTGCTTGCTCATAAAAAGCTCTCTTAGATGGTATACTATGGAATTAGCATCCATAGCCTCATGCTAATTTTGCAACTCAGCTGACATAGTAGCAAGCATAATGCAGCTTGCCATCTCACTACCATCGAGGTGCTTTTGATATGCCTTATGAACATCTTCAGTCGCATTAGCAGCAGAGGGATTAGGGAGTGCCTCATTTAGGACATAGCCAATCTTTTCGGATTTGAGAACTATTCTCAGATTCCTTAACCAATCCAAAAAACTAGGCCCAATCAACTTATTTGATTCCATTATCGATCACAAATTCACACTTGTCATGATGATGATTCTAGCAACCTAGATGTAAAATAGAACATGTTAGAATGTACATAAAATGCATGATTATTAGGTCTTTAATAAATCACATTATGGCTCCCACTATTTTATTGTGAATCCATAGCCCTCACTATGAACCCGAGATAACATATATGGAAGTTCTCCTAGTGGGTCGATATCCAACTAGCTAAGAATAACCTTAAGGCAACTCAACAAGCTATCCTTAGTTTGGTTGGTAGGTATCTAATCCATACCAATTGCATTATTCATGCAACTATCGAATCTTGTGCTATCAACTTATTGATGTGTGCACATACATTGAGCTATCGACTCTTGATATGTGTACATCTCATGTATACGAACCCAACTTCACCTCTAACACACATTAACCTTGGCCCAAATACAACAAGTTAATAATATCGGTTAAGTCTAAACCATTAATCATGAAATCTAATTTCAATGGATTGAACATATTCTTATAGAGTGAGTTTGAGGCAACTCAACAACCCTAACTGTAGAAGAACTCTGGTTCTCCCCATATTAATGGAAGGCATAAGACTTAATTGTTTATTTAGTGAGGGATTTCTTTGTTAAGTCCCATCAAGTTATTATTTCATGCTTTTATATATCATACATTCATCACATTGATATATAAGATAGTTACATTAACTATATGGCATGATTATGGACATACTAAAGTCAATCTCTTGAGCCAAAGAGAAATTGACTAGGTCTTACCTAGGTATATGCATGAATTTACAACCCAAAATAGAAATCAAATTTCTATTTCTAAGTCTTCTTGCTTATGGTACCATCTCCTTTGCTTTTTGCTCCTTTGTATCTTTATTCTATCCTAATCCTATGTAATCTAATTACATATTTCAAATTATAGAAAACCTCAATTTAAATTTGAGGGGAGTAAGATGAGAAGAGAAATACATAAGAAAGAAAAAGAGGTAGGGACATGTAGGCCCTATTTACCATAAAACAAAATAATTCCATGCATGCTCATTCACATTGGGCCTAAGTCCATAATCATCCATCATGCCTTTTCATATACCCCTAACATGCATTCTCTAATGCACAAAATAAAAATGACAATTTTGGATTTCAATTTGTAAATCGATTCAACGCTTGAATCGAAATTGTCTATATGTGTTCTTTTGGTTAATTTAATTTTGTATGTCATTTTAAAGTGGAATTTAATATTTAATCAAATTAAATTAAATTTCATATTTTCAAAAATAATTCTCCTTAAAATCAGAATATTATGATGTTAAAATTAAACAATTTAATTTTAATATACATACCAATTTCTAGTCATACTAGAATTACAATTTCACAACTTAAATTAATTCAAAATTAATTTCGAAAAATTATAAAACTTTTCATAATATCAAATCATCATTCTAATTATCTTTAGGTCAGCTCATGTTCATCAAAATAGTTTTGGCACAAGCCAAAATTACTAAGACAAATGAACCAACACACTTAGACGCTCAAAATGACTAATTCGATATCTAGAATTTTTAAAATTTCAAATGCTTGCAAAATAATTTTGGCATGCATCTAAAATCAAAATAAAATATTTTTAATCCCATAAAAATTATTTCAAGGTACTGAAAATAAAATAAACACATACAAAAAAGTCAAACAAAACAGCCCCACCGGGTATGCTTAAACAGTCCCCTTTTTGTGTTTATTTGAAAATTTAATTAAAATAATTATTGGACACTTCCAGAGGTATAAAAATATTTCAATATGTCTAAATAATTTTTTCATAATTAAATTACAAGAAAAATATAACCAGTCCTATCAATTAAGCCAAACAACAACACATGTTCATAAACAAGGCAATTTTAGGCATTTTTGAAATAAATCCGAAATTAATTATTTGAATCACATTCAAATCATTTTTCAATTAAAATAATTATTCTTAATCATCCCAAGATCATATTAAAGAAAGAAAAATATGTAAAACATATTTTACAAATTAATTTTAATTTTTCAAAATTTATTGATCCAAAATCATCAAAAATATGCAATCTCATTGCACTTTCAATTAAAATTAATTTTAATGGATACAAGGAGGCTTTGATACCAATGTTGGGTTTTGAAGGATGAATCATATTCATAAATGCAGCGGAAAAAATAAAATTTTCAAAACCCAAAACAAAAGATCATACTTGTACCATTAAAACTAATTTATATAAATATAAATGTTAAAAAATTATACTTTGTAATTTCTTATTTGTTCTTCAAATCTTCACTTTGTTGGATTGTAGCAAACCACAACAATCCACACTAGGATGTCTCTAATGATAATTCATGTGAAGAATGAAGAATAACCTATCAAGAGAAATGGTTTGAACAAATTCAACGTGCTAGCTTTGAAAGTGTTCTTGAGAAAATTTTGTCGTGTCTTAAAAATATTTTTTTCACCAAAAATATTTTCACGTCTACTTTCTGCCATTTGATATATTTTCTATTTGAATCAAATTCAAAGAAAAGATAAAAAGTCAAAAATGGAGAAAAGGGAAATGAATGAATAGTAAATGACCATAATCGGCCTAATTAAGGCCAAAAACTGCCATTGGCCAATGGGTGGGAGGCAGTAGAATGCTTGGGCTGCTGCGGGCTGCTGTTGGGCAGCCCACTTGTTCCGCTAGGCTGCCCAGTAGATTGTCTAGCCCGCGCAGGCCAACGCAGGCCTATACGGGCCCGTGAGCCTCCCGAACGATTTTTCCATGCGATCTCATCGCGATCCATCCCGAAATAATTCTTTCATATTTTGAATCCTATCCAATACCATTTTAATCATTCTCCATATTTTCAATGCGTGTGACCGATTAGATTCTCAGTTATGTTGGCCACTTAAATTAACAATTAATTTAAGCAGGTCATGAGCATTATCTAGCAACACATCATGACCCCAAATTGACTGGAAAGTCAGTGGTTTGACTACGAACCTTTTCATCAATAATTTTCGTGTAATTATTCCTTACACCATTTTATACCCCACTTGATTCAGAGTATGGACATGTGTCAACTTCCACTAGATTGACTACGTCACATCTAGTCCTAGTAATATTAGTTCTTGTCCTTGAGGCTCATTACTCTATTAGATATGTCATTGAAGACTACCTTTATGAAATTTCCACTCTGGCTCGAGATTTCTGAGTAATGACCATGACAAGAGGTCATGGGTATACACTCCTTCTATCAAGAGTGGTGAATCCTTTGTTGGTTACCTAATTACCATCGAATACCTCAAGTTGTATCCAATCACCACCCTATGAGCTACCTCTCTAAGGCAATAAGGAATAGTGTTAAAATACATAATCAATATTCAAGATATTCTTTTGTACCTCAAGTCTAAGGATACTTGCACCATTGCTATGATGAGACTATCATTGACATTTGAAAAGATTATCCATATGATTGTCTCATAGTTGGTCATCCAATATACTTAGTTACACTTAGCAAGCATCCACATGTTAACTCTAAACATCTCATGTTTATAGATTATGATCTACTATCGATCCAATAAAGGAGTGCAACATGTGCTAGTCTGTCTGGATTAATAATGTTTTGTCTCATTAATCATATGACTAGGGATAATTTTGATACTAACATAATTACACATAATAAGAATCTCAATATCATGATCTCATTATGATTTTCTTCATGCTATGTTATGTATCAAGGACTTCATTAATTGATTTAAGATCACTTATCTATTCATATTTCAAATGAACATCAAATTAATGAAAAAATCATTTTATTAATCAAATAAATTTGTACAATAAGTGCTAAAGGTGATTGCCTTTAGAGCACTCATATAACAGCAAGTATCCTTAAACTTAAGATGCCCAAGGTTATCTTGGATACTAAATCCTATACTTTGACTCCATTCCTCATTGTCTCTTAGAGGTCCCTCATAAAGCGGTGACTAGGTATAACATTTGGTATTCGAAGGTAGTTGAGTAGTCAATAAAGGATTCACCATTCCTGGTAGAAGGAGACTATACATATGGCCTTTTATAGAGATCATTGCTCATAAATCCTTGGCCAAGGTGGTCATGTCTTAAAGAAGGTCTTAAAGGAAATATCTTATTGAGTAATGAGTCTCATAGATAAGAACAAATATCATTTGGACTAGATGTGATGTAGTCAATCTAGTGGGAGTTAACTCACAAACCATACTTTGAACCAAATGAGGTATAGATTGGTGAAAGGATGAATTGCCTTGTAATTATTTATGGAAGGATTTATAGTAAGACCACTGACTTTCCGATCAATTGGTAGTCATGATGTGTTGCAAGATACTGCTCAGGATTTACTTAAAATTATGTGATGATTTGAGCGACCAATATAATCAAAAACCTAATAGGTCACATGCATAGAAGAAATAAAGGAAACGTAAAATGGATTTTGGATAGGATCCAAAAACATGAGAGACAAAGTTGTATGAAAGAGTTTCGCGTATTAGAGCAAAAGGGGTTGTGTGTCACATGCACATAATGGTTGACATGTACAAGTGACATGCAGAGTACCATTCTATCACATGCATAAGGATTCCTCGTATGCCCACGATGGTACAAAGGCATTATGTCATGTGCGCCACAGGATGTCCTCACGTGTACAACAGCAAGGTCTTTTACACAAGGCTTTCGCGCGCGTGAGGGCGCAATGATATGTGATTTTGCATATTTTTCATTATGTTCGAAAGCCAAATATGAGGTTTTAAGAGTCCAACCCTAATTATGACTAGAGGACTTATAAATACCCTAAAAAAGGCTTAGAAAGTTGGTTGTCATCTTAGAGAAATAAAAGTTATCTCTCTTCCATATCTTTCAAAGTTGAATCACCATTGCTAGCACTTTGGTGCTTTGACACCCTATAGCCTTTGATGTTATTTCATTCGCTCCTTCATGTGGATTATTGTTAGAGATAATCCATCCTTGGATTGTTATGGCTTGTAACAACCCAACTAAGAAGGAAGGTACACAACCTTGAAGATCAAAACTTGCAATTAAACAAAGGTAATTCTACTTCTCTCATGTGATGGTTATTCTAATTTTAATATACATAGGGTGTTCCATAGTTTTTGGGTTCAAATGATTTTAATTTTTCTACTACAACATGTATGATATGCATAATAAGAACCCAACAGTGGTATTAGAGCCACCCTATGTAAATTAAATTTGGATTTAATTAAAGTATCAACTAGATTGATTGTTAAAGAACAACTTGGATTCCCTTTTTTTAATTAATTTGATTCTGTTTGGTCTCAAATTTTAATTTTAATTCAATTACATATTAATATGATGATATTAGATGTTTTTGATGAAAATTAAAAGGTTTGAATTTGATTTAAACATGAAATTCGAAGTTATGTATAGTTTCTGAATTTTTAGGGTTTATAAAACCTAGTTGTGCCAACTAAGTTGTTTGAGGGGCTGTTCAAATTTGGTTTGTTAATTTGATTAATCAAACATGTGTATGAATATTTATAATGTGTTTTAAATTCTATACAGCACCTATAATGATACAAATACCATTTTTGATTATGAAACAAACAAAACATGTAACTAGGTTAAGAACCTTACCATATGATAGGACTGTTTTGTATTGTTTAATTTAATGGCATGTAACTTGATGATCAGAACCTTAATTCATGTTTATGAGATAATTCATAATTTTATTTTGATATCAATTTCATGCTGGATTCAAATTAAATTCGTAGTTAAATTCCTAAAGAATCCTAATTCATGATTGATTCAATTTTGTGTAATTGGTTTGTTAATTGAATGATGAATGATTTAGATTGTCTAATGAACAAATTTAATTAGTTTAAACTGATTATAAGTTGCTTATAATGATGAGAATGAATTCTAAAAATTTTGGGAATTTTTTAAATGGAATTTGATTTAAATTTGAAAAGGGTTTTCAAAGTGCTAGTTTGACTAGGATTCTAGTATGCAATTGTAATTAGGATTATTTAATCCTATTTGGCATCAAACTAATAATTAATTAAGGTAATTTAATTATGAATTAACTACTAGTCAGATTTGGATTTAATATTAAATGAGATTTAATTATTAAATTTGGATTTATTTATTGCATGCATTAAATTGTTAATAACCTAGTTGGTAAAGTAGACAATTTTAGGAAACCTTTTGATAAGATCAAATGTGTGCCTAATCTGCATAATTTACATTTAGAAATTATTTCTAAATATTCATATGATTATTCAATAATATTAAATATTGGATATATGATGAATTTCACTAAAGGCCAAACAATCAAAATAATGTTTCAAGAGTTGAAACAAAGGGAACCCAAATTATTTCTTTAATAGATTACTTTTATTTATGCATGGTAAGGATGTATGGAATGACATGATGGTATTATTGTGGACTTGACCAATGTGATTGATCATGCATAGAATTTTTTTTTTGGTAAATAGGGTCTGCGAGTTCCTGCCTTCTCTTTTCTCTATATTATATTTTTCTTCTCATCTTAATCCCCTTAAATGTAACTTGAAGTTTTCTTATGAAGCATTTATGTAATTAGATTACATCAGATTAAAATAGAATTGAAATGAAAAGGAGTAAGAAGCCAAATAGATGCTTCCAAAAACAAAGGAGCATTAGAATATGAAATTCTTTTCTATTTTGGTGTTGTAATTTCATGCATCTACCTGGATGAGACCTAGTCAATCATTTCATGGATCAAAGGATTGATGTTAGATTATGTCTATAATCATAACCATATAATTAGTGTAATTATCCTATATATCTATATGTAATGAATGGATATATTATGCATGCCAAATTGCCATGATGAGACCTAAATAAAGAAATCCCTCTTAAATCATATTAATGTCAATGCCTTCCATTAATATAGCAAGAACCAGAGTTCTTTTACAGTCTGGTTTGTTGGGCCAATCCAAGCCCACTCTACAAGAATATGCTCAAACCATTGAAATATGATTTCATAATGAATAGGCTGGGTTTAACTAGTTACATAGGTTTGTTGGGCAAACCCAAGGTCAATGTTAATTAAAGGCAGTATTGGGTAAGTGTACATGAGATGTGCACATATCAAGAGTTGATAGTCCAATGATTCATTAGTTGCATGATATGATGCAATTAGTATGAGATACCTACCAATTGATGTAATGATGGCTTGTTGGGAAAACCCTAGGACAATTTTAGTGATGTTGGATACTGACCCACTGGGAGAGCTTCTAATGGGTTCACTCGGATTCATAGTGAGGGCTATGGGTTCATAATAAATTTGTAAGAGTTATAATGTGCATATATTAAAGACCTAATATTCATGCATTCAGTACATTCTCTAACATGATCTTTCTTTATATCTAGGTTAATAGAATCATGTCATCAAACATGAACTTACACTCGATTCTCGATTCCAATAAATTTACTGGCCCAAACTTCCTTAATTGGCTAAGGAATTTGAGAATATTTCTCAAAACTAAAAAGATAGCCTTTTGTCTTGGAAGAGCCGCTTCCCTCCTCTCCTACTGATGATTCATCTGTTGATGAATAGTTGGCATACAAGAAGCAAGTGGATGATAGTGAGTTGGCTGGTTGCATTATGCTCACTTCTATGTCTCATGAGATTCAAAAGCAGCATGAGAACATAGATGCTAATACTATTGTGTTTCATCCAAGGGAGCTTTTTGATGAGCAAGCTCATACTGAGCGATATGAGATATCTAAATTGCTCTTCTGCTCCAAGATGATAAAGTGGACTTCTCTAGTGCAACATGCATTGACGTTGAATGGGTACATTGAGAGATTGGCTAGTTTGTAGTTCGTTATGGATCATGAGTTAAGTATAGACTTAATTCTCCAAAGTTTGTCCGATAGTTATGCACACTTTGTGACACCCTTATAATAATTCTTCTATACATACGTTACGTAGTCTGATATGATTATCAAGACTGTTGATATCCTCTAAATTTTATTATAGCCGATGTGTGTAATTTTCTTAACTTTATTACCATAATATCATTAGCACTTTATTAGTTCTTTTTATTTTTCAAAAAATTTCAATAGTATAATGACTATAAACCTAACTATTCCACCTGTATTGCAAATAATTTACAGCCGATTTTAGGCATAACAATACAAATATAATATAAAATATTATTCATTCAACCACAAGTCAATATTTCATTCTTACACACATATCCATACATATATTCATATACACATGACATTTTTGGTAATATCCAACTATTATTTGTCCTTCCATCTATCCCTAGAGGTACTTTGCTTTGCTCCAATTTCTTCCTAATTATTACCTGCACACAGACAAATAACTATGTGCTAATCATTAAAAATGCTCAGTGGTGATTACAAATTTAAAAATTTCCATTATTTCCAAATTACACACATCATACAATATCATATTCATTATACTATTCAAAATTTTCTCTTTAATATATTACTTATGCTTTTTTCTCAATATTTTATTATTATTTACTATTTATTCATTATTTAATATTATTATTAAATTAACAATTTACTTATTTAATTTTATACCTTTTTTTTTCATTTCAATCCTCTATTTAATTTTTCTTTAGCTACAAATCTCATTTGGTTTCCTAAATTAATTCTATACGTACGTTAAGTAGTCTGATATGATTATCAAGATTGTTTGTATCCTCTAAATTTGATTATAGCTTATGTGCATAAATTTTTTTTCTTAATTTAATGACCATAATATCATTAGCACTTTATTAATTCTTTTTATTTTCCAAAAATTTTGACAATATAACGGCTATAAATCTAACTATCTTACCTGCACTACAAACAATCTACAGTACATTTTGGGTACAACAATACAAATATAGTATAAAATATTATTCATTCAACCACAAGTCAACATTTCATTCTTATACATATATCCATACATATATTCATATATAAATGTCATTTTTAGTAATATTATGCTATTATTTTGTCCTTTTATCAGCTCCTCAAATGTAGCATATTTTGCTCCAATGCTTTCCTAGCTATTATTTGTATGCAGTCAAATAACTACATACTGAGTATTAAAAAATTTTAGTAGTAATTACAAATCGAATGATTTCCATTATTACCAAATTGCACATATCATGCAATAACATATTCACTATACTATTTAATTTTTCTCTCTAATATATTAGTTATGCTTTTTCTCGATATTTTATTATTATTTACCATTCATTCACTATTTAATATTTTTATTAAATTAATAATTTTCTTAATTAATTTTATAGCTCTTTTTTTTTCATTTCAATCCTCTATTTAATTTTTCTTTAGCTATAAATTTCATTTTGGTTCCTAAATTTTCATTTGTTTACAATCATGCCACTATTTTACATTTATTTACTCTTTTACCACCAACTATATATTTTTTTCTTTTATTTTCTTTTTAACTACATAATTTAATATTTTTCTTTCACTTATATTTTATTTTACAATTTTATTATTTTTGTCACATTTAACACTTTTATCATCATTATTATTATACCATTTTTTTAACATATTTATCACATTTATTATTTTTCTCATATTTTTTACTTTTATTATTTTTGTTTCTTTTATACCATTTTTTTCATATTTACCACTAGTGTCAATCCGATAGAAAATATTCAGACCGAATATATGGGACATGGACCCCACAAGTTCACTACACTGAAGAGTGACCCTAAAGGATCACCCAAGCACTACACTGTATACTAATCACTGAATCACTATTACAAAAGTAGATCGTCATTGACCTATCTAAGCAACTAAGGGCTAGATTTAACCATCAGAAAATAACTAAGGGCAATACCTTATTCCTTTTATTAAATTTCCAATAAATTCATAAATTTTATTTATTTTACATTATTAATTACCTAACATTTTATTCATCCATAACCAATTTATCTCTACCATAATCTCTTTTCACACTTTCCATTCTAATATATCAATATTTCATCATTAATACCTAATTAAGTCATTAAACTCACTAAACACACTTTATTCATTATATTTCATTTCATGCATAAAAATAATCACTAATTAGAAAAATATTCAATATATATTTTAAAAATTTTCAATAAATTTCTATACACTCAATGTTAAGTCTTCTTGCATTTTATGATTTAGTTTTCATTTAATTAGCAAAAAAATATTAAATTATTTTTCTTCATATTTCGGTCGACATCCATGTTTTATCATTAAAATTTTTCTTTCACCTTCTAATAATTCATTTCACTAATTTATACATCCATTACTACATATGTACCCTAATATTACACTAAAATATAATTATGCCTTAATATGCATTTTTACACATAATATGGTAATTTTTTCAAAGTTCCACTAAATAATTTTTTTAATTGAATTTAACCATTCTAATCCACTTTTTATATTTCCTTAATCATGTTTTAAGTTTCTATTATCATTTACATGCAAATCACACAAATCCCCTAATTTTCATAACCCTAATTCAAGCTTAAACAATGGAAATAGGTAGATTTTGAAATCACTAACCTTATTTCCTTCCCTTAGACTTCCTAAGCTTCCTTTTCCTAGGCTTTTTCCTTTGAAGCACCTTCATCTCCTTATATACATTGTTAATCCACCATGTCCGAAATATATACATTGTTAATCCACCATTACTTTGCATCATTAACTCAATCTAACTTCATAACTATCATCTACATACCTTAAACTATCTATTTGAAGAATTAAATAAATTTAAAACTCTTAATTTCTCTTACCTCAATTTTGTATCTTAACTTGTCTCCTTTGATTTGCTTCCACTCTAGCCCTCTAAATGAATATTAGAGACTTCCACTAGCTACTAGAGAGATTGAAATAACATTAAGGTGCTTGATTTTCGTGTAACAATTAAAGAAAATGGAAGAAATTTGGAAGAGAAAATAGGAGAGGATAGTTCAGCCAAGAGGGAGGTGGTGAGGAAGAAGATGAGGCAAATTTCTATCTAGAGAATTCTGATTCCTTGGGCCTTTTATAGTGGCTTAAGACGCGTGGGCTTAGGCCTAATAAAGTTCAACCCATTTAGGCCCAATTAATCACTCTAAATTATTTCTCTCACTTTTCAAGCTCAATTTCACCCAAATTTGATTCCATAATTCATAATATATGTATATATCAATTTTCAACTCAATCAGAGTCTATTTTCTATCCAACTCACCCGAACTGGACTGATTAATCAATTTTTGGTAGTACTGTAAAATCCTAAATATTATTTAAAATCTATCCATGTCTTAAAATAAAATTTTAGATGTCGTTTGCTATTTTTCATAGCCTAATCAAAGTACAGTCAACCAATTTACTAATTAAATTGGGTCTCATTTTTTCTTAGTTTTGGCTTTTGAGGACTTATTTGATCTCATTTTCACTCCAAATTTTACCCCCAAACTAATTATAACCTATATATTTTGATGATCAAATAAAATATTTTTCACCCATAGGTGTATTTTTGACCCTATGTATACTGATCAATTTTGAAAACTACAGTTTATGACTAACCCAGTATTTGGGCCATTACACACTTCATGCTTAACTATCAGATGAACAAGATATCCACTTCGATCCCTGAACTGATCAATATGCTCAAAACAATTGAGCCTTCTGTCAAGAAAGAGCAAAAGGTTGTGATACTGGTGGACACTTCTGGTTCTTCTAAAAAGAAAAAGGAAAAGAAAAAGGAGAAGTCCACAAAGGCCCATGGAGGCATGAAGAAGAAGGGCAAAGAAACTGCTTCAAAAGGGACTTGTTTCCATTGTGGCAAGATTGGCCATTGGAAGAGGAACTGCAAGACCTATCTGGAGTCTTTAAAAAATGAGAAGGATATGACATTGGATGCACCTTCTACTTCAGGTATTTATGTTATTGAGGTTAATAATGTTTCTATTAATAATGCATGGGTATTGGATGTAAGATGTGGATCACACATATGTACTAATATGCAGGGCTTGAGGAACAGTAAACAACTCAAGAAAGGAGAGTCAGACATACGTGTTGGCAACGAAGCAAGAGTTGTTGCATTAGCTATATGAACTTATGTATTGACACTCCTAAGTGGGTTTGTTTTAGAATTAGACAATTGTTATTATGTTCCAGTTTTGACAGAATATTATTTTTGTTTTTTGTTTAAATAGAAACGGTTTTCATTTAACTATTAATGGCAATGGTTGCTCTATATGGTTGAATTATATTCTTTATGGAACTGACACATTATGTAATAGGATTTACATTCTTGACATGTCTAATTCAATCCTCAATATCAATAATAAAAGACAAAAGATAGATAACCTAAAACCATCATATTTATGGCATTATCGTCTTAGCCATATAAATGAAAGGCGCATGACTAAGTTACTTAAGAATGGTGATTTAGGATCATTTCATTATGAATCATATGACATATGTGAATCTTGTTTGTTAGGAAAGATGACAAAATCACCTTTTAGTGGAAATGGTGAACATGCTAATGGGCTATTAAACCTTGTACATACAAATGTATGTGGACCAATGTCAGTGCATGCTAAAGGTTGTTTTATTTACTTCGTTAGTTTCATTGATGATTATTCACGATATGGGTATTTGTATATGATGAGATAAAAATCTAAAGTTTTTGAAATGTTAAAAGAATTCAGAATAAAGTAGAGAAACAACTTGGTAAAAATATTAAAGCACTTAGATCAGATCGATGTGGTGAATACTTAAGCCAATAGTTTCAAGGTTATCTAAGAGATAATGGGATTTTATCTCAATGGACTCCACCTTAAACACCATAACATAATGGTGTGGCTGAAAGGAGAAACTAAACCTTGTTAGACATGGTTAGGTCGATGATGAGCTTTACATAACTGTCTAAGTCCTTTGGGGGTCATGCACTAGAGACTTTTATTTATATATTAAATAGAGTCCCTTTTAAGTCAGTTGAGGTAACTCCATATGAGATATGGACTAACAAGAGACCTATTCTTTCTCACTTGAAAGTATTGGGTTGTCCTACTTATGTAAAGCGAATGATGTTAAATAAGCTAAAAGTTAAGTCTAATAAGTGTCTGTTTGCCGGATATCCAAAATAGTCATTTGGATATCAATTCTACCACACTTTGGAACAAAAGGTGTTTGTTTCAAAGCTTATTGTCTTCTTAGAGAAAGAGTTTCTTCTAAAAGACGATAGTGGGACCAAGATTGAACTTGATAAAGTTCAATATGCTAAAAAATATGCATATCAACTAACAAAACCCAAATCTATTACTCATAGAGATGAAGTAACAACTACACCTTTTGAAACACAATAACTTCGTAGATCAAGTAGGATACGCATTGTTCTTGAGAGATATGGATTTTTCAGTAGGGAATAGAATGACGTATTTCTCATAGAGGACGATGAGCCTACTACATATGAAAAAGTTCTGAATTGTTTAGAATCTAACATATGGCTAAAATCCATGCAGTCAGAGTTGGATTCCATGTATGGAAACCAAGTATGGACTTTGGTTGACCCACCTAGAGGGATTAAACCCATTAGGTGCAAATGGGTGGTCTTCAAGAAGAAAACCGACATAGAAGGTAATGTAGTTACCTATAAGACTATGATGGTAGCTAAAGGATATCATCAAAGACAAGGTGTTGACTATGATGAAACCTTTTCTCCAGTTGCTATGTTTAAATCCATTAGGATACTCCTAGCCATTGTGTTAAAGAGATGCCTTAAAGTTAATCACCTTAGGTACCTTATGTACTTATTTATTATTAATAAAAGGTATTTTCATTATATGATATTCATTGCATATGAATTGATATAGATCTTAAACTATTTAATGAAGTCCTTAGTATGTAATACAACAGGAAGAAATTCATCATTAGATCATGATCATGGTAATTGTGTTTATACCTAAAGAATACCTAGTCATAGGATTAACAAGACGGGACTTTGTTAATCTGGATAGACTAGTTCAAGTTATACTTATTGACTAGGTCAAGTAGCTAATCTAATAAAGATGAAGATATGAGATGTTTAGAGTTAACATGTGGATGCTTGCTAAGAGTAGCAAGTACAATGGATGACCTGCTATTAGAAAATCACATGGATATCTATTCAATGTCAGTGATAGTCTCATCATAGCAATGGTGCAAGTATCCTTAGACTTGAAATGCTCAAGGTTATCTTGGACACTGAATCCTATACTTTGACTCCATTCCTCATTGCCTCTCAGAGGTGGCTCATAGGGTGGTGATTGGGTATAACATTTGATATTCGAAATTAGTTGAGTAGTCAATAAAGGATTCACCACTCCTAATAGAAAAAGTGTACACCTATGGCCTCTTGTAGCGATCATTGCTCAGAAATCCTTGGCCAAGGTAGACGTGTCTTGAAAAAGGTCTTCAAGGACATATCTTATTGAGTAATAAGTCTCATAGACAAGAACTAATATCATTTCGACTAGATGTTATGTAGTCAGTCTAGTGGGAGTCGACACATAGACCATACTCTAAACCAAATAAGGTATAGATTGGTGAAATGATGAATTGCATGATAATTGTTTATGGAAGGGTTATAGTTAGACCATTGGCTTTTCGGTCAATTGGGGGTCATGATGTATTGCTAGATACTGCTCATCGTATGCTCAAAATGATGTGATGATTTAAGCTGTAAATATAACTAAGAACCTAATGGGTCACACACATAGAAGGAATAAGGGAAGTGTCAAATGGGTTTTGGATTGGATCCAAAAACATGAGAGAGAAAGTTGCATTGAAGAGTTTCGTGTATTAGAGCAAAAGTGTTGTGTGTCATATGCATGTAATTGTTGACGTGTACAAGTGACATGGGTAGAGGACCATTCTATCTCATGCGTGAGGATTCCTCGAGTGCATGTAATGGTACAGAGGCATTTTATCGTGCATGAGGATGCCCTCGCATGCATAACAGCAAAGTCTTTTGCACAAGGCTATCACGCTCATGAGGACATCCTTTTATGTGTGATAATCTGCAATGTTTTTAGATTTTTCATTATGTTTGAAAGCCAAACATGGTTTTAAGAGTCCAACCCTAATTATGATTAGAGAACCTATAAATACCCTCAAAAGGGCTTAGAAAGTTGGTTGCCTCTTTAGAGAAATAAAAGTTATCTCTCTTTCAACTCTATCAAAGTTGAATCACCATTGCTAGCACTTTGGTGCTTTGACACCCCATAGCCTTTGAGGTTATTTCCTTTGCTCTTTTGCATGGATTATTGTTAGAGACAATCCAGCCTTAGATTATTATGGTTTGCAATAACCCAATTAAGAAGGAAGGCACACAACCTTGAAGATGAAAAATTGGAGCCAAACAAAAGTAATTTTACTTCTCCCATGTGATGATTACTCTGATTTTAATATACATAGGGTGTTCCATAGTTTTTGGGTTCAATTTATTTTAATTTTCCTCTGCCCTGTGTATGAGATGCATGCTAAAAACTCAACACTATACAGATAAATACAATCAGTGGGCAGGTTCGCTTAAGCTTGGGTAAGAGCGTTCCTTTTTTACAACCCACATTTAGGTAGTCCGAATTTAGAGTATTGGGCTATAAATGGAAAAGGGTCATGGAAACCGGTAACCAAGTATATAGAACTAGGAAATGGAAATGTGTATTATACAATACGAATGTTATATGATATGGTTAAATGGATTCCCTCATGTGTATTAAGCCAAATTATTGCTTTATGTGTTATATTACATATTGTTATACTATGGTGTGATTCAAACTCACCAGGCATGTATAAGGGTTATACGCTAAGACTATGTATAAATGCATGTTAGAATTTTTATGCTTATATGTAGCACAAAGCTTTTACTAGCTTAGCATATGGGTTTCGTTGCATGTAGGTTTGGAGCCATTAGATAGTTAAGTTAATGAGAAAAGGAGTCTAAGGCCCTCAGCGCAGTCAGAGTAGACTTGTGTTCGGTTTGGCTTTTTTTTATTTTATTCATTTATTTTTTTCTCATGACATGAGATAGAGACAATTATTTGTTTTATATTTTCAATAAATGAGGACACATATTTGAAGTTGATTAAAGTACTTTAAATAAGAATGGATTTTGTTATTGAGGGCTTATGTATGCCCAAACTAGATTATTTTGGTAATAAGGATATGAAATTTATACACACACAAATATTTCATTTATGCTATGATTAAGGATTTGATGTTGATTCAGACACAGGATAATGTGTTATTTAATATATAATTTATGGTTTTTCTAGAAATGCATGTTATATATATATGTAGTGATTAAGAATAGGAAGAATTTTTTAAATGGATCAAGTTTATAAGACATACAGTCATGTGGCATATGCTTGTATAGTGAGATTTTATCCTATTATGTGGATGGGTGTTACATTCATGGCAATGAATGAGACCATAAACCATTTTGCCATTTTAGTGTCATGGAATGTCATGGGAGTGATGAATTATTCACAACTATGACTATCATAATATCAACACAATTTGTGGTCATAAAAAGGTATTTTGAAGTCACAAATTAGGTCAATTCAACATTTCTATTTTGAATAGGAAGCTTAAAACTAGGGTTTGAAGAATCCTACTCTAATACAAACTATAAGACATATAAATAGCCTCATTAGAGGTTAATTTTGTTCTTGCTAACTTAGGGAAAATAAAGTTGTCTCTCTTATCTCTTTTAAAGATTAACCTTCGTTGCTAGCACATTATTGGTTCTCCATTGCGGTTTTCTTCTTCTACCTTTGCATGGATATCGTTAAACACAATCCTAGCTTTGGATTGTTTTGGTTTGCAACAACCCAATCAGAAGGAAAGCTCACATATTCATAGAGAGCAAATAGCAATCAAAGGTAATTATCTTCTTCCATGTTGATGGCATAATCCAATTTTAAATTACATAAGGCATTCTATGGGTTTTGGGTATATCAAATTTTAAATTCCACTGTATTATATGTATGTGATGCAAGTTTAAAACCCATTATTTTTCACATCGATAACATGCATCTATCAAAACATAACATGCAATTCTAAATCCTTGCATTCTTAAACACAATCATGCATTGATGTATTTATTGAGCTTAATAGGTATGCATGCATCATCTTATACCATAATTAACATTACATAATGCTAATATTCATAAACACACTGAATAGATAATTCATATTGCTCATAGCTATTAACCTTATTAACACTCGTAAGTGGATTTTATCACAATCATGATCACACTCATGCATGAATATTTATTCCTTACTTACATATGTCATAAAAGATACCTACATCAATAACTGCATCATAGCATTCCAATAATTGAAATCATGTTCCAATCAATCAAATCATTTTATTCATACCATCCAGTTCCATATTAATAGCCATAACTGATATATCATATTCCTATTATTTCGACTAAGACTCTAAACTAGACTATATGGATACAATTGTGATATAGGAGTCTTGCCAGCCCACAAGTTAGGGCCCAAAATTAAGATGTTAATAAAGGTATATTAAGAGTGTATGAGAGGTATATAGTAGTGAAGTCCTTTGGTAATATGAAAATAATGAAAAAGATAAGAAAAAGTGATGTTCCCAGTGTTCACACCCATGATAGAGGATCTTCATGAATTTCAATTTTTGAAGTTGAGAATCTTCACGACCATGACACTATGGTTTACACCTGTGAAGCTCTATAGTTTAAATAGAACAACTTTGTGTTTTTAGTAGAAACTCACGTATTCTCAATTAGAAATCTTAGCCTCTAGATACCTTGAGACCCTAAAAATGAATTCTCTTCATAACCTTTCGATTTTGATTGCTTAAACATGGATTCCCACCATAAAAAAGAGAGTAAAAAAAGATTAAAAGTAAGAGTTTTCCTATATAAATTGAATTCAAAAATAAGAAGTGTAAAAACACGATTTTAAACACGTGAATCAATCTATTTACATAAAACAAAGGTAAGAAATCATGTACTCTTGAGTCCTTTGATCCAATTTAATTCAAATTTGTAGAGATTTAGGGTTTTAAGCTTTAAATCTATAATAAATGGTGAAGGTTATTAAATTATGGCATATATGATAGGATGGTAGTATAAGTCATTAATATGGTCTCTGATTTCCTATTAGGGATAGAAATAGAGGGTGGAAAATACAAATTGAGTGTTAGGCTCTAAGTAACAAGATTTGTACTTATATGCATTTTAATTTGTATTATTGGTCATATCATAGGGTAATTATAGATTGCAAGGAAAACTTTGTGATGCTGAAGCCACTAGAGCAAGTGGATGTAAATGTGGAAGGTGAGTTGTTTCCATGGCTTCTCTGAGTCATTTCAATGATGAAAGCTGAGGGAATGATGAGAAAAGGACATTAAACCTATTTGGCTTATGTGGTTGATACTAGGAAGGGAGGTCTAAAACTTCAGGATATCCCTACAGTGAATGAATTTCCAGATATTTTTCCTAAGGATATACTAGGATTACCACCTAATAGAAAAGTTGAGTTCTCTATAGAACTTACCTCAAGCACAACACCCATATCAATAGCCCTATACAAAATGGCATTAAAAGCTTAAGGCTCAGTTGTAAGAATTGTTAGATAAGGGGTATATCACACCTAGTGTATCTCTATAGGGTGCACTAGTGTTATTTGTGAAAAAGAAAGATGGGTCTAAAAGATTATATATAGACTATAGATAGTTGAATAAGGTGACAATCAATAATATATATCTGTTACCACATATTGATGACTTGTTTGACCAGTTGAAGGGTACATGTGTGTTTTTGAAGATTTATTTGAGATCAAGGTATCACCAGTTGAGACTTAGTGCAGAAGATATAGCTAAGAGAACGTTCAGAACCATATATGGGCATTATGAATTTATGGTTATGCCTTTTGGGTTAACCACTGCTCCAGTAGTCTTTTATGGACTTGATGAATAGGGTATTTAGACCTTACCTAGACTAATGTATTATTGTCTTCATTGATGACATTCTGGTGTATTCTAAGACATTTGAAAAGCATGATTAGCACCTAAGAATAGTGTTACAGACACTTAGGAAGCAGAGATTGTATGGCAAGTTCTTGAAATGTGAATTTAGGTTGGAGGAGGGAGCTTTTCTTGGACACATTGTGTCTTCAGATGTTATATGGGTTGATCCTAGTAAGATAGACGCTGTTATGAGTTGGAAGCCTCCCCATAATGTGACAGAAGTTAGAAGTTTCCATGGATTAGCTAGTTACTGTAGAAGGTTTGTTAAGGGCTTTTTGATGATTGCTTCTCCATTAACTAGACTACTAAGGAAAGATGTGAAATACAAATGGACAGTTAAATGTGAGGACATTTTTGATAGTTTGAAGAAGATGTTAATAGAGGCTCCAATTTTGACACACCCAATCTCTGATAAGGAGTATATCATCTATAGTGATGCTTCTCACAACCAATATTGACACAACCATACATGACTTAGAATTAGTAGCCATTGTCTTTGCATTAAAGATTTGACGTCACTATCTTTATGGGGAGAAATGTTTCATCAATACATTCCATAAGAGTCTAGTATCTTCCCACAAAGAGAGATCTTAATTTGAGATATAGGCAGTGGTTAAAGTTGACAAAAGATTATAACTATGTTATTGATTATCACCCAAGTAAGGCTAATGTAGTGACTGATGCTTTGAATAGGAAGATGGTAACAAAGTTGAACATTCGGCCTACACTTTATCAAAAGATTATTAATTTGTAGAGGCAGGATAGTAAACTTGCTGAGACAATCAATTTGGTCTCTAAAGAGGAAAGACCCGAGTATACAATTGAGACAGATGGCGGGTTATACTACTAGAGTTGTTTATGCATGCCCATCTTTGATGAACTCAGATAAAGGATATTACAAGAAGCATATGAAACCAAGTATACGATGCACCTAGAAAGCATGAAGTTCTATTATGACCTGGAAAATAAGTATTGATAGATAGGCATGAAAAAAGATATCATAGAGTACACGACTAGATGCCTAACTTATTAGCATATTAGGGAAAAACATCAAATACGATTAAGATTACTGTAGCCTATAACTATACCACAATGGAAATGGGAGTGGATTACTATGGACTTTGTGATTGGGTTGCCAATTACACCTCAAAAATATGATGTTGTATAGGTTATAATGGATAAGCTTACAAAGTTAGTTCAATTCTTACCTATCAGGAGGGATTTCCCTTTAAATAGGCTAGCAGAGCTTTATGTCAACGAGATAGTGTGACAATATGGAGGGCTAGTCTCTATTGTTTCAGAAAGCGACCTCAGGTTCACTTTGTAGTTTTGGGGTAGTCTATAAAGAGTTTTGGATACCAAACTCAATTTCAACATAGGTTTTCATCCTCTTATTGATGGATAATTAGAAACGATGATTGAGATATTGGAAAACATTATGAGCAGTTGTATAATAGAGTTCGAGGAAAGTTGGGACAAGTACATGTCACTGATGGAGTTTGCTTACAATAACAACTATCAGTCTAGTATCAAGATGGCTCCTTATAAGGCACTATATGGTAGGAAGTGTCGAACACCCCTGAGTTGGACAGTCCTCAGTGAAAGAAAGCTAACAGGGCCAAACTTGGTACAAGACTGAGGAAAAGATATGGGTTATCCAGGACAAATTGAAGCCAACTTCTGATAGATAAAAGTCTTATGCAGATCTTAAGATAAGAGAAATAAAGTACATAGAGGGAGATAATGTTTTCTTTAAAATTTCCCCATGGAAAAAGGTCTTGAGATTTGGTAAGAAGGGCAAGTTGAGCTTGAGATTTGTTGGGTCTTATGATATTTTAGTGAGAGTGGGACCAGTTGCTTATAGGTTTGCTCTGCCACAAAAGTTGAGCAAAATTCATGGTGTGTTCCCTGTCTTCATAATAAGGAGATACAAATCAGATCCTTCACATATTGTCCCAATTGAGGATATTAAGATGAGACCGGATTTGACATATGAGAAAGAACCAGTTCAAGTATTAGCTAGAGAAATCATGGAACTCAGGAACAAGTGAATACCATTAGCCAAGATCCTTGTTAGAAATCATATGATGGAAGTGTTGGGTTTTGAAGATGAATCTCATTCATAAAATGCATCGAAAAAGTAAAATTTCCAAAATCCAAAACAAAAATCTTGCTTGTGCCATTAAAACTAATTTATCAAAAGATAGAGGTAAGAAATTATACCTCGTAATTTCTTGCTTTATTCTTTAAATTTTCACCTTGTTAGATTATTGCAAATTGTAACAAATCCACTTTAGGATGTCTCTAATGTTAGTCTATGTGAAAATATAAGAAGAAACTACAAGAGAAATTGTTGAACACACCTCAAAGTGCTGGCAATGTTGTATGCTCAATTTGAGAGAATATGAAAAATAACTATTATTTTTATTTTTTTGAATTTCATAATTTCCAAAAACAATTTTTAGACTTTTCAACATTGCAAAAATATTTTTACCCCAAAATAGTCTAGGCACAAAGTGCACAAGACAAAGGGAGGGATTTTGGGATTTTTACCTTAATTAGCCAATTAAGGCCAATTAGGCCAGCTGCTAGTTAGCAGCCTAGCTAGTATGCCTAGCAGGCTTGCTGGGTAGGCCAACAGCTTGTATGGGCACATGACCCCCTTAAAAGATTTTTCCGTGCGATCTCATTGTGATCCATACCAAAATAATTCTCTCATATTTTTGGATCCCATCCAAGACCATTTTGCTCATTCTTCACATCTCTAATGCGTGTCACTCATTAGGTTCCCAGTTATGTTGGCCACTCAAATTAACAATTAATTTAAGCAAGTCATGAGTGATGTCTAGCAGCACATCATGACCCCCAATTGGGCAGAAAGTTAGTGGTTTGTCTATAAACCTTTCCATAGACAATTCCTGTGCAATTATTCCTTTCACCATTCTATACCGTACTTGGTTCAAAGTATGGACATGTGTCAACTCTCGCTAGACTGACTATATCATTTCTAGTCCAAGTAATGTTAGTTCTTTTCATTGAGGCTCATTACTCTGTTAGACATGTCATTGAAGACTATCTTCATGACATTTTCACTCCGGCTAGAGAGTCCCACGTAATGACACTGAGAAGAGGCCATGGTTATACAATCCTTCTATCAGGAGTGGTGAATCCTTTATCGGTTACCCAATTACCTTTAAATACCTCAAGTTGTATCCAATCACCACCCTATGAGCAACCTCCCTGAGGCAATAAGAAATAATGTCAAAATACAGAATCAATATCCAAGATATCCTTGAGTACTTTAAGTCTAAGGATACTTGCACCATTACTATGATGAGACTATCATTGACATTTGAATGGATTATCCATATGATTGTCTCATAGCTGGTCATCCAATATACTTAGCTACACTTAGCAAGCATCCACATGTTAACTCTAAACATTTCATGTTTGCAGATTTTAAGATCTACTGCTTGATCCAATCAAGTAGAATAACACGTGCTAGTCTATCCAGATTGACAATGTCCCATCTCATTAATCCTATGACTACGGATAATTTAGACACTAACATAATTACACATAATAAAAATCACAATATCATGATCTCATCATGATTTCCTTCATGCGATGTTATGTGTCAAGGACTTCATTAATTGATTTAAGATCATCGTCAATTCATATATCAAATGAATATTACATTGATGAAAATGCCCTTTTATTAATCAAATAAATTTGTACAATAAATGATAAAGGTGATTGCCTTTAGAGCACTTCTCTAACAAGCTCTCACTTGCACTAAAGCTAATCACCTTTGTATTTAATTCCATAGGTGAGTACATGAAAATCATATTTCTTTTAGGGAGTGGCTTAGTTAAAGGATCAACAATATTATGATCAGTGGACACTCTTTCTATCTTTACATCATTCCTACCAATGATTTCTCTAATCAAATGGTATTTTCTCAGTACATGTTTGGATCTTTGATGAAACCATGGCTCCTCTGCTTGTGCAATGGTTCCATTATTATCACAATACAATTGTATTGGATCAACATTGCTAGGAACCACTTCAAGTTCCATGATAAATTTCTTTATTGAAACTACTTCATTTGTTGCTTCAGAAGTTGTAATGTACTATGCTTCGATTGTGGAATCAGCAGTCGTTTCCTATTTGGAACTCTTCTAACTGACTACTCTACCATTTAGTGTGAATATATAACCTGACTCCAACAAGATATCCATCTCCATATACCAAGAATACATCCTTAGTTAGATTGGAAACTGGCATCGGTGTACTCGCTCACAACAAGATCTTCATCTTTATATACAAAGAATACATCATTAGTCTTTCTCAAGTACTTACCCAATGACTCTCACTAGGGTCTAATTGGTATATGCTCATAACACTTAGAGCATATGATACATCAGGTCTTATACATATCATAGCGTACATGATTGATCCTATAGTTGAAGCATATGGAATCAAACTCATGCGTGTCCTCTCATATTGTGTCTTTAGACACATAAACTTTGAGAGAGTAATCCTATGGGTCAGGGAATATATCATCTCTTGGACTACTCCTTGCTAAACCTCTTTAGCATCTTTTCTATGTATGTAGACTGTGAAAGATCAAGCAATCTTTTAAATCTATCTCCATAGATCCTTATCCCCAAAATATAGACTGCTTCTCTAAGGTCTTTCATAGAGAAATTCTTGGATAACCAAAATTTGACTGATTGTAAGGTTGAGACATCATTTTCCATTAGTAATATGTCATCTACATACAACGTATGGAATACAACTATACTCCCACTAACCTTCTTGTATACACAAGGTTCATCTGGATTTTGCAAGAAACTGAACTATTTGATTGTCTCATCTAGCTGAATATTCCAACCCTTGGATGCTTACTTTAATCCATAAATGGATCTTTGAAGCTTGCATACCTTTTTGCCATCTTTGGAAATGAAGCCTTATAGTTGTGTCATGTACACATCCTCGGTCAAATTTCCATTAAGGAAAGCTATTTTCATATCCATTTGCCATATCTTATAAACATAATGAGTAGTAATGACTAAAAGTATCCTTATGGATTTAAGGATCGCTACTGGGATAAAAGTTTCATCATAGTCAATTTCTTATCTTTGACGATTACTTTTAGCTATAAATCTAGATTTATAGGCAACCACATTACCATCCATATCAGTTTTCTTTTTGAAAACCCACTTGCACCTTATAGGCTTTATCCCTTCAGGTGGGTCAACCAAAGTCCATACTTGATTTTCATACATGGAATCCATTTCTGACTTCATAGCTTGAAGCCATTTTTCAGATTCTTAACTATTCAGAACGTCTTCATAAGTTGTAGGCTCATAATTTTCTATGAGCAATATGTCGTTCTATTCACTAATGAGAAATCATATCTCTCTAGAACAGTACGTATCCTACTTGACCTACAAAGCTCTTGTGCTTCAGAAGATTGAGCTACTATATCATCTGTATGGATAACAGGCTCAGGTTCAGGTAATTGATCAGCATCTGCTTAAGCATCTTGAACTTTCTCAAGTTCAATTTTGCTCCCACTGTCTCCTTTTAGAAGAAATTCTCTCTCTAAAAAGATGCCATGTCATGAAACAAACACCTTTTGTTCCAAGGGGTGGTAAAATTGATATCCATATGACGATTTTGGATATCCACAAACAAACACCGGTAAGACTTAGCTTCTAACTTATCTGACATTGTTCATTTCATATAAGTAGGACAACCCATACTTTCAAGTAAGAAAATATGGGCTTCTTATTATACCATATCTCATATGGAGTAACATCAACTAACTTTGAAGGGACTTCATTTAATATGTAAATGGTAGTCTTTAGTGCATAATCCCAAAAGGATTTAGGGAGTTTTACAAAGCTCATCATAAACCTTACCATGTCTAATAGGGTTCAGTTTCTTCTTTCAGCCACACCATTGTATTGTGGCATGTAAGGTGGAGTTGATTGAGATAATATCCCATTATCCCTAAGATAATCTAGAAACTCTTGGCTTAAGTATTCTCCCCTCGTTCTGATTGAAGTGTTTTAATATTTTTTCGAAGTTGTTTCTCTACTTCATTTTTGAACACTTTGACCTTTTCAAAAGCCTCAGATTTGTATCTCATAAGATAGATGTACCCATATTGTGAGTAGTCATCGATAAAAGTAATGAAGTAGATGGAACCACCTCTGGCGTGTGTGGACATTGGACCACATACATCTGAATGTATTAAGTCTAAAAACCCATTAACACGTTCACCATTTCCCTTAAAGTGTAATTTAGTCTTGCCTTATAAGCAAGATTCACATATGTCATATGATTCATAATCAAATTACCCTAAACTACCACTTTTGTATAGCTTAGCCATGCGTTTCTCACTTATATGAATATGACGACAATGCCATTAGTAAGATGATTTCAACATATCTTTTTTTTTTCCTTCTATTATCATTGATGTTTAAAATTGGATTTGACATATCTAATATGTATATTCCATTGCATAATGTACCACTAGCATAAAGAATTCCATTCAACATAATATAACAACAATTGTTACTAAAAGCTAAATGGAAACCATCTTTATTTAAACTTGAAATAGAAATAATGTTTTTCGTTAAACAGGTACATAATAGCAATTATCCAAATTTAACATAAGCCCACTAGGGAGGGTCGAAACATAAGTTCCTACAGTTAATGCAGTAACACTTGCTCCATTTCCAAAATTGTAGGTTTGACTCTCCCTTATTAAGTTGTCTACTATTCCTTAGGCCCTGCATATCAGAACATATGTGTGAGACATAACAGACATCTAATGCCCATATATCATTATTGGAAACATTATTAATTTCAATGACAAAAATACCTGAATTGGATGGGGCATCAGATGCCTTCTTCTTCAAAGACTCCAAGTAAGCCTTGCAGTTTCTCTTCCAATGACTATCCTTGCCACAATGGAAGCATGTCCCCTTTGGAGAAGTCTCATTGGCCTTCTTCTTTGTCACTCCTTTAGTCTTCATGGATTTCTTCTTCTTCTTAGAACAAAAAGAGTCCACCAGCATTACAACATCACTGTCTTTCTTGACATATGGCTCAACTGTCTTGAGCATGTTGATCAGCTCAGGAATAGTGGTGGAGATTTGGTTCATCCTATATTTAAGCACAAAATGTGAAGAGCTATTTGATAAACTAGTTAGAATTAAGTCAGTACTTAATTCATGATCCATCACAAACCCCAAGGTAGCCAACCTCTCAATATAGCCATTCATCTTTAGTGCATATTGCATTAGAGATGTTCCCTCAACCATCTTAATGTGGGAGAGAAACCTTGATGTTTCAAACCTTTCAGGATGTGCTTGCTCATCAAAAGCTCTCTTACATGGTAAACTGGGGAATTAGCATCCATAGCCTCATGCTGCTTTTGCAACTCAGCTGACATATTAGCAAACATAATGTAGCTTGCCATCTCATTATCATCAATATGCTTTTGATATGCCTTCTGAACATCTTCAGAAGCATTAGCAGTAGGGGGATTCGAGATTGCCTCATCTAGGACATAACCAATCTTTTCGGATTTGAGAAATATTCTCAAATTCCTTAGCCAATCCAAAAAATTAGGCCCAATCAACTTATTTGACTCCATTAATGATCGCAAATTCACACTTATCATGATTATGATTCTAGCAATCTAGATATAAAATAGAACCTATATGGAAGTTCTCCTAGTAGGTCGATATCCAACTAGCTAAGAATAACCTTGAGGCAACTCAACAAGCCATCATTAGTTTGGTTGGTAGGTATCTAATCCATACCAATTGCTTTATTCATGTAATTATCCAATCTTGTGCTATCAACTAATTGATGTGTGCACATACATTGGGTTATCAACTCTTGATATGTGTATATCTCATGTACACTAACCCAATTTTGCCTAAAATGCACATTAACCTTTGCGCAAACCCAACATGCTAATGATATTAGCTAAGTCCAACCCATTAATCGTGAAGTCTAATTTCAATGGCTCAAACATATTCTTATAGAGCGAGCTTGAGGCAACTCAACAACCCTAACTCTAGAAGAACTTTGGTTCTCCTCATATTAATGGAAGGCATAAAACTTAATTGTTTATTTAGCGAGGGATTTCTTTGTTAAGTCTTATCATGTTATTAGTGCATTCTTTTATATATCATACATTCATCACATGAAAAATATAAAGATAGTTATATTAACTATATGGCATAATTATGGACATACTAAAGTCAATATCTTGAGCTAAAGAGAAATTGACTAGGTCTGATGTAGGTATATGCATGAGTTTATAACCCAAAATAAAAATCAAATTCCTATTTCTAAGTCTACTTGTTTATGGAACCACCTCCTTTGCTTTCTTTCTCCTTTGTATCTCCATTCTGTCCTAATCCTACGTAATCTAATTACATATTTGAAAGTATAGAATACCTCAATTTACATTTAAGGGGAGTAAGATGAGAAGAGAAATACATATGAAAGAAAGAGAGGTAGGGACACACAGGCTCTATTTACTGTAAAACAAAACAAATCGATGCATGCTCAATCACATTGGGCTTAAATCCATTGTAATACCCGATAATTTAGGCCACAGTTGCAAGTGACCGAAATCCAGTGTGTCAAACCGATTATGGTCTAAATTTGGACATGAAAGAAAAAATAAAATGATAATAAAATATGAAAAAAATATTTTGGATATTATTAGTTAGGAATTTTGAGGTTCGGAGCTAAAATTTAGAAAATAATAATTTTTCACTGAATGGAATTTGAATTTACGGTTTTTCTAACAAATATTTTAAGAAGGAATAAAAATATAATATTCTTTATCTAAGGAAAGGAATATTCTTTGGATTAAGATAAAATAAAAGTGATTTAAATTAATGGACCAATGAGGGACAAGATTATCTAATTATTTCTAACCATTCACCTAATCCTACTATAAAAGTCAAAATTTCATTTTTTTTTTGTCTTTATTTCTTCTTCTTCCTCATCTTTAAAAAAATAATTCTCTCTTTCTCTCCCTTTTTTCTGTGACCACAACCTCACCTTTCTTCTTCCTTTTCTTCAATTAAAGTTAAGGTTTAGATAGAAAAAGATGGATTAAGGTAACATTAACAAGAAAGTGAAGCAAAGTGAGCAAAACAAAGGAAGAGGAAGGAAGAAAATAAAAGAAAGATAAGGAAGGATTTTGGCCATTTTGAAGATCTACAAAGGTACGGTTAGATTTTTCATCTTCTTACTTTTCTTCTCCTCTTTACTTCCATTTTGAGGTTAGTTTGTGACATTCTCCCCCACCCAATCCTGTGATGCCCTCGTCACAGTGGGCCCCCTGCCTGCCCCAAACCCGGGGTGCTTGGCGAGACATCGGAGTCGGATCTGGGTCGGCTCTGATACCATTTGTCATGGGGCCATTACCATTAAGGTTGGTAATTTGTGGTTATTAGTATGTTAATGGTGATTAAGAGTTGATTAGTGTAATTAATGCTTGATTAGTGTGAGTTAAGGGTTAATGATGGATTAGAAGAGTAGTTTATGGGCCTAAGATGGGGTAGAGGTGATTAGTGGTTTGAGTGAGCTTTATGTTCAAATGTAATATTCAAGTATAAGATATAAATTAAAGTGTGTGTGTAAAATTTTTGTTAGGCTAAGCAGGTGAGCAACCTTTGGGCCTTAATCAAAGAGGAAATAAGGGCAAGGAGAAAGCTAATTAGGAAGTAGAGAAGGGTGTATCAAAGTGAAATTTTTGTGGTATGTACATTTAGCCAAAATTCAATATGGTAAAAATGTTAATTATTGATTGTATTATTATGTTTAGTACGATAATACATAAAATTGTGTAAGAAATTATTGATATTTTGATTGAGTGATGTTGCTGGAAATTCGTCTTATGTACCGTGTCTACATTTTATGCCATAACTTGAGTTATGGAAATAATTTTTGGGTGTTTCTTATTGGGGTGGAAAGTTAAGACATAGGGATTTAACTTTCATTAAGACCATTAGACCTGAATATGTCTGAATTTAGATTTAAAATTAACTCAAATTTCAAATTAGAAATTTGTTAAATAAAATACTGGCAAAATGAATATAAACATAGCTGATTTTAAAATCCATAACTTTTGCTACAAAATTTGGTTTAATGAGATTTCAATTGGTAACTAAATATAAGACATTTATCTATATTTTGTGAGATGATCACTTTATTGGATTCCATTTAAAAATAGATGATAAAGGCATAACAACACAGGACATAAATTCTGCTCAGAATAGGGCAGCTTGTGTATACAAATATATTATTGAATTTTATGATAGAAAAATATATTATTTGAATTTTATTATATTTATTATGATTTAATGAGTGAGTATGATATTGTAATATACTTAATCGAGATTATTTCATTTATGTGAAATTATATTAGCATTACACAAATAATTGATGTAAATAATAATAAAGGTCACAAATATGATTAAGCCCTATAACATTTAGTCGAGAACTAGAAATTAGGATAGGTTGGCATGCCAATAAAAGGACAGAAATTTAGGCACTAGAAAATAGTGTTGAGATTTAATTTATGTAGGCACTAAGAAATATTGTTGAGTTTAAAATTACGTAGGTATCAAAAATGTGTCGAGTTATTATTGAAAATATAGGCATTAAACGTCTTTTTGTATGTTTTTGGTACTATATTGTATAATTAAATTTTAAGATTTTTTTTTTGTAAATATGTGGCATGTAGGATCTATAAAAGTGTAAGTTTGTTCTTGGTAAGTAATATTCTCTCCATTGTTCTAGTGTTGTTTGAGCTATTAAGGTTAAGTTGCAGCAGTGTATTTCACCCCGATTTTGATACCAATATAAACTGATTCTGAAAAAGTTTAAAATATTAAATTTGTTCCTTTATGTCCTAGTTTTATAGATATATAAATAGTTTTGCAAGATTTGGTGTATATGAAAATATATTGGCATCTTATTGAAATTGGTACGGGTGTGAACCCTAAATGAGTTAGCTACTATATTAGTTGGTTTTGAATATGATAGAGCCTATATTTTAGGAATCTCAAAACATAAAAATTGTAGATACATGTATTATATATATGTATACCAAAATTTAGGTCCATATGTCGTGTGGATGTTGATTTATGGCAAATTCAACCATGATTGTTCCAAGTTTAAATTGCCTGCTTAATGCCCTGGGCAGATTCAAAAATTTGTTTGGCTATTTTGAGTTCCTTAGAGATTGATTCTGCAAATTATCAAACCATGAAAGTTATATTTTTATGTCCTATCTAAATTTAGGTATAAATATTATCTTAATATGTTATGTATAGAATGAGATAGGGTCTTCACAAGTCATAATGGTTTAGAAGCCAATTCTATTCTGAACCAGTGAAATGTTTCTTATAATTTGAGGACCTTAGAGACATAAATGATAAAAGTTTCAATATGAAAAAATTTTCAATTTTAACCTATCTAAGTTTCTACCAAGTTTCATTATAATCTGACTTACATATTATAAGATATGAAGAACCAAAATTGGTACCCTAAAACTGCCAAATGGTAGAAAATAGGGTAGAAAATATAACACAATTGGAAATTCCACCCAAGATTGTACAATGCTCCAATTGCTTATATGTTAAATTTAATTAGAATCAAGATTCAAATTTATTGGTCAAGTATAGAAAAAGTTATTGGCTAATCAATTCCATAAGGTTACACTGCCCTATAGGAAAAACCCTAACTATGTATATGAACTATGCACATTAATTTGTTTAAGCCACATTAAGTTTCTTTAGTCATAAATTAATCGATTATATTTCCATATTAGGGTCACAACATATTAGAGACCCACAAGAAGGGGATAGAAAATAAGTTAAGGGTTAGAATCAAACGAAAAAGGTGAATATAGCTATCAAGCGATTTATTTAGTGCATATGAATATTGCTTACTATGTGATATGTGAGATGATTTATGGTTATGTGATTCATATGATTACCATGATTTGATCTTAATAATGAGATGATGGATAATTTGTGAAATATGTGGTACATATAAATGGTATATGTGTGGTATATTTGAGATATATGTTTGGCATATGTGATATATACATTGTTTATTTATAGTATATGTGAAGTCTATGTGTGGCATATGTTGTATATATGTGATATATGTATGTTATATGTGATAAAAATACAATGGTTGATGAATGCTTAGTTACAAATGCATATGCATATAGATTAAAAAGGCATTGTGACTAGTTAATCAATATTGGAAAGCAAAAGAAGAGGCTTATGGCCCAACAAATGTGCAAATGAAATAAATGATCAAGCTAGCTAGTAAATGCAAATGTTCATGTGGAAAATGTTCATATGGAAACTCAGGACAATGTCTGGTTAACTTGGTCACAACAAAATGAAATAAGCAAAGCATGTGCATATATAAAGAGTAGTGATCATATGCTTTAATTTTACTGGTAACTATACGATACTGATGAATGCAATGAAATATGTGGTATGTATTGGATTTGTGATTTGTTACTATGAGTTGTTTGGTACTTTAGAGCTTGTTTGATTATCACTCTCACTTAATCACAACACATCAATTTGCATCATTTTTAGGTAAAGAAAAGTGATAGCTTATTTTGAGTGGCGTATAGAAGACATGGAACATAGGTCACTGGTAGAGGCTCACCACTTTCTCTCTTTGCATTCCACACAAGCCTGAAAACATGTTATCTATATTTTGGAATTATATGTTTGAACATGTATAGTCACTCTGGATTAGTTTTAAAATGTATAAATGGAAGCAACTCGTAATCCTTTGGATGTATAGTTTAAGTTTTAATAGATTTGATATATTATATTGTGGTGAAAACCTCAATGTTGATTTGCAAAGTCATTGAATGATATTACAGGATATGATGAAAAAAAAATTTACTATCACCGTTAACAGGATCTTATGTCTTATTAGTATGTCATATGTGATTATTTGACCTAGGGATAAATTATACTTAAATGTATAATGTTTATAGGGTATAATGTTAAATTTTTGGCATCAGAACAGGGACAAGTTCCATGGGAACATGCATTTGCATAAGATCATGATATCATATGCATCCTATGTGTTGAACATTATGTAGTGACATAATTCTATGAATTTTTGGGCCATCATAGGACATGATTCACCAAGGACGAAGAGGTCGGTCAAAATGCATTCTCATGAGGCATCACCTCATTTACATAGAGATCAACCAACACCAGGAGCTAGGGCTCCAACACATGCATCATAGTCATCACATGCAGAAGTAGCCCATGAAAACCCAAAACATGAAGTTATAGTCTTGAAATATATAGGAAAAATGTTATGACAAGTTGAGGACACAAGGTGCAACTAATTTCAATGGCACAACAGACCTAATAGAAGCTAAAATATGGCTGAAAAAGACACATAGGGTACTGAATATGATGAGATATACCCCATATGAGAAATTTGATTATGCAGTATCTTTACTTCAAGGCGATGCCTATGAATGGTGGGAGACAGTCCCAGATAGTGATGCACAACCACCAATCCTAACGTGGAATGATTTCCTCTAGGAATTTCAAAATAATTACATTCCTGAGGCATATAAAGTCGATAAGAGAAAGGAATTCCTAAATCTAAAATAGGAGAACATGTCTATTGCTGAGTATGAGGTGCAGTTCAACAAACTTTCCCACTATGCCACTTTCACGGTCTCTACTAAAAGAGACAAATGTAGGAAGTTTAAGGAGGGCCTCTAATATGAGATTAGAAATAGAATCACAACTACTGATCTTGATAGTTATGCCAGACTTAGAGCTGTAGCAATTAGAGTTGAAAGATTAATGAAAGAAGTTGGAGAACAATAAGGCAGCACGAGAGTTTTCTGGAGAGTCTAGTAGAAGGAAAGGAAAGAGAGGAAGATAGATGTCAGTGCAGTTAAGTAACTGAGGTGGATACTTGAGCTCTAGAGATCATGTTATGACTTCCTTTCACCCATGCAGAGGGCAGAGCCAATATGTTGAGCAAAGGCCTATATGTACACATTATGGTAGAAAACATATGGGCGAATGTAGAAGGCTTATAGGAGCATGTTATTTCTGGGTTGATGGAGCACATGTGTAGAGATTGTCCAAAAAAAGCCAAACTAGCAGAGATTAGTAGAGGTAGAGGAGTGTCTGAGACTATGGTTGAGGCGCCGAGGGTCTACCCTACTAGTGGGACACAGGGAAGAGTAAGAGGCAGGGGTAGGACTGGTACAATGGGCAGAGGAGTGACTAGATATAAAGGTCAAAGTTTTAGACCCCCTGCATAGGTTAGAGTATTTGGCATGACTAGGTAAGAGGCAAATGATGTTCCCAAAGTAGTCACTGGTAATATTTATATTTCTAAAATATTAGCATATGCATTGATTGACCTTGATTCCACACATTCATTTATATCATTGCATATGTCATCCAAATTGCATCAAATGCATGAGCCTTTAGGGATTGACTTAAATGTGAGTACTTCATTGGAAATAGTAGTAGTTATGAATAATGTCTATCGTGATTGCTTGATATGCATTGATAAAGCTAAATTGATAGTTGATTTGATCTTATTGCCACTATATGAATTTGATGTGATATTGGGAATGGAATGGTTAACTAGACATCATGCAATAGTGAATTGCTTTACTAAGGAAGTAATTTTAAAATCACCGAGCAAGCCAAGGGTTGTATTTTTGGGTGAAAGAACTTGTGCCTACATGTCTAATCTCAACTATAAAAGCATTTTGGATGATCGAATGAGGATATGAAGCATATTTGGCATATATGACTGATACTAGAACCATTAATAGCTTGCTTGAAAATATACTAATGGTGAGAGAATTTTCTAATGTATTCTCAAATGATCTACCTAGTTTACCACCAGATAGAGAGATATAATTTACTATTGAACTATTACAAGGAACAACACGAATATCAATTTCACTCTACAAAATGACCCCAGTTGAGTTGAAAGAACTGAAGGCCCAGTTGCAGGAGTTGTTTGATAAATGGTATATCAGACCTAATGTATCACCTTGGGGAACTCCAATATTATTTGTTAAAAATAAATATGGAACAATGAGATTGGGTATTGATTATAGGCAACTAAATAAAATGACAATGAAGAACAAATATTTGTTGCTGAGAATAAATGATTTGTTTGATTAGTTAGAAGAGGACCAAATATTCTCCAAGGTTGATTTGAAATTAGGCTATTACCAACTAAAGGTAGCAGAAGCAGATGTTCCAAATACATGACATTATGAATTTTTAGTAATGCCATTTGGGTTGACTAATGCTTCAACTGCATTTATGACATTAATAAATAAAGTGTTTTAACCATATCTAGGTAAGTTTGAGATAGTATTTATTGATGACATTTTGGTGTACTGAAAGAATAGGGGAGAACATGAACAACATTTAAAAACTATGTTGCAAACTTTAAGGGAGAAACAATTGTATGCTAAATTGAGTAAATGTGAATTCTGGTTAGATCATTTGGTTTTTCTTGGACATGTGGTATCGGG
Source organism: Triadica sebifera (assembly GCA_023653625.1). Classification (NCBI taxonomy): domain Eukaryota; kingdom Viridiplantae; phylum Streptophyta; class Magnoliopsida; order Malpighiales; family Euphorbiaceae; genus Triadica; species Triadica sebifera. The sequence goes on along the minus strand of CM042903.1, from coordinate 984,753 downwards.
CAAGGGCATAGAGGTAGACCCAAAGAAAATAGATGCCATGGTAAATTTGGAAGCTCCTAAAAATATTTCAGAAATGCGAAGTTTTCTAGGTTTAGCTAGATACTATTGTAGATTTGTTGATGGATTCTCCTTAATTACTAGCCCTTTGACTAGAATACTTACAAAGAATGTTTCAAATGGATTCCAGAATGCCAAAGGTGTTTTGAGGAGCTAAAATAGAGGTTAATCTCAGCACCAGCGTTAGCTATTCCTACAAGTGCAGGTGGATTTACAGTATTTAGTGATGTTTCACACCTAGGCTTGGGATGTGTATTGATGCAACATGGCAAGGTGATAGCTTATGCATCTAGACAATTGAGACCATATGATATCTCATATCTAGTGCATGATTTAGAATTGGCCGCAGTTGTATTTGCTTTGAAGATTTGGAGGCATTATTTGTATGGTGAGGCATTCCAAATCTTTATAGACCATAAGAGTTTGGGTTACTTGTTGATACAGAAAAAGTTAAACATGAGACAGAGGTGATGGTTAAAGCTATTAAAGGATTATGACTACACAATTGAATATCATCCAGGGAAAGCCAATGTAATAGCCGATGCATGAGTAGGAAATCCAGTAGCAGTGTAGCTCACTTGTAAGCATCCTCTTTTCCATATTTGATTCAATTATGTTATATGAATATTGAATGAAATATGCATGATGGAGGATCACTGATTGCTATTTTTCAAGTCAGACCTATACTAAAGGAGAGGATCAAAGAAGCACGAGGTAGATATCCTCTATTCTGTGAGAAAATTAAGATTGTAAAGCAGGGAAACAAGATGGATTTTTATTTACAGGATGATACATTGATGTTGAAGTTGTGCATATGTGTTCCAAACACTGATAATTTGCACCAGGAAATAATGGAAGAAGCACACAATGCACCCTATGAAATGCACCCATTGAAGACCAAGATGTATCACAGCTTAAGACCTTATTATTGGTGGCCAAGAATGAAGAAAGACATAGAAAAATATGTTTCTAAATGCTTCACATATCCGCATATGAAAATTGAACATCAGGCACCAATTGGTAAGCTACATCCATTGCCAATGCCATAATGGAAATGGGAGAAGATAACAATGGATTTTGTTTATGGATTACCAAGAACTCCATAAAAAAAATGATGCAATATGGGTAATTATTGAAAGATTAACCAAGTAAGCACATTTTCTACCTACCAAATGGAGGTGTACACTCGAGAGTTTGGAAAATTTATATGTGAATGAGATAGTCAGATTACATCGTATTCCAATATCTATTGTGTCTGATAGAGATCCACAGTTTACTTCATGTTTTTGGGTGAGTCTACAAGATGCACTGGGAACAAAATTGAACTTCAGTACTGCATTCCACCCACAATCTAATGGACAATCATAAAAGACTATACAGACTTTGAAAAAAAATGCTTAGAGCATGTTCTATAGAATTCAGAGGAGCTTAGGATGAATATATAACATTGATAGAATATGCTTACAGCAATCAATATCATAACAGTATCTAGATGGCACCATATGAGGCATTGTATGGCAGAAAGTATAGAAGCCCTATCATTTGGGAGGAAGAAGGAGCACATGCATTAGAAGGGCCATAAATAGTACAAGACACAGTGTATAAGATTAAGATTGTCAAGAACAAGCTAAAGGTAGCAAAAGATAGATAGAAAAGTTATGCTAATAAGCATAGAAAGGAGATGGAATACAAGTTAGGTGGAAAGGTATTTATACGAGTATCTCCATGGAAATGGGTAATTCAATTTGGCAAGAAGGGTAAATTGAGCCCAAGGTAAATAAGGCCTTATGAAATTATTGAGAAGGTTGGTCCACTGGCATATAGATTGGCATTACCACCTGAGATGGCTTAGATTCATAATGTGTTTCATGTGAGCATGCTTAGAAGATATAAATCAGACCCCACACATGTGCTGAAGGATCAAGCCATTGAAATTGCATATGACATGAGTTATGCTGAAGAACCAGTGGAAATAATCGGATACAAGACTAAACAACTGAGAAATCAAAAAATACCTTTAGTTGCCCTAGACACCAAAATGACCCTCATGGAATTTCTTCAAGATAGAATTTATTAAGAAATATGTGCCTAGAGTCTATGTTGATGAAAAAAAGAGGGAATTTCAAGACTTGAAGAAAGGAAGCATGTTAGTGGTAGTGTAACATCCTCGACTTCCCACATATGCATTTTTACATGCATTTCATTTGGACATATGCCTTTGCATATATTTCACTTGACACATGCATTTCATATGTATTTTTATAAAGAAAAGTTCATACGTGTCTGAGTATTTTCCAATTGTGCTCAATTGCACATGCGCATTTTATAATTTAGCTGAGGATGATATGAAATTAAAATTTATGTGAATAAAATTATTAGATCAAATTAATGAAGAAAAATGAAAAGAAACAAAAGAAAAAGCAAAGAAAGGAAAAAAAAAACAAAAGGGAGAATATGACAAAAGTCAAGAGGTGGGAGATGGTTCCTCCTTACCATTCTGCCTCCCTCACTTCATATTTGTTTCTTCTACTTCTTCCAGCATTTTAGCCTTCTTTTCTTCCTTATTTCACATATGTTTTGTAGCAAATCGATCCCTTTCAAGTTCGTTCTTACTAAGTAATATTCTCTCCATTATTCTAGTGTTATTTGAGCTGTTAGGGTTAAGTTATAGCATTGTTTTGCAGCCTAATTTTGATACCAATAGAAACTTATTCTTGTTGAACCTTGAGGGGTATTTCCGTTATTTTGATGCTAACAAATAAAATAGCAATAATGTATTTAACATACTTGTTTTCTAAGTTTATTGATCAAGGTATGGAACATGATAGCAAGAATGGAGAATGGAAGACTAACCTTAAAAAGACAAAAATTGAAGAAATAGCATAATTCACGCCCGTGACCTTTTATGTCACGCCCGTGATAAAGCGTAGCGCCAACTACCAAATATTTAAAGTTCACGGCCACGAAGGATCATAACAACCGTGAATGATCATATCAATCACGCCCATGAGAAAACATGTCAAAAATATATATGAGTGATTTTCATGAATAAAACTTTTTAGAAAATGATGATATTTTAACTGATCCAGGCAGGAGCTGCTGGGGTGAGGGGTGTTACATAAATGATAAAATTTGTGAACTTGAAAAAATGTTCCATTTTAACCTATCTATGTTTCTACCAAGATTTATTATAATATGATTTACATATTGTAAGACATGAAGAACCAAAGTTGATACCCTAAAACTGCCAAAGGGCAGAAATAGGGCAGAAAACAAAACACAATTGGAAATTCCACCAAATATTGTACAATGCTCCAATTGCTCTGAAATTTTAGTAAGTTAAATTTAATTAGAATTAAAAATTAAATTGATTGATCAAGTATATAAAATGTTATTGGCTAATTAGTCACATAAGGTTACACTGCTCCATAGGAAAAACCTTATACATATGAACTATGCACATTAATTTGTTTAAGCCATATTAAGTTTCTTTATTTATAAATTAATTGATTATATTTTTATATTAGGCTCACAACATATTGTAAACTCATAAGGAGAGGATAGACAATAAGTTAATGGTCAGAATCAAAGGAGAAATGTGAGTATAGTTATCAAACATTTTCTTTAGTGCATCTAAATATTGCCTACTATGTGATATGTGAGATGATTTATGGTTATGTGATTCATATGATACTCATGATTTGATCTTGATAATGAGATGATGGATAATTTGTGACATATGTGGTACATATAAATGGTCTATGTGTGGTATATTTGAGATATATCTTTGAATGATTTGGAATATATGAAGAGAAATCTTCTCTTGATTAGAACTGGTTCTGGTTCAAACTTTAGTAGGGTAAACCACTATTTTTGCTTCTTATGACCATCATATAGTGAAATTAGATGAAGTACAAAACATGAAAGTTGTAGATTTTTGTGTCCCCTATATGTATATAAACTTTTGTAGCAAAATTCTATGTCATTAAAGAGTTCAAGGTAGAAAACTCATGATTATTGCTTGAGTAGATCTGCTTGCTTTGCACCTTTATAATGTCAGCAAGTTTGCCTTACATTTTTAGATCTTTATAGACCAAATTTATGAAAATTCAAAGCACTAAAGTTTTAGGTTATGTCTCATCTAAATATATGTGAAAGTTTTACCTTCATATGTGGTATATTTTGTAACTTTTGCTAATAACAGTGAAATTGGTTGGAATGTCACCGCTATACTTGACCAGTCACATGTTCCCTATTTTTTGAAGGCCTTAGAGACCGAATTAGAGAAAGTGTTAAACATAAGCAATGTTCCATATTGCCTTGTTTAAGTGAAAAAAAAGTTTTATAACATTATGAGATATGAATGATTGAAATTGATATCTCAAAATTGTGTAAAGGCAAAAAATATGTTACAATTTAAAATTCCACCAAATATTGTATAAATCTTCAATTGCCATGAAATTTTATTATGTTATAGAATTATAAGTTAGATTTATTTATAAATAAAAATCAAATTAATTGGATAAGTATAAAAAAAGTTATAAGTTGATCCGTGTAGTAATGTCACATTGCCTCATAGGGAAAACCCTAACTATATATATAAACTAAACATATTAATTTGTTTAAGTCATATTAAGTTTATCTAGTTATGAATTAATCAATTATATTTCCAAATTAGGCACATGATAAATAAAAGGCCTATAAGGAGGAGATAAACCATAAGTTAAGAGTTGGAATCAAAGGAAAAGATGAGTTTAATTATTAAATGATTTCTTTAGTGCACATAGACATTGCATGTTATATGAAATGTGAATCACATTATTGCTATGATTTGACCTTGATAATAAGATGATGAATGATTTGTGACATATGTGGTATATGTATGGTATATGTGTTGCATATGTGGTATTTGTGGTATAAGTGAGACATGTGAATACGTGAATGTTGTGTGCAATAAGGATATAACGGTTTATGAATACTTAGTTACAAATGCATATGCATAAGGATATGAAAGTCATTAAGTGTAACATCCAGCGATTTAGGCCCCAATTATGCATGACTGTAGTGAGGCACGCTGGTTCAATCGGAGTCTAAATTTGAACCCATAAAAAATGACTAATAATAAAAAATATTAGTGGTAGAATTAGAAAAAGGAAGGGAAAAAAACAAAAAAAGGGAAAATGACAAAAGTGAGGAGGTGGAGGTGGACCTTATCTTCCTCCTCACCATTCTACCTCCCTCACTTCAGATTTGTTTCTTCTCATTTTCAACCATTTCAGCCTTCTTTTCTTCCTTATTTCAATTAAGTTTTGCAGCAAATTGATCCCTTGCAAGTTATATGCATGACATAAGAGGTATATATGTGATAAAGATACAATGGTTGATGAATGCTTAGTTACAAATGCATATGCATATGGACTAAAAAGGCATTGTGACTAGTTAATCGATATTGTAAAGCAAAAGAAGAGGCCTATGACCCAAAAAATGTGCAAATGAAATAAATAATCAAGCTAGCTAGCAAATGCAAATGTTCACATGGAAACCCAGGGCAATGTCTATTTAACTTGGTCACAACAAAATGAAATAAGCAAGGCATGTACATATGTAAAGAGTAATGATTATATGCTTTAATTTTATAACATATGTTGAGATATGGCCAAAAGTTGAGACATGGCTGAAAAGGACACATAGGGTACTGAAGATGATGAGATGTGCCCCATATGAGAAATTTGATTATGTAGTGTCTTTGCTTCAAGGCGATGCCTATGAATGGTGGGAGACAGTCCCAGATAGTGATGCATAAACTCTAGCCCTTACGTGGAATGCTTTCCTCTAGGAATTTATAATGTTACATTTTTGGTATCATAATAAGGAAAGGTTCCATGGGAACATGCATTTGCATAAGATTATGATAACAAATGCATCCTATGTGTTGAACATTATGTAGTGACATAATTCTATGAATTTTAGGGCCATTATAGGACATGATTCACCAATGACGGAGAGATCGATCGAAATGCATTCTCATGAGGCACCACCTCATTTACATAGAGATCAACCAACACTAGGAGCTAGGGCTCTAGCACATGCATCACAGTCATCACATGCAGAAGTACCCCATGAAAACCCAAAACATGAAGTTATAGTCTTGAAATATATAGGGAAAAATGTTATGACAAGCTGAGGAAACAAGGTGCAACTAATTTCCATGGCGCAACAGACCTAGTAGAAGCTGAAATATGGCTGAAAAAGACACATAGGGTACTGAATATGATGAGATGTACCCCATATGAGAAATTTGATTATGCAGTATCTTTGCTTCAAGGCGATGCCTATGAATGGAGGGAGACAGTCCCAGATAGTGATGCACACCACGAATCCTAACGTGGAATGATTTCCTCTAGGAATTTCAAAATAATTACATGCCTGAGGCGTATAATGACGATAAGAGAAAGGAATTCCTAAATCTAAAATAGGAGAACATGTCTATTGCTGAGTATGAGGTGCAGTTCAACAAACTTTCCCACTATGCCATTTTTATGGTCTTTGCTGATAGAGACAAATGCAAGAAATTTGAGAAGGGCCTCAAATATGTGATCAGAAATAGAATCACAACTACTGATCTCGATAGCTATACTAGACTCAGAGCTGTTGCAATTAGAGCTGAAAGGTTAATGAAAGAAGCTAGAGAACAACAAATTAAAAAGGCAACACATGAGTTTTTTAGAGAGTCTAGTAGAAGGTCGATAAAGAGAGGTAGATATATGCCAGCACAGTCTGGTAACAAAGGTGGATATTCAAGCTCTACAGGTCATGTTATATAATGATGATAAGAGAAAGGAATTCCTAAATCTAAAATAGGAGAACATGTCTATTGCTGAGTATGAGGTGCAGTTCAACAAACTTTCCCACTATGCCATTTTTATGGTCTTTGCTGAAAGAGACAAATGCAAGAAATTTGAGAAGGGCCTCAAATATGTGATCAAAAATATAATCATAACTATTGATCTCAATAGCTATACTAGACTCAGAGCTGCTAGAATTAGAGTTGAAAGGTTAATGAAAGAAGCTGGAGAACAACAAATTAAAAAGGCAGCACGTGAGTTTTTTGGAGAGTTTAGTAGAAGGTCGATAAAGAGAGGTAGATATATGCCAGCACAGTCTGGTAATAAAGGTTGATATTCAAGCTCTAGTGGTCATGTTATGACTTCCTTTTAATGAAGTAGAGGACAGAGCGAATATATTGAATAGAGGCCTACATGTACTCATTGTGGTAGATAACATACGGATGAATGCAGAAAGCTCACAGAAGCATGTTGTTTGTATGGGTCATTAGAGCATATGCATGGAGACTGAGAAAGAGCCAAATTAGCAGTGGGGTGTGAGAGACGATAGTTGAGGCACCAAGGGTTAACACTACTAGTGGAACACAGGGTAGAGACAGAGGCAAAGGTAGAACTGGTATAGTAGGTAGAGGAGTGACCAAATCTAAAAGTCAAAGTTCTGGACCCCCTGCATAGGATAGAGTATTTGTCATGACTAGGAAGGAGGTAGTTGATGCTTCTGAAGTTGTCATTGGAAATATTTATGTTTATGAAATATTAGTATGCATTGATAGCCCTGGTTCCACAGATTCATTTATATCATTACATATGGCATCCAAATTGCATCAAAAGAAAGCCTTTGGGGATTAACATAAATGTGAGCACTCCACTAGGGATAGTAGTAGCTGTGAATAATGCCTATCATGATTGCTTGATATGCATTGATAAAGCTGAGTTGATAGTAGATATGCATTGATAAAGCTGAGTTGATAGTTGATATGATCTTACTGCCATTATATAAAGTTGATGTGATATTGGAATTAGACTGGTTAACTAGACATCATGCAATAGTGAATTGCTTTACTAAGGAAGTAATTTTAGAATCACCAAGCTAGCCAAGGGCTATATTTTTGGATGAAAGAAAACTTGTGCCTACATGTCTAATCTCAGCTATAAAAGTATTCTAGATGATCAAAAGAGGATGTGAAGCATATTTGGCATATGTGACTCATACTAGAACCACTAATAGCTTGCTTGAAAATATACCAGTTGTGAGGGAATTTTCTGATGTATTCCCAAATGATCTACCTGGTTTACCACCAGATAGAGATATAGAATTCACTATTGAACTAGTACCAAGAACAACACAAATATCAATGTCACCCTACAGAATGGCCCCTGTTGAGTTGAAAGAATTGAAGGCCTAATTGTAAGAGTTGCTTGATGAAGGATATGTCAAACTAAGTGTATCACCTTAGGGAGTTTCGGTATTATTTGTTAAAAAGAAAGATGGAACAATGACATTGTGCATTGATTACAGGCAACTGAACAAAATGACAGTTAAGAACAAATATCCATTGCCTAGAATAGATGATTTGTTTGACTAGCTGCAAAGAGCCCAAATATTCTCCAAGATTGATTTGAAATCATGCTACTACCAGGTGAAGGTAGCAGAAGCAGATGTTCCATAGACTGCCTTTTGAACCAAGTATGGACATTATGAATTTTTAGTAATGCCATTTGGGTTGACTCATGCTCCTGCTGCTTTTATGGCATTAATGAATAAAGTGTTTCAACCATATCTAGATAAGTTTGTGATAGTATTTATTGATGATATATTGGTGTACTCAAAGAATCGGAGAAAACATAAACAATATTCTAGAATTGTGTTGCAAACTTTGAGAGAGAAACAATTATACACCAAACTAAGCAAATGTCAATTTTCGTTAAATCATTTAGTGTTTCTTGATCATGTCGTATCAGGCAAGGGCATAGAGGTAGACCCAAAGAAAGTAGAGGCCATGATAAATTGGGAAGCTTCTAAAAATGTTTTAGAAATGCATAGTTTTTTGGGTTTAGCGAAATACTATCGCAAATTCGTTGATGGATTCTCTTTAATTGCTAGCCCTTTGACTAAATGGGAGAAAATAACGATGGATTTTGTTTATAGATTGCTAAGAACTCTATGGAAAATGATGTAGTATGGGTAATTGTTGATAGATTAACCAAGTCAGCACATTTTCTACCTATCAAATGGAGGTGTACACTCGAGAGTTTGACAAAATTATATGTGAATGAGATAGTCAAATTACATGGTATTCTAGTGTCTGCCATGTCTGATAAAGACCTACGATGTACTTCACATTTTTGGGTGAGTTTATAAGATGCATTGGGAACAAAGCTAAACTTCAGCACTGCATTCTACTCACAGACTGATGGAAAATCAGAAAGGACTATACTGACATTAGAAGAAATGCTTAGGGCATGTTCTATAGAATTCAGAGGAGCTTGGGATGAATTTGAATACAATAACCAATATCATAGTAGTATCCAAATGGCACCATACGAGGCATTGTATGGCAAAAAGTGCCGAAACCCCATCATTTGGGATGAAAAAAGAGTATATGCATTAGAAGGCCAAAAATAGTACAAGACACAGTGGATAAGATCAAGATTGTTAAGAACAAGCTAAAGGCAACACAAGACAGACATAAAAGTTATGTTGATCAGCAGAGAAGGGAGATGGAATATGAGTTAGGTGAAAAGGTATTTCTATGAGTATCTCCATGGAAAGAGGTAATTGATTCAACAAGAAGGGTAAATTGAGCCCAAGGTACATAGGGCCTTATGAAATTCTTGAGAAGGTTGGTCCACTAGTGTATAGGTTGACTTTACCACCCGAGATAGCTCAGGTTCATAATGTGTTTCATCTGAGTATGCGTGGAAGGTAAATGTCACATCCTACACATGTACTTAAAGATCAAGCCATCGAGATAGCAGATGATATGAGTTATGTTGAGGAATTAGTAGAAATCATCAGACACAAGACTAAACAGCTAAGAAACTGAGAAATACTTTTAGTTAAGATATTATGGCATAACCATTTACTAGAAGAGGCAACATGGGAAATAGAAGAAAATATGAAAAGGCAATACCCACACAAATTTCTAGGTATTAAATTTTGAGGACAAAATATTTAAAAGGAGGGGAGAATTGTAACATCCTCGACTTCCCACATATCCATTTTTACTTGAATTTCATTTGGACATATGCATTTGCATATATTTTTCTTGACCACATGCATTTCATATGTATTTTTATAGGAATAAGTTCACGACATGCAAGGAAAAAAACCAAAAAAAAGGGAAAATAAAAAAAAGTAAGGAGGTGGAGGTGGACCTTATCTTCCTCCTCACCATTCTGCCTCCGTCATTTCAAATTCATTTCTTCTCCTTCTTCCACCATTTCTGCATTATTTTCTTCATTGTTTCACTTAATTTTTACAGCAAATTGATCCCGTGCAAGCTTATTCTTGGTAAGTAATCTTTTCTCCATTGTTCTAGTGTTGGTTTGAACTGTTAGGGTTAAGTTGCAGCAGTATTTTGCACTTCAATTTTGATACCAATAAAAAATAATTTTTAAAATTTTTAAAACATGAAATTGTTTCTTTATGTCTTAGGTTTATGGATATATAAATATTTTTGAAAATTTAGTGTATATGAAAAGATATTGGCATCTTATTGGAACTGGTCCGGGTGTGAACCCTATCTAAGTTAACTACTATGTTTATTGGTTTTGAATATGATAGAGCATGTATTTTAGAAAGCTCAAAACATAAAAGTTTTAGATAAATGTGTTATCTATATTAATTCCAAATTTTAGGTTCACATGTCTTATGTATGTTTAGTTATGGTGAATGAGACCATAACTGTTCAGTAGTTTGAACTACCTACTTAGTGCCCTGGGTAGATCTAGAAATTTGTTTAACCATTTTGAGCTCCGTAGAAATGGATTATGTAAATTATAAAAACATGAAATTAATTATGTCTTAGCTAAATTTGGGTATAAATATCACCTTAATATATTATGCATAGAGCGAGATAGGTCTTTCACAAGTCATACTGTCTGGAAGCCAAATCTGTTTTGGACCAGTGAAATGTTTCTTATAATTTGAGGACCTTAGAGATATAATTAATAAAAGTTGTAAACATAAAAAAATGTTCCATTTTGACCTATATAAGATTTTTCCAAGTTTCATTATAATATGACTTACATAATGTAAGATATGAAGGACCAAAGTTGGTACCCTAAAACTGCCAAAGGGCATAAACAAGGCAGAAAACATAACACAATTATAAATTCCACCAAAACTTGTACAATGCTCCAATTGCTCTAAAATTTGGGTATGTTATATAATTATATGTCATATATAATTAGAAATAAGAATCAAATTAATTGGAGAATTTTAGAAAAATTTATGGGCTAATCAGTCTTATAAGGTTATACTGTCCTATAGGAAAAACCCTAACTATGTATATGAACTATGCGTATTAATTTGTTTAAGCCACATTAAGTTTCTTTAGTCATAAATTAATAGATTATATTTTCATATTAGTCTGGCAATATATTGGAGACCCACAAAGAGGGGATGACAATAAGTTAAGAGTTAGAATCAAAGGAGAAAGGTGAGTTTAATCATCAAGTGAATTCTTTAGTGCATATGAACATTGTTTGTTAGGTGATTCATATGATTTTCATGATTCGACTTTGTTAATGAGATGATGGATAATTTTGGAAATATGTGGTATATATAAGTGATAAATGTATGGTATATGTGATGTATATGTTTGGCATACACGATATATACTTAGTATATGTATAGTATATGCGAGGTATATGCATGGCATATGAGGTATATATGCGAGGTATGTATGGTATATATGATAAAGACACAATGATTGATGAATGCTTAGTTAAAAATGCATATGAATATGGACTAAAAAGGTGTTGTGACTAGTTAATCGATATTGTAAAGAAAAAGAAGAGGCCTATGGCCCGACAAATATGCAAATGAAACAAATGATCAAGCTAGCCACAAATGCAAATGTCCACATGACAAGTGTTCACATGGAAACCCAGGGCAATGTCTTTTTAACTTTGTCACAGCAAATAAAATAAGAAAGGTATGTGCATACATAAAGAGTAATGATTATATGCTTTAATTTTACTACTAATTATATGATCCTGATGAATGCAATGGAATACATGGTATGCATTGGATTTGTGATTTGTTACTATGAATTACTTAGTAATTTAGAGTTTATTTGATGATTACTCTCACTGAGCCGCAACTCATCAAATTGCATCATTTCCACACAAAGAAAAGTGATAGCTTCTTATGAGTGGCATATAGAAGACATGGAACACAAGTCACTGACGGAGCCTCAACACTCTCTCTCTCCTTGCATTCCACCTGAACATGAGATCATGTCATCTACATTTTGGATTTATATGAATATACATGTATATTTTCTCAGAGTTGTACAATGATATGTAAATGGATGCAACTAGTAAATCTTAGATGCAAAGTTTAAGTTTTAATTTATGTGAGATATGTTGATTTGTAGATTTATTGAATGATGATATGGATGTGATAAAAAAAAATTTACTATTAATGTTAACAAGTTCATTTAGCTTACCTGTATGTCATATGTGAGTGCTAGACACAGGGATAGGTTTTACTGAAATGCATAAGTTATGATGTTACATGTGTGTTTCTATCTATATAGTTACTTGTAGTTTGCACTAAGATGTGTAAACGGATGCAACTTGCAAACCTTTAAATGTAAAGTTTAAATTTTAATATATGTTATATACTATGTTGTGGTGACAACCTCAAAGTTGATTTGTATATTTATTAAATGATGTTATGGGATGTGATGAAAAAAATTACTACCAATATTAACAAGATCTTATGTCTTACTTGTATGTCATATATGATTATTTGACATAAGGATAGGTTGTATTTAAATTTGTAATGTGTGATATTATATTTTAGTATCAGAGTAGGGATAGGCTCCATGGGAATATGATTATGTATAAAAGCATAATAATAGATGCATCATATGTGTTGAACATTATCAAGTGACATAATTCTATGTATTTTAGGTCTACTATTATCATTAAAAGAGTATGAGTAATAAGGACCTACCTCATTTGTGAAATGATCCTCTAAAGCCATGAAGCATAGGTTGACCTTTTCTCCTTCATTATCATACTTTTTCGCTTGAATAACTTTCGTCATCCCATAAGGCTTTGTGACCTTTCTCCCCATCATCTTTTTAAAATATTTTCTTGTGTTTCTTGAGCTTTGGACATTTTGGTTTGATATGTCCTTTCTTTCTGCATTCATAACATTTTACCTCCTCTTTATTTGTTCGAAAGTCATTTGAGGAATGTTTGAAGGTTCTTTGTTTGAAGTTTCGAGAATTGCCAAGTCTCTTTTCAATCATTATTTTTATTCTTCTTGAGAGCATGGCAATGTCATCATTCTCATCATCACTTTTCTCTTCATCATCTTCAATTTACCTCTTGATATTTTGAAATAGAAGCTTTGAGCGCTAGAGGATTTCTCTTTTTTGGTTCAGCTCCAAGTTTTCTATCTCTTTTTATCGCCATCTTGTGCGTTATAAGTTTGCCAATAAGCACAACGGTAGGCATGATGCTCATGTCTTCATTGGCCTCTTCTAAACCCGCAACTCTTAAACCATAGTCTTTGAAAGGAAGGCTTTTTAGAATTTTGTTGTTCACATCTTCCAAGCTCAAGTGTTTTCCAAGCTTTCTCATGCCATTGACGATGGCTAGAAGACGGTTCGTCATATCGGTGATGGATTCATTGGATTTCATTTTGAAGAGTTCATATTATGAAGGTAAGAAGTTGAATCTTCTTGGATTTTACTTGCTTGGTTCATTTATGATAATTCTCCAATATTTTCCACATGTTATATGTGGTAGGACAATGTTGGATTTTGCCACATTCTTCAATAGATAAAGAGCTTGCAAGGATTTCCATTACCTTTTTGTTTTTGAAATTAGCTTTTCGTTGAGGCTTCATCCAATCATCTCTTGAAAGCATTTCTTCTTCACCATCAACTTCTTTCTTGGTTGGTAGTGTCCATTCTTTCACTATTGAGATATGTCTCTATTCGAAATTTCCAATGAGAGTAGTTCACTCCATCAAAGTAAGGCTTGAGACTTTGAAATCCTCCATTGGCCATTTCTTGATCTTTGCTAGCACTTATTAAGATTTGTTGCTAGACAAGTTTTGATACCAATTGTTACCCAGACAATGAACTAAGAAGGGGGTTGAATTGGTTAGCAAATAAAAATTTGTTTAATTGAAAATGCGAAATAAATAAAACAGAGGAAGGAAGGAGAGATATCATACACAAGATTTATAGAGGTTCCAATATTAACAAACCCTACTCCTCTCCCTAATCTCAATTGGGTGTTTCACTAACACACTAAGTGTTACAATGGAGTTTTTCAAGCTCACTCCCAATTATGGTGTTTCTCTCAATGGCTAACACCTAACCCAGAGATTCCCTTGTGTTTTTGAATGGCTCATACAAAAACCAATTCCTTATGATTTATGACTCACATAAAAAAAAACCCTTAAAAGTATTTCTCTCTTAACCCAATATACCCAAGCTCACTTTTGAGTAATTGATTACAATGAAAAACATTCACCAATCTACAATGCTCAGAAGTTATGAGCAATTAGGTTTTCACAAAAAGTAGAGGATTTTTGAAAAATAATTAATGTACAAGGCTACAAAAAGATTAAGGATGAAAAATAATTGTTGTTCTTTTGTTTGGGATTCATAAATGACTTGCATTTATACTCCCTCTGTGAATTATAGTTGTTTGGGTGCATTTAATGCGAAAGTAGTTATTGAACCAACTTTTGATTCATGCCTGACATGTTTCTCTGTCCTAGTTCACGGACGTGACTATATGTGTCACGGCCGCAAATGTTCTTCCAAGCCGTGGTCCAAGTGGTGACTCTGGCTGTGACACTCTCTGAAAAAATTGGAAATGTTTGGTCATGGGCATGACTAATCTTTCATGGGAGTGACTTGTCTGATCTTTCATGATTGGTTTGATCCTTCATCGCCGTGAACTTTGAATGGTGGAGAATTGGCGCTAAGCTATATTCACGGGCATGACAATTTGCTATTTCTTTGATTTTTATCTTCAAAAGTTGTCTTTCAATCGTGCTTCATGTTCTAATCAAAGTATATCATATTTAACACACTTAGAACACAAACATTGTTAGATACATTATTGTTATTTTATTTGTTATCATCAAAATAACAGAAATACCCCTCAAGGTTCAACACATGATTTGACCTTGATGATGAGATGATGGATAATTTATGTCACATGTGGTATACATATGGTATATGTGTTGTACATGTTTGACATATGTGGTATATATGTGGTATATGTATGGTATATATAAGGTATATGTGTGACATATATGACATATATATGGTATATGTGAGATAAGTGAATATGTGACTGCTATGATATAATAAGGATATAATGGTTGACAAATGTTTAGTTACAAATGCATTTATGTAAGGACTTAAAAGGTAGTGTGACTAGTTAAACAATATTGTTAAGCAATGGAAGAGGCTTAAGGCCCAAACAAATTATCAAATGCAAATGAATAGCAAAAAAAATAGGTCTATGGCCCAACAAATGTGCAAATGAAATAAATGATCAAGGTAGCTAGCAAATGCAAATATTCACATGTCATAACAAAATGAAATGAGCAAAGCATAAGCACAAATAAAAAATAGTGATCATATGATTTAATTTTACTTGTAGCTATATGATATTTGGTGAATGAAATGGAATACATGGTATG
The DNA here is from genome assembly GCA_023653625.1 of Triadica sebifera. Taxonomy (NCBI): domain Eukaryota; kingdom Viridiplantae; phylum Streptophyta; class Magnoliopsida; order Malpighiales; family Euphorbiaceae; genus Triadica; species Triadica sebifera. The sequence goes on along the minus strand of CM042903.1, from coordinate 968,937 downwards.
CATTGGATTTTTGATTTATTGCTATGAATTGCTTAGTGCTTTAAAGTTTATTTGATGATTACTCTAACTGAACTGTAACTCGTCAATTTGCATCCTTTTTCAGGTAAAAAAAGTGATAGCTCAATTTGATTGACATGTAGAAGACTTGGAACAAAAGTTCATTGTCCAAGACTCACCACTCTCTCCTTGCATTCTACACAAAAATGAAATAATTTCATCTATAATTTGGGCTTATATGTTTGTATCTACATAGTTACTCAGAGTTTGTACTAATCTCTATAAATGGATGCAACTCACAAACCTTTAGATGTAAAGTTTAAGTTTTAACATATGTGATATATTATGTTGTGGTAAAATCCTCAATATTGATTTACAGATTCATTGAATGATGTTATGGGATGTGATGATAAAAAAAAATTACTATCAACATTAACAAGATCTTATATCTTACTTGTATGTCTTGTATAATTATTTGACATAAAGATAGGTTGTATGTAAATATATAAGGTGACATTACATATAATGCATTTATCAATAAATGCATATGCATCGTAACATCCTTTCTCTTCCCCTTCACATCAACACAGAAAATAGCAGCTCCTCAACATAAACCCAACAGCTTCATCCATTGGACTGGTATTTTTCAATCGTTGGTAAAGGCACTGGCAGCAGAGGCAACGACAACATTGTTTGTCTAGTCGAGATACGAGCACCTACAGTAAAAAATTTTATGTCGATAAAACTTGTGCGGCGACACGTGGATAGAGACAAAACTAAGATATGTATACTTCCTGCATTTTTTTTTCTTTTCTATAAAGGTAATCTTCAAGCCCATCTTGTATTTTATTCTTTTTCTAAAAAGTGCATTCCAAAATATGCCCCTTAAAATATTCAAACTGAAGCAATTTTTTTCCCATTAGTATTTCCCTCGCTGATAGAATAGAAAAACTTTAATATTCAAACTGAAGCAATTTATTTCCCATTAGTATTTCCCTCACTGATAGAATAGAAAGCCTAAAGTTTCCACATTTTTTCACCGGCAATGTGTTTCAATTAAATGTGCTCTGCTATGCTTCCATTCTTTTAAGCCATTATTATAATTTTTATTTATTCATAAATTTCAATTTTTCAATTTTTGAAAAAAGAAAAAAATAGTATAAGGTTCATAAATTATAATTTAATTACATTTGGAATTTTTAATAAATATAAAGATAAATTTAACCATTTTTTTATAAGATTGCTATCAAATTAGTTTAAGGCAACTACAATCTAAAAAGGAAAAATATAAAGAGCCATAAAATTTAAAAATTTGAATTAAAATAATTTCCCATAATTCAATTTATAATTTCAAATAAACTATTTATATAATTTTAATTTGATAATTTTGTTGTTTAATAAGTTTTTTTATTTAGCTAAATCAAATTGAGCATGATTATATTTGAGCTATTTATTCTAATTCTTATATGTTTATTTTTGTTATGTTGAAATCTTAAAATTTTCATAAAAATAAATACTTATTTGAATTGATAATTAAAATTAATAAAACAAAAGAGACGATAGACCTATGATATAATCAATAATAAGCTAAAAAATTAAATTAAATTCCTTATCCTATAAGACATCATATTCTTACACTTAAAAAAAATTATATTATCAAATTTTTAATTAGAAGAAAAATTTTATAACTTCAAATTATTTGCAGTATCATCTTTCATTAAAGATTTTATATAATTATGTCTTTTTAAACCCCTTCACTTACAGCTTGCAGCGAGTACCCTCAATTGTTTGCTTGCCTCTAAATTGCCTCAGTCACACCCTTCCACTTACAACTTGCAGGTCTCTTTCATCATAATATGAGTCCTTTTATGGTACTTTCATCTCTCTTGGTATAATATAGTATTATAATTTTTTTGCATTATATGATAAAATTTTTTAGTATAATTTATAAATAATATAGAATTATGATGATTAAAACATAAATCAATTATTCAAACTCTTCATCTTAGTATAACATAAAATTAGAATTGTTTACATTAAATTTTATTTCTATTATTAATGAGTCTAGATACCCATTTAAGATTTATTCATTAGGAGTAAGTGTTTAATAGTCCTTGGCTTGGGATTGTTCTTAAACATCAAATCTTACTTAAGATATGAATGCACATATAGTTTTTGGTTCCAAATAAAATCTTGGTGTCATTTCTCTAATATTCTTGGGTACATATGTAAATGGATCATTCTATTCATATTTTGTACTTGGAGAACTTAGGGAAAATGCTACCAAAATTTTCTTGGGATTAAAAACTAGATATGTATTCATTAATGAGATTGGATGTTTAAGGATGGGTTAGGTTGGAGCGATAAAGACCCTATTTATAATGTTTATCATGACTATAAGCAATAAGGTTTATATTGAATCTTATTTTTATGTAGTTAGATATGAATTGAAATTGGATGTTTGGTGTAATTACTATAATTGAATTTTTGAATGGAGTTAAAGAATTTGTTAGACTTGAAAACAAAAAATGATTGTATGTCCTTGTGTTGATTGTAAGAACATGAGAAGATTTTGCAATGTTCAGATAGTAAAATCTCATATAATAAGGGGTACTTTTAAGGAAGGTTACACACATTGGATATGACATGGTGAGAGTGTAATTCCTAATACAAGTTCTAATAATAACGAATTTGCGATTCAAAGAGAAAATAACCTTGACGATGAAGAGAATGATGTGGTGAATGATCGTGTAGATGAGATGATACACGATACAAATCATTTTGTAGAAAGACTGGACAAACTTGATAGATTTGTTAAGGGATGTTGAGAAGCCTTTTATATCTCAATAACACTAATTTCACAAAGTTTTCTATTGTGATTAAACTATGCAACATTAAAGCAAAAAATTGGTAGAGTGATAAGAGTTTCAAGGCATTATTAGAACTTTTGTAAGAGATGTTGCTGGATGGAAACTAACTTCCCACGTTTACTTATGATTCAAAGAAAATATTGCGTCCTATGGGTATGGAATACAAGAAAATACATGCATGTCCAAATAATCATATACTGTACCAAAATGAATATAAGGACTTGCATAAATATCCAAGGTGTGGGTTGTCGCACTACAAGCGTGGAAAAGTTTCTTCTAAGGATAAGAAAGGGTCTCCAGCTAAAGTATTATGTTATTTACCTATAATACCAAGATTCGAATGTCTATTTTCAAATGCTCAAGATGTAAAGAACTTGAGGTGGCATGTAGAAGGCAAGAAATTTGATGGAAAACCCAATCATCCTACAGATTCTCTACAGTGGAAATAATTGATGGAAAGTTCCCTAAATTTGGTGGTGAAGTTAGGAATCTAAGGCTTGGACTTTGTATGAATGGAATTAATCCCCATGGTACAATCAGTAGTCGACATAGCACATGGCCAATTCTTCTTTTTATTTACAATCTGCTTCCTTAGTTGACTATGAAGCACAAGTATATTTTATTATCGTTGCTAATTTCAAGGCCCAAACAATTGGAACATGATATTGATGTTTACCTTGTACCACTTTATTGATGATTTGAAACTATTATGGGATGAAGGTTTGCTGATGTATGGTGCATATAGTGAATACATGTTTACTTTACATGTCATGATATTTTGCACTATAAATCATTTTTCAACTTATGGTAACTTGTCTGAGTATACAGTTAAAGGAGCAAAAACATGTCCGATTTGTGAAGACAACACAATGGACCGAAATATATATCATTGCCGCCAAAAAATATGTATATGAGTCATCAAAATTTGTTTCCCTTCTAACCACCCTTATCATAAGAAAAAAAAATCCTTTTAACAAACATCCCGAGATATGAGTAGCTCATTTACTATTAACTGGAATGGATATTTATGAAGGATTAGAGATATTGATAATGTATTTGGAAAAACTTATCCATATGCTAAAAAGGGTCATTGGAAGAAGAGATCCATATTATGGTATCTTCATATTGGGAATATTGAACGGTTCAACATTGTATTTATGTGATGCAAGTGGAGAAAATTTGACTTACGGTTGGAGTTAGCACTGTAAGATATGGGAAAAAGGACATATTTTCCCCTGCTTATTATACATTGTCTAAAAAAAAGAAAACAAGCTTTGTTTTAACTAACTACATTGGTTTGTTGGGCACACCCAGGGTCAAAGTGAATTAAATGCAATATTGGGATAGTTTTATGAGATATGCACACATCAAAATTTGATAGCCCAATGATTCAATTTTTGCATAAATGAATGCAATTGGTATGAGATACCTACCAATTGACCTAAGGTGCTTTGTTGGGTACACCTAACATTATTTTTAGTGATGTTGGATACTGACCCATTAAGAGAGCTTTTAACAAGTTCTCTTGGATTCATAGTGAGGGCCATGGGTTCATAATAAAATAGTGGGAGAAATAATGCATGCCTATTAAAGACCTAATGTTCACGCATGTAGTACATATTTTAACATGATCATTCTTTACATATAGGTTACTAGAATCACGTCATCAAATATGAATCTATGCTCAATTCTCGAAGCTAACAAATTGACTGGCCTAAACTTCCTTGATTGGATAAGAAATTTGAGAATAATTCTTAAAGCCGAAAAGATAGCCTACGTCTTAGAATAGTTGTTTCCTTTCGTTTCTACTAATGGTGCACAATTAGCATACAAGAAGCAAGTGGATGATAGTGAGTTGGCAAGTTGCATTATGCTTGCCTTTATGTCTCCCGAGCTTCATAAGCAGTATAAGAATATGGATACAAATACCATAGTGTATCACCTAAGTGAGTTTTTCAATGAGTAAGTTCAAACCGAAAGATATGAGATATATATGTTGCTCTTCTGCTCTAAGATGGTAGAAATGACTTCTCTAGTGCAACATGCATTAAGGAAGAATGGGTACATTGAAAGATTGGCTACTTTAGGTTTTGCTATGGATCACGAGTTAAGTATAGAATTAATTCTCCAAAGTTTTCCCGATAGTTATGCACACTTTTTACTAAACTATCAAATGAACAAGATATCTACTTTGATCCCTAAATTGATCAATATGATCAAGACAAATGGGCCTTCTGTCAAGAAAGAACAAAAGGTTGTGTTACTAGTGGACACTTCTGGTTTTTCTAAGAAAAATAAAAAGTCCACAAACACCCAAAGGGGCGTAAAGAATAAGGGAAAAGAGACTGCTTCAAAAGGGACTTGCTTTCATTATGGCAAGAATGACCATTGGAAGAGGAACTGTAAGGCTTATCTGGAGTCTTTAAAGAATGAGAAGGATAAGACACTGTTATAAACCTTCTAGTTCTGGTATTTATATTATTGAGGTTAATATTGTTTCTAGTAATAATGCATGAGTATTAGATACCAAATGTGGCTTACACATATGTACTGATATACAAGGCCTAAGTAATAGTAGACAACTTAAGAAAGAAGAGTCAAACCTACGTATTGGCAATGGAGCAAAAGTTATTGCATTAGCTATTGGAACTTATGTATTGACACTTCCTAGAGGGATTGTTTTAGAATTAGACACTACTATTATGTTCTAGTTTTAACTAGGAATATTATTTTTGGTTCTTGTTTTTGATGGTGACAGATAATCTAGCAATATGTACTTTTGAAAAGTCTCCCCCTTAAAAGATGCTTAAGACAAAATAATAGAGTGCGAGAATTGAAAGATGTATAGAAGGTTATTTACTAACTAGTTAGGTATATGCAAGGTATATCCTAAGTATATCAAAGCTATTTGCTAACTAGTTAAGTATATGCAGTGGTATATGTGAGGTATATGTTATGCATATTATCAGAAAAAAAAATTTACATATTCAATCCATACATTGCATAATAACATATAGCTACTAACCACACATTTGCATATATTGCTAGGTTCTCCCCTTTTTTCATGAACAAAACCACCATGAAAAATGAATTGATAACAAGATAATTGTACTAAAAGAAGGAGAAGGATTACAAAGTCCTATAACATTAAAGATAAATATACTATACGAGAACTAGGACTCTAGTTAGGCTTCAAGCCTGATAGATCATCCCTAAGGCATGCTACCTCCGCCTTGAGGCTATCCATATGAGATTCCATGAAGCCTTTGAGGTTTTCCAACCTCTCATTGCTGGAAGTTTTCATTAAGTCAAAGTGAGGTGCTAAAAGATCAGCAACCTGTTACGCCAAGCTATGTGTGGTAGAAGCTAACGATTGACCAACATCTTGTGCAACCTCTGGTGTTGATGTTTCGACTTGGGCTCATTTTTGTTGCTGGATACTTGGAGGCTAGCTTTGAAATCATCAATGTCATAGTCTTCCCAATCAATTTCACCAGTGAGAGTGACAAAAGGATGGGTGACAAAAGGATCTCCACTACTTCAAACCGTGAGGCAATATCTGAAACAAAGCATGAACGGTTTTATAATTATTTGTTATCTATGTTCACGATCGTGAATACGTGTCACGAGCTAGAATCAAGATTTTCACGGGAGTGATTGAAAGAGTTATGGGCGTGAAACATAGTCTTCACAACCACCAACCGTGAAGGATGTCATGAAGCAAAGCGTGAAAACTACTAGAGCTTTTTGCGATTAGGTTCACGACCGTGAATATATGTCACGAGCATGAATTACCTCAAATCTTCAATTAATAAAACTAAGTCTAAAATAAGACTAAAATATTTCTAAAATGCTTTTATGCCTTAGAACATATATTCCCATCATGTTAACCACTTTACACCTTAAAAATTAGTCAATTAAAGAGCATCATATGAATGAAATTAACATTCAAGGTTGACAATTGACAATCATACTTAAGATACAGTTGATCTATCAAGCATACCAAGCTCTCTTCTTATGAAGAAAAATCTTTATTCATTAAGAGATTTGGTGAAAATATCTTCCAATTGATTGTTTGTATCGATAAATTATAATAAAATATCTCCATATTGAACATGATCTCTAAGAAAATGATGTCTTATGTCAATATGCTTACTTCTAGAGTGTTGAATGGGATTCTTATATAGGTTTAAGGCACTTGTATTGTCACATTTGATAGGTATACGGTCCAAACTATGACATAATCCTTAAGTTGTTGTCTCATCCATAGGATTTGAGTGCAACAACATCCTGCTGCTACATATTCTGCTTAAAGGTAGAAAGGGCAACCAAAACTTGTTTCTTGCTAAACCAAGAGACTAAGCATTCACCATGACAAGTGCCTGAAGTACTCTTTCTATCTAAGAGACTGTTGCCATAATCTACATCTGAATATCCTATGATATGAAATGATGAATTTCTAGGATACCATAAGCCTAGATGCAATGTGCCATATAAATATTTTAATATTCTTTTTACAGCATTCAAATGTGATTTTTTAGGATAAGATTGAAATCTAGCACATAAGCATACACTGTAAATTATATCAGGCTTTGAGGCAGTAAGATATAAAAGTGATCCGATCATACCTCTATAGACCTTTTCATTAATGCTCTTACCTTTTTCATCTTTGTCCAATTTTGTTGATCTGCTCATTAGAGTCTTGGCATTTTTGCATCCTTCCATTCCAAATTTCTTGATTAATTCTTTGGCATACTTGGATTGGTTAATGAATATACCCTCATTGATTTGTTTTATTTGTAGACCAAGGAAGAAATTAAGCTCACCCATCATGCTCATTTCAAATTCCCTAGTCATACACTTAGCAAATTCTTGGCAAAACAATTCATTAGTAGACCCAAATATGATGTCATCAACATAAATTTGAACAATTAGAATATCATGCTTACGTTTTTTAATAAATAAAGTTGTGCCAACATTTCCTTTTGAAAAAATATTTTTTAAAAGAAAATACCTTAGTCTTTTATACAAGCTCTTGGAGCTTGTTTCAAACAATACAAAGCTTTTGAAAGTTTAAAAATATTTCCGGTTATGTTGGCCAATTAAATTAACAATTAATTTAAGCAGGTCATGAACGGTATCTAGCAACACATCATGACCCACAATTGACCGGAAAGTCAGTTGTTTGACTACAAACCTTTCCATAGACAATTTATGTGCAATTATTCCTTTCACCATTCTATACCCCACTTGGTTCAGAGTATGGACATGTGACAACTTCCACTAGACTGACTACGTCACGTCTAGTCCAAGTAATGTTAGTTCTTGTCCTTGAGGCTCATTACTGTATTAGATATGTCATTCAAGACTATCTTTATGACATTTCCACTCCGGCCAAAGATTCCTGAGTAATAACCATGCCAATAGGCCAGGGGTATACACTCCTTCTATCAAAAGTGGAGAATCCTTTGTAGGTTACCCATTTACCTTCAAATACCTCAAGTTGTATCCAATCACCACCCTATGAGCTACCTCTCTGAGGCAACAAGGAATAGGGTCAAAATACAGAATCAATACTCAAGATATCCTTGAGTACCTTAAGTCTAAGGATACTTGCACCATTGCTATGATGCGACTATCATTCACATTTGAATAGATCATCCATATGATTGTCTCATAGTTGTCATCCAATGTACTTAGCTACACTTAGCAAGCATCCACATGTTAACTTTAAACATCTCATATTTATAGATTATGAGATCTACTACTCGATCCAATCAAGGAGTGTAACATGTGCTAGTCTATCTGGATTAATAATGTCCCGTCTCATTAATCCTATGACTATGGATAATTTTGATACTAACATAATTACACATGATCTCATCATGATTTCCTTCATGCTATGTTATATATCCAGGACTTCATTAATTGATTTAAGATCACTTATCAATTCATATATCAAATGAACATCAAATTAATTAAAAAACCTTTTATTAATCAAATAAATTTGTACAATAAATGCTAAAGGTGATTGCCTTTAGAGCACTTCTCTAAGAAGCCCCCACTTGCACTAAAGGCAATCACCTTTGTATTTAATTCCATAGGCGAGTACATAAGAGTCATATTTCTTTTGGGAAGTGGCTTAGTTAAAGGATCAGCAATATTCTGATAAGTTGTCACTCTTTCCATCTTTACATCATTCCTACCAATGATTTCTCTAATCAAATGGTATCTTCTGAGTACATGTTTGGATCTCTGATGAGATTGTGGCTCATTTTCTCATACAATGGCTCCATTATTATCACAATACAATTGTATTGGATCAATAATGCTGGGAACCAGTCCAAGTTTTGTGATGAATTTCTTTATCCAAACTGCTTCCTTTGTAGCTTCAGAAGCTGCAATGTACCCTGCTTCGGTTGTGGAATCAGCAGTCATTTCCTATTTTGAACTCTTCCAACTAACTGCTCCACCATTTGGTGTGAATATATAATCTGACTGATATTTTGAGTCATCCTTGTCAAATTGGAAGTTGGCATCGTTATACCCGCTCACAATAAGATTTCCATCTCCATATACGAAGAATACATCCTTAGTTCTTCTTACGTACTTAAGGATATTCTTGACAGCCCCTAAATGACCCTCACCAGGGTCCAATTGGTATCTGCTCATGACACTCGGAGCATATGATACATCGGGTCTTGTATATATCATAGCGTACATGATTGATCCTATAGATGAAGCATATGGAATCAAACTCATATGTGTCCTATCATCTCGTGTCTTTGAACACATACTTTGGAAGAGTAATCCCATGGGTCATGGGAATATATTCCCTCTTGGACTGCTCCATGCTAAACCTCTTCAGTATCTTATCTATGAGTGTAGACTGTGAAAGACCAAGCAATCTTCTAGATCTAACTCTATAGATCTTTATCCCCAAAATATAGACTGCTTCTCTAAGGTCTTTCATAGAGAAATTCTTGGATAACCAAATTTTGACTGATTGTAAGGCTGAGACAACATTTCCCATTAACAATATGTCATCTACATATAACACAAGAAATACAATTGCACTCCCGCTGACCTTCTTGTAAACACAAGGTTGATCTGTATTTTGTAAGAAACCAAACTATTTGATTGTCTCATCAAACCGAATATTCCAACTCCTGGATACTTGCTATAATCCATAAATGGATCTTTGAAGCTTACATACCTTTTTGCCATCTTTGGATATGAAGCCTTCTGGTTGTGTCATGTACACATCCTTAGTCAAATTTCCATTAAGGAAAGCTATCTTCACATCCATTTTCCATATCTCATAATCATAATGAGTAGCAATGGCTAGGAGTATCCTTTTGGATTTAAGCATAGCTATTGGGCTAAAAGTTTCATCATAGTCGATTCCTTATATTTGAGAATAACCTTTAGCAACAACTCTAGCTTTATAGGTAATCACATTACCATCCATGTCAGTTTTCTTTTTGAAAACCCACTTTCACCTTATAGGCTTTATTCCTTCATATGGGTCAACCAAAGTCCGTAATTGGTTTTCATACGTGGATTCCATTTCTGACTTCATGGCTTGAAGCCATTTGTCAGATTCTGAACTATTCAGAACTTATTCATAGGTTGTAGGCTCATCATTTTCGATGAGCAATAAGTTGTTCTGTTCACTAATGAGAAATCCATATCTCTCTAGAACAGTATGTATCCTACTTGACCTACGAAGCTCTTATGCTTCAGAAGGGTAAGCTGTTATATCAACAATATGAGTAACAAGCTCGGGTTCAGGAAGTTGATCAACATCTGTTTGAGCATCTTGAACTTCCTCAAGTTCAATTTTGCTCCCACTATCTCCTTTTAGAAGGAATTCTCTCTCTAAAAATATAGCATGTCTTGAAACAAAAACTTTTTGTTCCAAAGGGTGGTAAAATTGATATCCATATGATGCTTTTGGATATCCCACAAACAGACATCAGTCAAACTTAGCTTCTAGCTTATCTGACATTGCCCGCTTCACATAAGCAGGACAACCCCAAATTCTCATGTAAGAAAATGTGAGCTTGTTGTTATACCATTTCTCATAGGGAGTAACATCAACTAACTTTGAAGGAACACCATTTAATATATAAATGGCGGTCTCAAGTGCATAACCCCAAAAGGATTGAGGCAGTTCTGTAAAACTCATCATAGACCTTACCATGCCTAACAAGATTCGGTTTCTTCTTTTAGCCACACCATTGTGTTGTGGCGTGTAAGGTGGAGTCCATTGAGATAAAATCCCATCATCCCTAAGATAATCTAGAAACTCTTGGCTCAAGTATTCACCTCCTCGATCTAATTGAAGTGTTTTAATACTTTTGCCAAGTTGTTTCTCTACTTCATTTTTGAATTCTTTGAACTTTTCAAAAGCATCAGATTTGTATCTCATAAGATACACGTACCCATATCATGAGTAGTCATCAATAAAAGTAATGAAGTAGATGAAACCACCTCTGGCGTGTGTACACATTGGACCACATACATCTAATTAAGGCCAAAATCTATCGTTAGCCAACAGATGGGAGGCAGCAGCTCGCTGGGCCTACTGCAGGCTACTACTGGACTACCTAACTGGCCAGCTAGGTAAGCCAGCAACCTGCCTAGCCCGCGCGGGCCCGTACGTGCCTGTAACCCTCACGAATGATTTTTCTATTCGATCTCTTCGCAATCCATCCTGAAATATTTCTCTCATATTTTGGATCCTATGCAAGACCATTTTACTCATTCTCCATATCTTTAATGCGTGTGACCCATTAGGTTTCCGGTTATGTTGGCCAATTAAATTAATAATTAATTTAAGCAAGTCATGAGTGGTATCTAACAATACATCATGACCCCCAATTGGCCAAAAAGTCAGTGGTTTGACTACAAACCTTTCCATAGACAATTTCTGTACAATTATTCCTTTCAACATTCTATACCACTTGGTTCAGAGTAAGGACATGTGTCAACTCCCACTAGACTGACTACATCACGTCTAGTCTAAGTAATTTTAGTTCTTGTTCTTTAGGCTCATTACTGTATTAGATATGTAATTGAAGACTATCTTTACGACATTTCCACTCCTGCTAGAGATTCCTGAGTAATGACTACAAGAGGCTATGGGTATGCACTCCTTCTATCAAGATTGGTGAATCCTTTGTTGGTTACCCAATTACCTTCGAATACCTCAAGCTGTATCCAATCACCACCCTATGAGCAGCCTCCTTGAGGCAATAAGGAATAGTGTCAAAATATAGAATCAATATTCAAGATATCCTTGAGTACCTCAAGTCTAAGGATACTTGCACCATTGCTATGATGAGACTATCATTGACATTTGAATAGATTATCCATATGATTTTCTCATAGTTGGTCATCCAATGTACTTAGCTACACTTAGCAAGCATCCACATGTTAACTCTAAACATCTCATGTTTATAGATTATGAGATCTACTACTCGATCCAATCAAGGAGTGTAACATGTGCTAGTCTGTCTGGATTAATAATGTCCCGTCTCATTAATCCTATGACTAGGGATAATTTTCATACTAACATAATTACACATGATAAGAATCTCAATATCATGATTTCATCATGATTTCCTTCATGCTATGTTATGTATCAAGGACTTCATTAATTGATTTAAGATCACTTATCAATTCATATATCAAATGAACATCAAATTAATGAAAAAGCCTTTTATTAATCAAATAAATTTGTACAACAAGTGCTAAAGGTGATTGCCTTTAGAGCACTTCTCTAACATTTCCTATTTGGTAGAGTTTGTGAGCAGTGGCATGCATATGCATGATGACTTGGTGCTTTCTTGGGTGCATGCTTCTTATACATAAAAGCGTGATTGGCATTTTGAGGTTTCCTTCTTAGGCTTACCAACCCTTGATCATTCCTTTTATGTATAGAAGATTCACTTAGCCCTTGTGGTTGTTACTTCCAATGTAAAGTTGTGGGGTTCACTTGACTTAACAAAAGTGGTCTTGTCCTAGACCATGTCTTATTAAAGGTGGTCTTTGAGACACAATGAGAGTATCTAAACTCTCCTTGCCCTTGTGAAATTTTGAAATGGAGTTTCTAAGTTCCTTAACTTCATTTTTCAAAACATTACTCTCATTAAGCAAGGATTTTGTTAAGGGTCTTGAAGAGTACTCATCTAATGATTTTTCATGAGATTCATTAGAAGATTTAAGCCCAAGATTTTCCTTTTCTAAAGCTTCCATTTTGTTTTTCAAACTAGAAATTTTATTTTTATAAGTATTGAATTTACTTTTATATTTTTCTAATTCTAGATTCAATACTTCTATTAAGCTTTGCTCATCATCATCTTCACTATCACTATCATTATCACTACTATCATTATTGAATGAGTATAAGTAAAATGATCCTACCTTATCTGAGACGCGATCCTCTATAGCCATGAAGCATAGGTTGACCTCTTCACTTTTATTGTCATCTTTTTCACTTGAAGAGCTTTCGTCATCCCCTATGGCTTTGTGACCTTTCTCCCCATTGTCTTTTTGGTATTTGTGTTTCTTGAGCCTTAGACATTCTGGTTTGATATGTCCCTTCTTCCCACACTTATAGCACTTTACCTCCTCTTTATTCCTTTAAGAGTCATTTGAGGAGTGTTTGAGATTTCTTTGCTTGAATTTTTGAGAGTTTCCCATTCTCTTTACAATTATTATTTTCAGTCTTCTCGAGAGCATTGTTATGTCTTCATTTGCATCATCACTTTTTTCTTCATCATCTTTAACTTTTTCTTGAGATTTTGAAGTAGAGGCTCTTAGTGCCAGAGGCTTCCTTTTTTCTAGCTCGGCTTCGAGTTCTCTATCTCTCTTTACTGCCATTTCATGTGTTAGAAGTTTGCCAATAAGCACATCGGTATTCATAACGCTCATGTCTTCATTGGCTTCTTCTATACCAGCAACTCTTGAACTATAATCTTTGAGAGGAAGGCTTCTCAGAATTGTATTGTTTACATCTTCCAAGCTCAAGTGTTTCCCAAGCTTTCTCATGCCATTTATGATGGCTAGAAGACGGTTTGACATATCGGTGATTAACTCATTGGATTTCATCTTGAAGAGTTTGTACTCTGAAGTTAGAAGTTGAATCTTATACATGGTTGGGCAGTGTTGTATTCTACCACATTCTTCAATGGATAGTGAGCTTGAGAGAATTGTCATTGCCTTTTTATTTTTGAAATTTGCTCTTTGTCGAGGCTCTGTCCAATCATCTCTTGACAGGATTTCTTCTTCATCATCAACTCCTCTTCTGGTTAGTGGTGTCCATTCTTTCTGAATGTTATCCTAGACTTCAATTCCCTCACTATCAAGATATGTCTCCATCCAGAACTTCCAATGAGCGTAATTTGATCCATCAAAGTAAGGCTTGAGACTTTGGAACCCTTCATTGTCCATTTCTTAATCTTTGCTAGTGCTTTTTAGGCTTCGATACTAGACTAAGCTCTGATACCAATTGTTGCCCAGATAATGAACCAAGAAGGGGGATTGAATTGGATATTAAAAATTCTTAACTTTTAAGTGCGGAATAAAAAGTTAAATAGAGTAGGGATAGGAAGATATCACACAAGAAATTTATAGAGGTTCGGGTATTAACAAACCTTACTCCTCTCCCCAATCTCAACTGGGAATTTAACTAACACACTAAGTATTACAATGGAGTTTTACAAGCTCACTCCCAACTATGGTGTTTCTATCAATGGCTCACACCTAACCCATAAATCTCTTGTGTTTTAATGGCTCACACAAATAACCCTTACAAGTGTTTTACTCTTAACCCAATATACCCAAGCTCACTTGAGTATTAGATTACGAAGAGAAACACTCAGCAATCTATAATGCTAAGAAATTATGAGCAAATAGATTTTTACAGAGAATTAGAGTTTTGTTGAAAATAATTAATGCACAAATGGCTACAACAAGATTTTGATTCAAAGTAATTGTTATTCTCTCATTCTAGATTCATAAATGACTTGCATTTAATGCAAAAATAGCCATTGCACCAACTCTTAATTTCGCGCCTGACATGTTTCTCTTTCCTCATTCACGGTTATGAATATGTGTGTCATGGTCATGAATATATGTGTCACGGTCATGAATGTTCTTCCAAGCCGTGGCTCAGGTGGTGACTCTGACTGTGAAGCATTATGGACGAATTTGAAGTGTTTGATCACAGGCGTGACTTTATACTTTCACGGGCGTGAATATCCTTCTAAGCTGTAGTCCAAGTGGTGACTCTGGTCATGAAGCTCTTTAGAGAAATTTGACATGTTAGCTCACAAATGTGACTATCTTTCACGGGTGACACTGATTTGATCATTCACGGTTGTTATGATTCTTCAAGGTCGTTGTTAAACCTTAAGGGGTATTTCTGTCATTTTGATGATAACAAATAAAATAGCAATATTGTATTTAACATACTTGTCTTCTAAGTCTTTTATATAGGACATGGATCAAAATAGTAAGAATGGAGAATTGGAAGAATAATCCTTGAAAGACAAAACTCAAGTAGTAGCATGTTCACTGCCGTGACTCTATGAGTCATTCCAGTGAAAGAAGTTAACCGTTACCAAAACCAACTTTTGAAGTTCACGGCCATGAAGGAAAAACAAACCGTGAAGTGGACATTTCAGTCACCCTCGTGAATGAAGGTGTCACCCCCGTGAAGATTCATGCAAATTTCATCCAGAGAGCTTCACGACCAGAGTCACCACTTGGATCACGGCTGGGAAGCTTGTCACCCCCGTGCAGATTCATGCAAATTTCATCCAGAGAGCTTCACAATCAGAGTCACCACTTAGATCACGGCTGGGAAGATTGTCACGCCTGTGAATGAGTATCTCACGCTCGTGACTCTATATGTCAAAACATTCCAGAGAGCTTCACGACCAAGGTCACCACTTCAATCACGGCTTGGGAAGAACTGTCACTCCCGTGACAAGCATAGTCACGCCCGTGAACAATGAAGATTCATGCATTTTTTGGTTGGTACAATAGCTAGTTTCATTTTTAATCCACCCCAACGGCTATATTCAGCCATTGGAGTATAAATGGAAGTCATTTATGCATTAAGAACAAGAGAATGAAGAGAATAACAATAGAATAGCATATACTTCGAATTTAAGCTATTTGTACTTTCTTATTTTGAGAACAAAATATATTCTCTGTAAAAATATTTTTGCTCTT
Organism: Triadica sebifera; assembly: GCA_023653625.1. Lineage (NCBI taxonomy): Eukaryota > Viridiplantae > Streptophyta > Magnoliopsida > Malpighiales > Euphorbiaceae > Triadica > Triadica sebifera. The sequence continues at coordinate 952,822 of CM042903.1, read as the reverse complement.
CATATTTGAGCAATTAAGATTTGTGAGTGGTTCTCTCTGTAATCTTTACTCAAGTGAGCTTTGGGTATTTCTGGGTTAAGAATAGAACACTTGTAAGGGTTAGTTGTGTGAGCCTCCAAAATACAAATTAAAAGGTTGTTTGTGTGAGCCTGTAAAACACAAAGTTAAGGTTGTTTGTGTGATCCTGTAAAACACAAGGAAGGTTGTTTGTATGACCCTGTAAAACACAAGGAATTGATTATTGTGTGAGCCATTAAAATACAAGGGATTTCTGGGTTAGGTGTAAGTCATTGTGAGAAACACCATAGTTGGGAGTGGGTTTGTAAAACTCCATTGTAACACTTAGTGTGTTAGTGAAACTCCAAATTGCGATTGGGGAGAGGAGTAGGGTTTGTTAACACCCGAACCTCTATAAATCTTTGTGTCTGATTTTCTCTATCCCTCCTAAAATTAATTATTTATTTCTGCACTTTAAAGTTTAATTTTTTGAAACTCCAATTCAACCCCCCTTCTTGGTCTAATATCTGGGCAACAGCCGTGAACTTTAAATGTTGGAGAGTTGGCACTATGCTACATCACGGGCGTAAAATAAATAGTCACTGGCTTGAATATGCTATTTCTTCATTTTTTTGACTTGCATAAGTAGTCTTCCATTCTTGCATCATATTCCATACCTTGTTCAACAAACTTAGAACACAAGTATGTTGAATACATTATTGCTATTTTATTTGTTAGCATAATACCCTTCAAGGTTCAACAGAGTTAAATAGAGAAGATAATATACTAATTTGGTGGTGGAATAAAGAGCAATGAGAAGAGGCAATGGAAAGATGCAAATGTTTGTGATAAGGAAAAATAGGCACATCGTATTTTAAGGAAGATAAATTTATTATTATTATTATTATTATTATTATTATTATTATTATTATTATTATTATTATTATTATTATTATTATTATTATTATTATTATTATTATTATTATTATTATTATTATTATTCAATCCCTCATTCACTCAATAGCTCAAGATGTATATGTTCAAATGAAATGCATATGAGAAAATTGAGGATATTACAGCTCATTAAGTTAATTATCCAAGCCATCCCAAACTACATTATGAGTTGTTTCTCTTTGCTGAGCTCAATTTGCAATGACCTCTAATGCATGATAGGAAGATTTTGGTGGGGCAAATCAAATTTGGAAAAGGGTGTTCACTAGGTCAAATGGGACAAGATGTGTTGCTCAAAGAAAAAGAGGGAATGGGATTTCAATATGTAAAATTCTTTAATACCGCCCTTTTGGCTAAACAAGGATGGAGGCTTGTTCAATATAATGACTCAATATGTGTAAAGGTATTAATTTTGGAAGAGCATTATGGAAGGCAAGAAGCTATCACTTGATGGTTTATGCTGGAGAGAAAGGAATGGACATAACATTAGAATTTGGAAAGCTAATTGGGTAACATTATTTAGAGTCTAATTAGATGTAGCATAGCATTATTTAGAGAAAGGATATGAAAAATAGCAAATGACATCTAAAAATTTATTTTAAGAAATGGATAGACTATAAATAATATTTAGGAATATTTGACAGTGAAAAAGAAATTTTACGGTAACACCAAAAATTGATTAATCAATCTGGTTTGAGTGAGCCGAACATGAAATAGACTCCGATTGAGTTAAAAAAAAATTGTGTTGACATATAAAAATATTTTATGAATTATGAAATTAAATTTGGGTGAAATTAAGCTTGGAAAGTGAGAGAAATAATTTAAAGTGCTTAATGGGCCTAAATAGGTTAGACTTTATTGGGGTCCAAGCCCACCCATTTAAGCCACTATAAATAGGCTTAAAAATCAGAATTCTCTATATAGAATTATGCTTCGTCTTTTTCCTCCTCTTCTCCCTCTTGGGCGAACCGTGTTCTTCCTTTTCTCCACTAAATTTCTTTCATTTTCTCCAATTTTTATATCAAAATCAAACACCCTAATATAATTTCAGTTTCTCTAGTAACTAGTGGAAGTCTCTAATCTTCATTTGGAGGGCTAGAGTGGAAGGAAATCAAAGAAGATAAATTAAGATACAAATTTAAGGTAAGTGAAATTAAGAGTTTTAAATTGGTTTAATGGTTCAAATAGATAGTTTAAGGTATGTAGATGATAATTATGAAGTTAGATTGAGTTAGAAAAGCAAAATAATGGTGAATTAATTGAGCATGAATTTCAACCATGGTAGGTGCACAAGGAGGTGAAGGTGCTTCCAAGGAAAAGATTAAGGAAATGGAAGCCTAGAAAGGCCAAAGGAAGAAAATAAGGTTAGTGATTTTGAAATCTATTTATTTCCATTGTTAAAGATTGAATTAGGGTTATGGAAATTAGAAAAATTGTGTGTTATGCATGTAATTGATAATTGAAGCTTAAAACATGATTAAGGGAATATAAAAAGTGGATTAGAATAGTTAAATTCAATTAAAAAAATTATTTAGTAGAACTTTGAAAATATGACCATATTATGGAAAAAATGCATATTAAGGCATAATTACATTTTAGTGTAATATTATGATACATATGGAATAATGAATGTATAAATTAGTGAAATGAATATTTAGAAGGTGAAAGAAAAATTTTAATGATGAAAATTGAATGTAAGCCAAAAATATGAAGAAGGAGAAGAAATTAGTATTTTCCTTGCTAATTAAATGAAAATTAAGTCATAAAATGTAGGAAAACATGATATTGAGTGTATAGAAATTTATTGAAAATTTTTAAAATATATATTAAATAATTTTATAATTAATGATTATTTTGTGCATGAAATGAAATATAATGAACAAAGTGTGTTTGGGGAGCTTAATGATTTAATTGGATATTAATGATGAAATATTGAGATATTAGAATGGAAAGTGTAGAAAAAGATTATGGTTATGGATGAATAAAATGCTAGGTAATTAATAATATAAAAATAATGAAAATTGAATTAAAGGAATAAGATATTTCCCTTAGTTATTTTTCTAATGATTAAATTTAGCCCAAGATATAATTGGCTAGCCATAGGGACATCATTACCAATGGTGCGGATCATGGCGACTCGCTTATGTAGGTCAATGACGGTCTACTTCAATAATAATGATTCAGTGATCAGTGTACAGTACAGTGCTCAAGTGGTCATTTGGGGTCACTCTTTAGTATAGTGGACTACAGAGCCCACATCCCATATATCTCGTCCAAAGATTTTCTATCGGATTGAAACTAGAGGCAAATGTGAATAATAGTAAGAATGAAAAAAAATGATATAAGTGATAAATATAATAAATATAATATGTGATAAATATGATAAACACGATAAAAGTGATTAAAATGGTATAATAATAACGATAAATATGACAAAAATAATAAAATTGAAAAATGAAATATAAGTGGAAGGAAAATGTTAAATTATGTAGTTAAAAAGAAAATAAATGAAATATATGTATATATATATATATATATAGTTAGTGGCAAAAGTGTAAATAAATGTAAAGTAGTGACATGATTGTAAATAAATAGAAATTTAGGAACCGAAATGAAATTTATAGCTAATTAAATAGAAGATTGAAAAAAAAACTATAATATTAATTGAGAAAATTGTTAAATTTAATGAAGATATTAAATAGTGAATTAAGGGTAAAAAATATTAAAGTGATGATAAAAAGAATAACAAATATATTAAAGAGAAAATTTGAATAGTGTAGTAAATATAATATTGCATATATGTATGAAAATATAAGTCAATGAAAATTTTTAGATTAGTAATCACCACTGGACATTTTAATATTCAACATGCAATTATTTGTCTTCATATAGGTAGTAGCGGAAAAAGGCACATGAGCAAGTATACAAATTTTGGGAGCAGACAAAAGGATAAGATAGAAAGTAGTTTATTAAAAATGACATGTATATATATTTATGGATATGTATTTGTAGGAATGAAATTGTGTATATATTCTAATAAAAAATATTCATGAATTATTATGTGTAAAGATTATAATATTGACTTTGTAGTTGAATGGAGAATATTTTGTATTATATTTATATTGTTGTACCCAAAAATAGATTGTGGATTGTTTGCCATACAGGTGGAGTAGTTAATTTATAGCTATTATGCTGCTGAAATTTTTGAAAAAATAAAAAGAATTAATAAAGTGCTAATAATATTATGGTCATTAAATTAAGATAAGAAAAAATTTTGCTCGCACCAGTTATAATCGCATAAGGTTACGTAACATATGTATAGAATAATTGTTATAAGGGTGTCACATTTGGTCCTTAGGATTACCACCAAGAATGAAACATTTTGCATGGCGCTTACTATCTAATGTCTTGTCTTGCTAAAAAAACTTAATGAAAAGAGAAATTGTCGCAAGTAATAGTTGTCACTTTTGTGGCAAATAGGAAGAATCTATACTTCATGTTTTAAGGAATGCCATTGGACAAAAGCGGTTTGGTTGGCTTCCCCTCTTGGTGTGAAATGTGGGACCATAGCATGTCACTCCATTTTTGAATGGATAAACATGTTGAAGGCAACTTTGGATTCCAATCAAATGGAAATATTTGTAATGGTCTCCTGGAGCATATGGAAGGAGAGGAACTCAAGAGGACACAGTAAATAGTCTCTAGACCCTTATCAAGTGATTAAATGAGGGATGGATTTCCCACATCCTTATAAAGAATCAATGGATTTTTGGTAATAAGAGTGGGTCAATTTGCAAAATGAAATACAACCATGGTGCCCTCCTTTTTCAGGCTATTATAAACTAAATTGTGATTCTTTTTTCAAGAATTTATCTGCTATTATGGGTATTGTTCTTCATAATCATGATGACTCTTTTCTACTATCAACAGGAACAAATGCCAAATATTATATCTCGGCAGAAGTGGCAGATGCATATGCCATATTGTTTGGACTTCAGTGTGTGCTTCACTGCAGAATTAGACACATTAATGCGGAATCAGATTGTTTATGTGTTATTACATGTTTGCAAAGATATTCATCCCATTGGGTCTATGTGCAACTGTTGATTGACAATATAAAGCCTTTAGCTAGCTCATTTGCATATGTTTCTTTCTCCTTTATACCAAGACATGCAAACTTGGTGGCTTAAAGTTTCACTAAATGTGTAACATCCTTCGATTTAATGAAGAATAAATCCAATTATACCAAAGAATATTACAATGCAAATGATTTAAAATGCCAAACATTTAAAACTTTGATGTACTATGGTCATAATGACTGATTAAAAGCATAAAACATCACTAAAAAACTTAATACAATAAAAGTTTAAATACAGTAATCAATAGGCATCGACAAACCCAAAAGGTTATACAAAAAATGAATAGTTACAAAACTACATGTCTCTAGAAATAAAAGCTGTAAATCTATAACTACCCAAATCCAAAAAAAATCAAAAAGTACAATGATTGTATCACCCACACCAAGTATATTTCCTTGAATCTGATCTTTGGGCGTCCTCCTTTATAGCTCTTTCCCTAAGCTCCAAACCTACACATAGGAAGCCCATATGCTAAGAAAACTAATGCTTAGTAGTACATAATAACATGCAAAGCACAACACATGGCATATACAAAATGCATTATATTCTTAACAACATACCGTACAACTTACCACAAGTTTGCATATGCATTATCTCAAATTTTACATGACATATATATAATATTACACATCGAACATGGCATATCAAAATATCTCATTTTAATCATACAAGTGTATACCACATTTAGGAAATTATTTAAATCAATTCGTTGTCCGCTTTACTCATAACTAGACTAAATTGAATATGGAAAATCTACAACTCTCACTCAAACCCTTATGACACCTACTTGAGTTTCCCAAAATACCTGTATGAGAAAAAAGAGTGTGCACATATCAATCACTAAAGGAAGCACACCTGACTTAACCCTGGGCCTTCAACAAATCTCGAATGTGACCAACCTAAGTACTAGTCCTCCATTAATAGCATGCCATGTATCCTAGCTTTCTTCCTAGTTAGAGTATTGGGTTTAACCGTATATCACACACTTACCATTATATATTGTAAATTAATCCATATTCCATGATTCTCATAAATAATAACCATAACATGCATTCTCATACCATCTTATAACCATACAACAAAGGTATACCATATCAGAAATCAACCTTAATTCACATGAAAAATAGAACTCATTTTCACAGTAATAAGGTGTTAAATGCAATTTTCACAGCTTCACGCCTGTGAACTCATTTTCACGGTCATGAAGAACCTTCACAAATTGTTTACCCATGAATCACACCATGATTCAGTCCCTGAATCACCAACAGTTGATATCAATGTGATCATCCCTTCTCACAGGCATGAACCAAACCGTGATCCCAATCATGAAGCTACCCACAAAAGGATTTGCTTCAACATCAAAACTGCAATTCATGATATTTACACTCGTGAACCATCAATTCACAACTGTGAATTTGGAAATTTTTCCAGAAAACAGAGCAAGTCATTTCATGTCATTTTCACATGCAATAATCTCTATGATTCACCAATGTTAGCCACTCTATTAACACTCCAGCATGCATACAAGCCATATATCATGCCAATATCATTTATTTACATAAATGGGCAACAATTATCTTCTCAAATATTCCAAAGCATAAAAACACTCATTATGCATATTAACTCGAAAACATGCCATTTAACACCTTATTACCACTAACAACATCCATTTAAGGCAAATAACACATTCATGCAACTCAAGTCTTTGAATATGGTTATGTACAAATCTTACCCCTAGGATGGAACTTAGGCAAAACTCTAAATCTTCAAGCTTGTCCTCTCCCTTCAGAAGGACTTTCAGCTCCTCTACTAGCTCCTAGAACAACAAAAATGTCTCCTTAAGCTTTTTGGAACTAGAACCAAAAGTAAGAATACTAAAACCAACTCTTTCCTTATAACTCACAACCCTCTCTTTCTCACTCTTCTCTCTAATTTTAATCTCATAAAACTAGGTCTTTGAAGATCCCAAAAATGGAGAAGAAAGATTTTTGATAGTAAAAAGGAATGAAGGTGGTGTGTTAGGTTGGTTATAGGGGCAGGGGATCAGATTTAAAGGAAACAGCAAACAGAAAATCGTAGTTGTCTCACCTGCCTTATCTACCAATGATTCATAGTTGTGACTCATCCTTCACTAGCGTGAACCACCCATTCATGGTCATGATTCACCTTTACAGTTTGTTCACTGAAGACCCGACATTCATGGTCATGACACCACTTGTCACAGGTCTGAAATAGCAAAATCAAAACCTTTAAAACCTTTTAATATTCTTCTTAACTCCTAACTCTCACTAACCATTAACAGAACTTATAGACTCTATTTACGAGGATTACAAAATGGGCTAACTCCCTGGATAATTTTCTTGTTCTGATGGAGGAGGACCCTGAATGTATTCAAGAGTTTGTTTCTAAGGATGTTTCCCTTACTAGTTAATAACATACCATTTTATTAACAAAAAAAAATATTATGATAGTACCTCTTCACTCATAGAAAAATGGGGGAAAATTTTATAATTTCCTCAATTTAGCATTAATACGTAATAATGTTGTAACACCCCCTTACTCTAGCAACTAGTACCTAAATAAAGAGATGTTATGCTCACTCTTCAGATAAAACATTTATAAATCAAAGTAAATTAAACATAGGTAACTTATAAGATAATATGTTATTTATTTATATATCTTTCACATAAATATTTTTATATGTTTTTCTAAAATCAAACATATAATAACGTTATGATAAAAGATAACTGCATGATTTATATATAAAGGTATTATTTACAAAATGTTCATCCTTACTTAAAAACTGAGTTTAGTTACATACATCATAAAAGAAAATATATAAAAAAATAAAGCAAAAAAGGGAACCCATGATTTCAGGATATAATTGTTTTACTGGATTAGATCTCTGTTAGGTTTTTCTATTATCTTATGACTATGTTTCATTATATATGCATGAGAGAAACTCCTATGCTAAGCACTAGACTTATTGGTGCATATAAATAAGGTAATATACTATATTCATGCAAATGCACTTATCTACCAACATACACACACACGCACACACAAAAATATATATATCACATATTCCTTTATCATATGATTATTTTACACAAGTGAATTATTATTATTTTTTCCATACATATATACACAATATTTCATATATAAACCTCCTTTACACATCTCATGTCATTACATTGAACTTACACTATGTTATATAAGTTTGATTAATACACACAATAGTAATTATCAATTATAATTTATATAAGAATATTGTGTCATTATTAAGTTGCTTATGCCCATAACACCTAGGAAACAATAATCAAGATAACGGGGGTTGGCTAACCAAGCATAATAAAATTATCACCTAGGCATAGTACTATATGCATACAAGTGCCATCATCAGCATAAATATATGTTTCCTATCACCGGCATAAATATGAGTGTCATCACCAGCATAATATAAGTGTGTTATCACCAGTATAAATATGAGTGTCATCACCAACATAATATGAGTGTGCCATTACCGGCATAAATATGACCCCTAATTGGCATGCCAAACTATCCAAGACTCTAGTTCTAGATAAGGTGTTCTAAAGTTTACCTTTGTCATTATAAAATTCGTAACTCTTATATTTCAAATATTTCATGGGTTTAATCATATAGTTACTCAATAAAAATATCATTTGCTTAATATAACAAGGTCCAATGTAATTTATACATTAAATTACTCAATTTATATTCTACCATGCTTTTGGTAGATTCCATTCTCTATATTATATCTCAATTTTGGACTTGTTTCTATCTGAATTAAATTTAATGATCTTATTAGGAATTATAGATCTAGATCTTACCATTAATATTCAATTTGAATCACTTAATTTGGATTTTTATATAAAAATTTATGGTCATTTGATCTCTGACTATACACTAACAATTTTACCTATAATTTTCTAGACAGTATTCTGGTCCAATGTTTGTGCCCAATTTGAGCATAGATAAGTTCTAAACTAGGTTTTATGTTATTCATGAAAGTTTTAGACCTATGTCTTATATTTAAAACCCAATAAATAACACATTAATATGAGTTCCATAGCTTAAGTTACAAAAATATATATAGAAACTACTCCATAATTCCAACCAAGAACACACAATCAACATAACTTAATTTTTACCAAATATCAACCTAAGTCTAGTAAATATGCATCCTCAGAATTTTAATACAAAATTCTACTACTTTAATATCATTTACGTACCAAATACTCAAATAATACAATTTAATAATAAAATATAAGTTATTTCCTTAAGCTATGCTCTTACTTTTTTTTCTTTTCTTTCTCTGTAGTTTGTTATATCTCTTTCTCCTTTCTTTTATCTTTTCTCTTTTTTTGAGTACCTAAAATATACAACAAACTCATCAAATACATTTCTTCCATCATATATCTTTAACCCCCATTTTCTCTCTCTATAACCCCTAAAATCTCTTTCTTCAAGACCAAGCTCCAAATAAGCTTTAAACCCCATCTTCCTTTAGAGAAATTTAAAGAGAAGATGAAAATTACTTTATCTCAAGCTTTTTCCTTCTATGGTTGAAACTTTTGAGGTTTCTCTTTCCTATTTTCTTATTTATTTCTCTTTCTTTTTGCTTCCCTAAGCTTTCTCAAGCTTTTCAATGCATGAAAACTTACTTTTCCATGCCTTTCTCACTCTTTTCCTCACTTTCCCTCTCTATAACAAGGTTTGGCAATAACATCCAATGATTTAGGCCCCAATTGCGTGTGACCGTAGTGGGATGCACTGGTTCAATTGGACTCTAAATTTGAACTTATAAAAAAATGACTAGTAATAAGGGAAAATCATTAAGGGTGATGTTATTTGGGAATTAAAAAGATTAGTGCTAGAATTGAAAAAAATAAAATTTTTCAATGGACAAAATCGGTATTATGATAATTGTTGGGAGAAAAAGTGAAAATGAAGAAATTTGTGGTAAATAAGGAATTTCTCAAAGTTTAAAAGTTAATCAAGATTAATTATGTTAATGAACCAATAAAAATTAGGATTAAGTTTAATTAGTGGGGCCCACACCTTAATTTTGGTATAAAAGTAAAAAAGATGACCAATTTCTACATTCTTCCACCTAAAATATCTAATTCTTTTTCTTCTTCTATCTCTTCTCTTTGTCCGTCCACCTCTCCCTCCAAAAGATACCATTTTTTATCCAATCCAAGCTTGAAAAAGAGAGAAAAAAATCAGAATTAAATAGTTCTTCTATAAAGGGAGCAAAGGAGCAAGAAGGAAGGAAGAAAAAAGAAAAGGAAAGGGAGGAACTTTGGGACAAATTCGGTCCACCTTGGATAACCATTAAGGTGAGTGTATTCTTCTTAAATTCAAATTTTTTTCCTTCCATTTGTGACCCATAAGGATGATAGATATGATTGGGATTGGTAGATTGAGATTATATGGCAAGATTGGAACTAGAAATTGAAAGTTGTAAGTAATTGAAGAAAAGTGTAGTTGAACTTTTAATTAATGATAATTGATATTAGTTAATTGTTTTATGACTTAAAAACTAGATAAATGTAACTCTAATGGAGGCATGATGGGTTTCCTTGATTAAGTTAAATTAGGGAAAATTGAAATGAATCTAGAAGCAACAAAATTGGTGATAGATAAGGTGTGATCAAAATGTTGATTTGAAGAAAATAAATTGGTACCTATGATAAAGTTTTTGGGAAACTATGACATATCAAGAAGGAAGTTTAACCTTAGTACATTTTGGCTAAATTAAAGTATAAAACATATTATGAGCATTAGAATTTTATGTAGGCATGAAAACCTTTGAAAAGGGATAATTGAATTGAGATATGGTATGGTTGTATAGGAAAACCAAATGAACAAATGAGAGGTCCTCAAGAGGGTGACAAAGGCAAGGAGAAAGAAAACTAGTAAGGGGAGGAAAAGAAGGATAAAAGGAAGCTCCAAGGATGATTAGGTATGTGCTTCATTGATAAAAATCTTACATGTTATTTAATAGTGTGAAATTATGTTTTAATGCTTGATATGAATGTGGTTTGACATGAAATGTGACTAGTTGTTGATTTTAATGTTTTATATGGTAATGAAACAAAATGGTGTGAAATCGTTAAGATATGTGAAAGTAATTATGATCTGGAAAGTTTGGCATAACAATGAATGCATATGATGAATGCAAGTAGTATATAGATTGGTGCCAATTGATGACCCTGTTGTAGAAATTTTGGAGCACTCTTGACTATTCTGATCATAACTAATTCTCTAGTAATGATATTGAGGTGAAATTAATTGAAAATGAAATTGGACTCATAATGCTAAAACTTTCATACATAACTTATGTTCAAAATCTAATTGCAAATAGGCTAAAAATTGGACACAAAATTCCAGACCTGTAGGTACCCAGAAAATACTGGGTAAAATTTATGGAACACCCTTCAGTAAAAGGGTCATAATGTTTGATAGAAAACTTGGACTTGAGTGATTTTTGATGCATCTGAAATCTAAGAAAATAAGCTACAAAATATAAGAAGACCATAAATTCAAATCAAATTATAAATGGTCTAAAAATGAGGCCCAAATTCAAGACCGAAACCTGCCATAGATAAAAACTTGAAATTTTGAGCTTTTGCATGTAGTATGATGAGTATATGTAGTAATTAATATGAATTTTGACTTTAATTATAATTATAAATGTTTAATAAATTATTTATGTGTGATATTCTAATACAATAATAATGGAAACAAAGAGAAAAAAAATAAACATATAATATGAAAATTTAGTACAATTATTATTTTTAAAAATATTGTGAATAAATATAAAAATAGTTAAGGCCTAAGACACCTAATCTAGAACTAAAATAGAGAATAGTTTGGCATGTCAATTAGGGGATTTAAAGCACTCGATGGCAAATATAAAAGCCGGTAATGACAAATTTATAAATTTCGGTGCAAAATTATTAAGTCGGTAATGACAATATTACAAAAGTCTGTAATTGCATTATTATAAAACACTCAATGCAATATTATGAAAGTTGGTAATGACAACTCCGTTATTCCTATTATTTAGTTTGGCTATAGGTGTTATGGGAATTAAAAAAATAAAAAATAACAATAATATAAAAGTAGGTCATTTTGATAATGTCATGTTAAATTTAAAATTGTTAAATATTAAATATTTGATGAAATTTATTTGATTTCATATAATTCTTTTATTTTATGCCTTATTTGTGAAATTAATAAATGATATGTAAGAAAATATATGTATGTAAGATTTTTATCCTTGAAGCACCACTAAGCTAGTAGCATAGCATGGGTAATTTCCTCTCACACAGGTTTTAAAAGGTAGTCATAGATAATAAAATTGTTAAAAGAAAAAGGATAACTGGACGAAAGCAGCTAAAAGCTTTGAACTTATTTTTGGTATATTTTATCAAAAGCTTTGTAAATTAAATTATAATTTTATTTCATCTAGTGTGTATTAGAGGTGTAACTTGTAATGTAATGGACATAGTTTGAATGTAAATTAATATATTTTATAAATAAAATTCTAAATATCGGTGTTGGTAATAAATTTATTTAGTGGTTGTAATATTTTCAAAAAAAATTATACTTCTTTTAGCTAAGGTTATAAAACAGTTGGTCGGGTAATGCTCACTTACCTTGTTGAATTAAAGTGGGGTATGGGGGTATTACATTGCCTATGGTGGAAAGATGGATGAATGTGGGAGATGGTTTAAGTGCAGAAAAATCTAGATTGAAAGTGATTAGGAAGAAAAAAGAAAAAAAAAAAAAAGAGAAAGACAAATTTTTTTAAAAAAAAGTCCCATTTTCATATAAGTATCTAGATATTTATATGTTAATTTACATTTTAATGCATGACACTTGGTATGGCTAGCTATCATGTGTATAATGTGCCCAAATCTTAATTGGTAATTATCTCAATTATTCCTCAAATTTTCGATAAATCACAAATCGACCCTAAAACTTTTCAAATTTTATAATTTAGTCCTTTATCGTAATTTAGCATCTTTAAATAGTTTGAACACTTTATTAAATATTTTTCCTAATTATTTGCCATTATTTTAACTATTTCCTAGTCAAAATCCGAATTTAGATTTCAATCGATTCAAAATGTCGGCTTAGCGACACGCACAACTCGGGGCCTAAATTAGCGGATATGACATCCTCTCCCTTTTAAAATAAATTTTATTCTTGAAATTTACCTGCTTATTTTGTACTGAACAACTGTGGATACTATATCCTCATAATCTTTTGGCTTTCACATGTGGCTTCTTCTACAACATGATTCTGCCATAGTACTTTAACTAAAGGAACTCTATTTTTCCGTAGGACTTTCTCTTCACATGCTAAGATAGCTACTGGTTCCTTTTCATATGTTAAATATGTCTATACTTCTATCTCCTCAGCAGAAATGATATGGGTCGGGTTCGAACAATACCCCCTTATCATATAAACATAAAACACATTATGAATTCTATTTAGCTTTGGCAGAAGAGATAATCAATATGCCATTGGCCCAATTATTTCCAAGATCTCATAGGGACCAATGAGCCTTGAGCTTAATTTTCCTTTCTTACCAAACCTCAACACTTTCTTCTAAGGTGAAATCTTTAGAAATACTTTATCAACCATAGCATATTCTATGTCCCGCCTTTTCAGGTTGGCATATGATTTTTTTCGATCTTAAGATCCCTTCGATCTTTCCTTGATAATTCTAACTTTTTCTATTTGTTGCACTAAGTTTGACCCTATCAGCTTTTATCACTCAATTCGGTCCAACAAATTGGTGTCTTGCACTTTTTTTCATACAATGCCTCATACAAAGTCATACTTATGCTCGTTTAATGACTGTTGTTATGGGCAAACTCCATAAGAGATAGATATCGAACCCAACTTCCTTCAAACTCAAGCACGCAACTTCTCATCATTTCCTCCAATAACTGAATTATCCATTCAAATTGTCCATATGTCTGTGGATGGAAAACAATGCTAAAATTTTACCGGGTTCCCAAAGCATGTTATAAGCTCTTTCAGAACTGTTAAGTAAATCTGGGATCTCTATAAAAAATGATGGACACTAGCACTCTGTGTAGTTTCACAACCTCATTTATGTAAATCTCAGCCAGCTTATTCAACGGATAATCCATTCGGATAGGTAGAAAATGAGTTGACTTTGTCAATCGATCTATTATCACCCACACTACCTCATGCTTCTTTGGAGTCACTAGTAAACTTCAAACAAAATCCATAGTGACTCTCTCCCACTTCCATTCTAGTATGGGTATTGGTTGCAGCAATCATATGGACAATTGATGTTCAACTTTCACTTGTTGATAGGTTAGACACTTAGCAACATACTTTATAATATCTTTCTTCATTCCTAGCCACCAGAACTAAGCTTTTAAATCTTGATGCCTTTTATTTTGGCCTGGATGCAAAGTATATGCTGTCTCATAAGCTTATTTCAAGATATATTGCTTCAATTCTTCTACACTTGGCACATAAACTTTATTCTTGAAGTATATTATGCCATCTTCAGTCAATAAAAGCTTATGCTTTCCATCATTTTTCATTGCCTCAACTATCTTTACTAGTTTTTCATCTTATTGATGGGCATCTTTGATTCTCTGCTTCAAGGTGGATTGCACTTGTATCTTAGCTAAAATCTTCCTACTTAGTGCAATTGCAATCACATTTGCTTTTCCTAGTTAATAGTCGATTACACAATTATAATCTTTGATCAACTTTAGCCATCTTCTTTGCCTCAAATTTAGCTCTTTCTGTGATGGAAGATACTTAAGATTCTTATGATCATTATAAATATAACATATTTCCCCATATAGATCATGTCTCTAAATCTTCAAAGCAAATGATATAGCAGCTAACTCCAAGCCATGTGTCGGATAATTAAGCTCATGTGGCTTAAGCTATCTAGAAGCATAAAAAATCACTTTTCCTTCCTACATAAGGACACTAACCAACCCATTATGACTAGCATCACTGTACACTACAAAGTCTTTTCTAGATGTTCGCTGAGTTAACACTTTTGCTTCAGTCAATATTGTTTTCAGTTAATCAATGCTTGTTTGGCATTTATCTATCCATTCAAAATAGACATTTTTTTGCAACAGTCGATTCAAAGGAGTTGTTATGGATGAAAAATCCTTCACAAACCTCCTATAGTATCTAGCTAACCCAAAGAAACTCCTAACTTTTATCACATTATGAAGGGGTTCCAATTGAGAATATCTTCAATCTCGCTAGGATCAACGTGGATACCTTCAGATGAAACTATATGACCTAGAAAACGAACTGCTTTAAGCCAAAACTCGCACTTTGATAACTTTGCATATAGTTACTTTTCCTGCAATGTTTGTAGTACTATTCTAAGATATTGATCATGTTCTTTTATATTTCTAGAGTACATAGAGATATCATTGATAAACACCACTACAAATTGATCAAGATATAGCTTGAACACTCAATTCATCAAATCCATAAAAGTCGCTAGTGCATTCATTAAACAAAGTGGTATAACTAAGAATTCATAATGACCATCACGAGTCCAAAATGTCATCTTAGGTACATTTGACTTCTTAAACTTTAGCTAATGATAATTTGACCAAAGATCTATCTTTGAAAATATTTTTGCACCTTTCAATTAATCAAATAAATCATCAATCCTCAGCAGCGGGTACTTATTCTTAACAGTCACCCTATTAAGTTGCCTATAATAGAGATATAAGGTGTCATCTTTCTTCTTCACAAACAACACTAGAGCACCCCACAATGATACATTGGGTCATATAAAACCCTTATCCAACAAATCTTGCAACTACACCTTTAACTCTTTCAACTCCATAACTGCCAATCTACATGGTCTAATAGAAATAGGAGCAATGCCAGGTACCAAATCAATAGCAAACTTGATCTCTCAATCTGGTGGTAACTTTGGCAAACCATTGGGAAACACATCAAAAAAATTCACAAATGGTAGGAATGTCAACCAACTTCGAATTATCTTTTTTCATATTATCCACATACGCTAAATAAGCTTCACATCCCTTACTAATGAGTTTTTGAGGTTTTAGCATTGATATCACATTCTCTGGATATTCTCTGTTCTCACCCATCACTATTATCACTTTTTATTCTAAAATTATAATAATCATCTGCCTCATTCCATAATCTATTATCACTCTGTAATGAGCTAGCAAATCCATTCCTATGATCACATCAAAATCGTGGAAGGGTAGCTCTATCAGGCCTACTGGAAAATGTCTACCTTGTATTTCTACTAGACAACTCCTAAACACCTTACTAACCCTTATACTGTGCCCTAATGGGTTAGTCACAAGAATCTCAAATTCTAAAGCATTCAGTTTTAAACCCTCTCGACCCAGTGGTGGTATGCATATATATGAATCCCAGATTTATCAATGCATGAATATTAAAGCCAAAGAAAAGGAATTTACCTACTATGATGTCTAGTGCATCCTACTCTTCTCGATCTCGCATAGCATATGTCGTAGCTGGAGCAACTCTACTACCTTCTAGCCTTTCTAGAATCTCTGATTTGAACTGGTTGAACCCTGTTTGGCCTCCTCTACCTTGTCATCTGCCTCGGCCTCTTCTCTATCCAGAAGCCTATGTATGTACCGACTTAATGCCCTCTGAACCTTTACCATATTGTAATAAAGGACAATCTCATCTTAAATGATCCTATCGTCCACCAACATTCTCTTGTGTGAGGATGACCATAATCCTGACATGAGGGTAAAGGTGGTAGGAGTGGCCTGCGGTATATCGGTGTAATTGCACTAGCTACCAAATAAGTAGATCTTGTGGATTATTCCCTTTTGAAAGAAGAAGGCTTGCTAGTCCTCCCAATTTGAAATCGGCCACCAAAAGGTCTTCCCCTCTTTCTACCAGATGATGTTCCACTCGGTTGTGGCATGGGTCTCCTAAACCCTTTATCCTATGTTGGTTGCTGAGCTAATAAAACTCTCTTAACTATTTTGGCAAATGCTAACAAACTAGAAAAGTTCATCAAATGTAGGGATAAGACCTGTAGCTTGATCATATCTCTCAACCCATCCTCAAACCGTTAACATTTATCATCTTCAGTGGAAATAATACCGCCAACATACTTACACAAGTGTGTGAATTCTCACTCATACTCAGATACTGACATGTTCCCTTATTTCAAAGTTAACAATTCCCTCTTCTTGTCATCCATATAAATAAGTGGAATATACTGCTCCTTGAACTTGTCTAGAAAAACTCCTAAGTCAAGGGATCAGGTGCCTCCGAATTCTGTGACACTGATCGCCACCAATCATAAGCATTATCATGCAACAAAGAAACTGTATAGTCATATTTTTGCTCATCAGTACAACATAACTGGATAAAGAATCTTTATGTCCGCTCTAACTAGAACTCAGCTATAGAAGGGTCATCTTCCTATTTACCATAGAAATTTGGCACCCATAGATTTCTCAATCTCTCAAACTATAATTTTGGTGGGGCTGGCAGTGCATTCCTTTCTAATAGCTCTACTACATTCCTCAAAAGTTTCATCTGTCCAACACTAGAATGACCACGCGATGAATTGGCACCGGATCTAGATGCAATAGCTTGGCAATGAATCGGTTGCGATTATGCCTTTGTCTTTATAGGCTGATTACTCTCTGCCTATTCAGCGATAATTGGCCATAATCTAGAAGCCATAACCTATCTATGCAATAAAAGTGACGACCCTAATAAGCACGTAGCAACTCGTATATATACAAATGTGGGTACACACGTGTTATATAATACTTGATCTATTTTTAAAACTCCTTTTAAAAACCCAAAACCACCCAAATCAGGCTCTGATACCATAAACTCTGTAACACCTCCTTACCCCAGCAATTAATGCCCGAATAAAGGGATGTTACGCTTGCTCTTTAGATAAAATATTTATAAATCAAGGTAAATTAAATATCAGTAACTTATACGATAATATATTATTTATTTATTTTTTTATCATTCATTTATTTTTTTATTTTTTTCTAAAATCAAATATATAATAACATTATAATAAAAGATAACTACATGTTTTATATACAAAGTATTATTTACAAAATCTTCATCCTTACTTAAAAACTGAGTTTAGTTATATACATCATAAAATATATATATATATATATATATATATATATATATATATATATAAAGATAAACAAAAATACGGAACCCACGATGTTAGGATATAACTGTTATACTGGATTAGGCCTCCGTTAACTTTTTCTATTATCTGTGCGAGAGAAACTCTCAAGCTAAGTACTAAGCTTAGTGATGCATATAAATAAGATAATATGCTATATTCATGCAATATGCACTTATCTACGAGCATACACATACACACACACACATATATATATATGTGTGTGTGTGTATGTATATATATATCATAGATACTTTTATCATATGATTATTTTACACAAGTGCATTTTTTGTTTCTATACATATATACAAATTATTTCATATATAAACCTCCTTTACACTTGTACTATATTATATTAGTTTGATTAATACACACATCAATATTTATCAATTATAATTTATATAAGAATATTGTGTCAGCGTTAAGTTGCTTATGCCCATAACACCTAGGAACCAATAATCAGGATAATAGGGTTGGTCATCCAGGCATAATAAAATTATCACCCAAGCAAAGTGGTATGCACATACAAGTGTCATCATCGGTATAAATGTGAATGTCATAACCGGTATTATATAAGTGTGTTATCACCAATAAAAAATATAAGTGTCATCACCGGTATAATATGAGTGTGCCATCACCGACATAAATATGACTCCTGATTGGCATGTCAAACTATCTAAGACTCTAGTTCTAAACTAGATCTTCTAAGGCTTACTTTTGTCATTATAAAATTTATAACTCTTTTACTTTAAACATTTATTGGGTCTAATGATTCAATTAATCACATAATTACTCAATAAAAATATCATTTACTTAATATAACAATGTTCAATATAATTTACACATTAAATTACTCAATTTATATTCTACCCTGTTTTTTGCAGATTCCATGCTCTATATTGGATCTCCATTTTGGGCATGTTTCTATCCTAATTAAATTTAGTAATCTTCCTAAGAATTATATATCTGGATCTTATTTTTAATATTCAGTTTGAATCACTTAATTTGGAATTTTATATAAAAATTTATGGTCATTTTATCTCTGACTGCACACTAACAATTTTACCCAAAATTTTCTATACAATATTCTAGTCCAACATGTGTGCTCAATTTAAGTATAGTTAAGTCTTGAATTAGATTTTATATTATGCATAAAAGTTTTAGATCTATTTCTTATATTTAAAACCTAATAAAGAACACATTAATCTGAGTTCTAGAGCTTAAATTATAGAAATATATGTACAAACTGCTCTATAATTCTAGTGAAGAGCACACAATCAATATAACTCAATTTTTACCAAATATTATCCTAAGTCTAGCAAACATACATCCTCAGAATTTTAATACAAAATACTACTACTACTTTACAATCATTTACATTCCAAACATTCAAATAATACGATTTAATGATAAAATATAGGCTATTTCCTTAAGTTTTGCACTTACTTTTTTTTTCTTTTCTCTCTCTTAGATTTTTTCTATCTTTTTCTCCTTTCCTTTATGTTGAACCTTGAGGGGTATTTCTATCATTTTGATACTAACAAATAAAATAGCAATAATGTATTTAACATATTTATGTTCTAAGTTTATTGAACAGGGTATGAAATATGATGCAAGAATAGAAGACTAACTTTGAAAGACAAAAAATGAAGAAATAGCATGTTCACGTCCGTGACTGATTATGTCACACCCGTGATATAACTTAGCGCCAACTATCCAACATTTAAAATTCATGGCTATGAAGAATCATAGCAATTATGAATGATCATATTAGTCATGCCCGTGAAAGATAGTCACGCCTGTGAGAAAACATGTCAAATTCCTCCAGAGAGCTTCATGGCCAGAGTCACCACTTGGACCACGACTTGGAAGGATATTCACACCCGTGAAAGAATAATGTCACACCCATGATCAAACACTTCAATTCCTTCTAGAATGCTTCACGGCCAGAGTCACCACTTGGACTACGGGCTAGAAGAACATTCACGACCATGACACACATATTCACGATCCTGAATGAGAAAAGAGAAACATGTCAAGCGCGAAATTAAGAGTTGGTGTAATTACTATTTTCTCATTTAATGCAACCAAACGACTATAATTCGCCAAGGAAGTATAAATGCAAGTTATTTATGAATCCAGAATAAGAGAATAGAAATTACTTCGAATCAAAATCTTGTTATAGCTATTTGTGCATTAATTACTTTCAACAAAACTTTAATTCTCTGTAAAAATATTTTTGCTCATAATTTATGAGCATTATAGATTTGTGAGTGTTTCTCTTTGTAATCTACTACTCAAGTGAGTTTAGGTATATTGGGTTAAGAGTAGAACACTTGTAAAGGTTATTTGTGTGAGCCATAAAACACAAGGAATTGGTTTATTGTGTGAGCCATTAAAACACAAGGGATTTTTGGGTTAAGTGTGATCCATTGATAGAAACACCATAGTTGGAAGTGAGCTTGTAAAACTCTATTATAACACTTAGTGTGTTAGTGAAACTCCTAATTGAGATTGGAGAGATGAGTAGGGTTTGTTAACACCCAAACCTCTATAAATTTCGTGTGTGATATTTTCCTATCCCTACTCTATTTAACTTCTAATTCCACACTTCAAAGTTAAGAATTTTTAATATCCAATTCAACCCCCCTTCTTGGTTCATTATCTGGGCAACACTTTATATTTTCTCTCTACTTGAGTGCCTAAAATATACAAGAAACTCATCAAATACCTTTCTTCCATCATATATCTCTGACCTCCATTTTCTTTCTCTACAACCCCTAAAATCTCTCTCTTCAAGACCAAGCTACAAATGAACTAAAAACCCCATCTTTCTGTAGAGAAATTTAAAGAGAAGATAAAAAAAAAAAAAAAAAAAACTTTACCTCTAGCTTTTTCCTTCTATGGATAAAACTTTTGAGGTTTCTCTATCCTATTTTCTTGCTTATTTCTCCTTCTTTTTGCTTCTCTAAGCTTTCTCAAGCTTTTCTATGCATGAAAACTTACTTTTCCATGCATGAAAACTTACTTTTCCATGCCTTCCTCACTCTTTTCCTCATTTTCTCTCTCAAGAACAAGGTTTGGCTTTGGTGAAAAGATGGAGGAACGTGGGAGATGGTTTAAGTGCAGAAAAATCTAGATTAAAAGTGATAAGGAACAAAGAAGAAGAGGAAATAAAGAAGAAAAAGATAAAAATTAAAAAATGGGTCCCATGTTCATAGAAATATCTAGATATTGATATGAAAATTTGCATCTTAATGTATGACACTTAGTGTGGCAGGCCATCACATGTATAATGTGCTGAAATTATGTTTTAATTAGTCCTCAAATTTTTAATAAATCACAAATTGATCCAAAATTTTTTAAATTTTACAATTTAGTCTCTTACCGTAATTTAGTATCTTTAAATACTTTGAACAGTTTATTAAGTATATTTTATAATTATTTATCATTATTTTAATTATTTTCTAGTCAAAATTCGAATTTAGATTTTGATCGATTCAACACATCTGTTAGTGACACGCTTAACTTGGAGCCTAAATTAGCGAATATGACAAATGTTCTTCTATTTTAACTTGTAAACTAATATCACTAAATTTTCATTAATGCAACATAAATATCATTTTTACATGTTTTTACAGATTTATAAGTTATCTATGATAATAAGATACTACATCACTTTCTACATAAAGTAAACTTTATGACTAGGCACTACATAACTATTTGCATAAAATACATAAAATTTTAAAAAACTTGTGCTTAAATAGATTTTTTTTTTCTATTTTTGTGCTTCAGTGGTTTTGATAATATGATATTGTGATAGTAATTCAGTACAATGAATTTAAAAGAAAATTCATCTAAGCACAATTTTTTAAGCACAAAAAATAAAAAAAATCACTTAAATATAATTCTTTAATATATATATATATATATATAGGCAAGCACCAAGTCATTAAGTGCATTTCATGTAAATGATGATATGACACTTAGTCATTGAGGTAATATGTAAACTTATAAAACAAATAAAAAAGATATTTATATTATATGAATTAAAGTTGAAACATATTACTGTTATAAATTAAAGTTTATAGATATTATTGTACATTAGTACTAAATTGAGAGAATGTATGTGAAATTTACCAAGATGAGGCAAATAATTAACTTCATTTGATTATTACCTCTTGTAACTTTTATGGGTTTATTTCTATGGTTTTAATGGAAGTTTTTTTTTTCTGTTAAAAAAATTTAAGAAATTACAGTGGAAAAAGTGTCAATTATAGCCCAAATGGCTGAGAGCATAGATGTGAAGGAAACTACTTATCATATGTCTAATACTTGATTAAGAATTGATTCTTCTCTGAAAAATAAAAAACAACAATCCAATTGTGCTAGGAAGAAACTTAATATAACACATTAAAAAATAAAAAATAAAAAGCAAAAAAACATAAGATTCTATTTCAAAGAACTTGAATGATGAGAGATATGAAGGGGACGGGTGCCATTCGTAGGAAAGATGTTAAAATAAATGTCGTTGAACAACTATATATATGAGGAAAAAAAGAAAAAAAGAAAAGAAATCTACTTAATGCTAATGTACCAAACCGTATAAACTAGAATATATCATCTTGGAATCTTATGGATTAATAATAGGAAAAGGTGTAAATAGGTTTGTAAGCTATGGGTCAAAAGTAGATTAATCTATATAGTGAAGTTGGGTGGAATCATAAATGCTAATTCTATAATTGGTGTTACAGAATTATCATCCCTACAAAGGGAACAGATCCACTTATCATCCCTACAAATCTTTAATAAATAATGTGTTAAAAAAGTGTTATTAGTGTTTCCCTTTATATTAATATTAAAATTTTCGATTCAATTGATTCGTGCTGACTTCCAATTCCATTCATTTTATCTTTTAAAATATTAGTATGTAAAACAATTTAGACCGATATTTTAGCATGAAAACTATCTGGATCAAACTTTTTGGATGAGGTTTCAAGTTGTGACAGATCTTTCCTCGCAAATCTGTCTAATTAGATTATTTATGATTTTAGAAAATATTTTATAATTTTTACTGTAATTTTCACAATTTGATTTGTTATTTAAGTAAATATTGTATTTTCATACTTTATTTTTAATTTGTTATCATAATTTTAATTGCAGTCATTTTCTAAAATAATCAATAATTTAAATACATTAAAAACACAATATTCATGAAAATATTGTATGATAATATATTAAAAATTAAATATCAAATACAGCATTCAATTAAATAAAAAAACAAATTAAAGAAAATTACTGTAAAAATTTAAAAAAAAAAAATCTAAAATCATAAATATCAACTGAAAACTGTTAGTGCTAAAATGAAAGATCTATAACGTTAGAGGCAACATTGTTATGAAAAAAGATTAAAGACTAATTTGAAATTTGGATCTGATGTTAGAATTTTCTTTGGAATTATCCCAGAAAATTTAGATTTTTCAAGTTTAACCATAGATCCAATTGTATTAATCATTTTACACCGGGGTTCTATAAGAAAAACTGAGAAAATTTTTAATTTCAAATAATCTGGATCTTGAGATCTGAATTCATCCCAATTATTTGCTTTTAAATAACTTTTGATGCTAAAAGCACAAAATTAAAAACGAGCAGAATTAAAATATGTATATATATATATATATATAGGAAAGAAAAAAAACACAACGGTAGTGTTTCTGGTAAGAAACAGAAAAAAAAATCCCAAAAAGACCTGATGAAGCATGAAACAAGTAGCCCACGATATTATAGTTTTTTACCCTATACATGATGCAGAGGAATGCAATTGATTTTTCTTCAAAAAAAAAAAAGAATGCGATTGATTTAGTTTCATAATTGATAAAAAAAATTAAATGAAGAAAGAAAAGAAGAGGTGACAAACTTGTTCATTCCATAACAAATATTATTTAGTATTTTATCTAATGAAAAGCTACAATAACTTCAAATATAATCATTTGGTGATGATGGTGCAGAGATAGCTATTAATTTACATTTCATGGAATTTAGAGATGCTGAACCATCAAAATCTGAACCCAAACATGGCCGCTGATGGCAACCGACAGAACTGCTTCAATTGGATCCAAAGGTTGAATAGGTTTGTTGATTGGAACCTGGATTCGGTGAAGTTACCAACAAGAGTGTTATAGAACGATCCTATTCAAAGTTATATATATATATATGTGCAATCAGAGAAAATGAAATCAGGCAAGTAAACATCTCGGATATATCGCTAATATGCTTACATTTTTCGGTTCATCTCTTCATTTTGCTAGGATGGTAGAACCACAAGCAGCAGGAGAGTGCTTTCCGTCTTTATAGACGAGATTTCCTCTAACAAATGTTGCCAAAACTTTTCCTGAAAGTTTGGTTCCCATGTAGGCTGAGATACTCTATATTTCAATGATGATCACAGCAATTAATAATACTGGTACTCACTATGCAAAATACAATATATAGAGTTGTAACAAAAATGCAGCTTTATAAGCAGTTATATGTTGGTCATCCCATATTGATTAGTTATAACTACAAGTCTATAACATATTACTTACAATAGCTTGGGCAATCCTCCTCCCTTAAACTAGTTTCTGGAAAGAGTTTGGTTCAATGCTCATTTACCTACATACTACTTGATTTCCTAGTTTCTACTTTATTTACTTTCAATTATCCCCAGCAATGAAGAATTTGTTCATAAGAATGCTAACCAAGCATCAAGATAAGTTCGTTTGCCTTCTGATCAGTTTCAAAATTAAAAAATCAAAATCCTAAAACTAGGATTTCTGCTGATATTCGTCTTGCAAACTCTAGTTGTCTTTCATAGATTGCACTGTCTTGAAAAACATATCTCAAATTGCATCTTAGCATTTTATCTCTCATTATTATGCTAATCTGAAAGGTACAAGGCCTCTAGGACTCCTCCAAGAATTGAACCCGAGACAATCAAAAGCACATGTTAAATTTAATAAAAAGCACCACAGACCCTGGTGCTAGTTCTTTAACATCGTCAACATACTGACACCAGTCACATGAGAGCAATTCTGTAGACCAGCAGTCTAACATGCTAGAAAGAAAGCTCAGAGAAGAGAAAAACGAGATAACACGCAAACCAAGAACTTTCTGCGCATAGTCTATCAAGAAGAAATAGATAGGGAGATCAGAAGGTGTACCGGATGTTTAATGAATATAGGAAGATCATCTTTGACATTAAACTCCATATTTGGCTCCCATATCACAATATCTGCATGCTTTCCCACTTCAATGGTCCCCTGCAAAACGTAATTAGGATTCAGTTAACATGTAATCTATGATAACAAGTTGTCACATTCTTTTCTTTGCGCACCCTTTATCAATAAGATGAAAAGCAAAGAGCAAGAAATTTAAATTTCTTTCACCTTCGAATCTTGTCCTGCAAGCTTAGCAGGCCTCTCACTCCACCACAATGCTAACTGCTCTAGAGTGACTCCATGTTCCTGTCCGTATGTCCATGTCACAGGCAACACAAACTGCAGATGCGCTCAAGAGAAAGCCCATAAGTCCCAAAATTAAATATCATATTATTAAATTCCGAATGACCTCAGTGAGGAAAAATTTTGTGTTCCCTTAAGCTTGATATACCTGATCCAAATTCCAAGACATAGTATTGGTATTATAAGAAGTAAATTTGCGATATAAATTCGTACTCGAAGAAAAACACAAACCTGCAATGATGATATGCCACCCCAGGCCCTCAAGAAGTCACCTTCATTAAGGAGTTTAAGTTCTGGCATTGTTGGCGAATGATCAGAACTTAGCATGTCAATATCTCCTTCCTGAAATAGAATAGATGTCAAGCAGAAACAGAAGACAGTAGGAAAAAAAAAAAAGAATGATAGGATTTAAAGGCAGACTAAAATCATATATACCAGCAGAGCCTTCCATAGTGCTTCTTTATTGGCTGAATCACGGATGGGCGGAGCACATTTAAAACGAGTATCTCCTTCCTGAATCTCTTCTGCTGAAAAGGCCAGATAATGGGGGCATGTCTCAATGGTCACACTGCCACCACCTCTTTTTGCTTCCTGTGGAATTAGAGAATATACCATTGGCAAAAAGATTTAGCTGTTGTCAAGCTAGAAAATTTGGTGACCATAAACCATGTGAACCTCCCCATAGACCAGATGAAAAATGATGAAAGGAAATCTTTAGTGTCATACCTTCAAAAGTTGTAGTGAAGAACCTGAATCAGACAAATGAACAATGTGAAGATGAGCTCCTTCAGCAGGACCACCGATCCTTGTGTCCTTTGATAGTGTCAAAAGCTCTCTATTAGCCGCCTCCTCCCTGGTTAAGGAACGGAAATGATCATTAGTTATATAAACAGACAGCAGAGATAGCGATCATGCCAATCAAACATGAAATGATAGGTTCCTGTGGAAAATGTTACAGCAAATCTGTTTCCAGGCAACAAGTGGAAAGAAGATTGCCATCAGAAATAATTAAACCTTGTATGAAAATATGGAAAGGTTAACAGCTTAACAAATTTTATAATTATTTAGCCATTTGAGAAAATTGGAACGGAAATCTAGATACCAAAATATGTTACTAGGATAGGATGCATTTTAAAAACATAAATACCAATGAATCCAAAAGATATATCAGCCAAACAAAAAGACTTGCAAGCATTTCGTGCCATAATCCAAAATCAACACCCAAATTGTGAGTGCTATTATCCAAAATATCAAATTCTGTAACTCATTGCCTTTTAGCTCTACATCCAATAAAACCCCAAAATTTTTAGCTCTGATAAAAAAAAATTATAGATCAAGTAGCTAATATAGTTAAGTAACTCTTCTTCACATGACGGTAGTCATTGACAGTATCTCACCATGAGGGCATCCTCGTCCTAAGGTATGTTGAATAATGTCGAGGGTCATTTCCACCATCTTCTAGGTAGCTCTCGGAATCCTGTTGAACCTCTGCATGTACAAGTAAAGGTCTTCTGTATTTTGCCAGCATGGATAGCCCCTCCTAAAGAAGTAAACTATAAGAGCATTTTTAAAAAGTATAAAATTTATACCACTGCATAAAGACAAATGATAAAATTTATACCACTGCATAAAGGCAAATGACCAAAGAGGCCAAATTTCAAAAAGTATAAGCACATAATCTGATTGTGTTGATTTGTGAAAGAAAAAAAGGGTCAACAGAACAGATTTTGGCATTATGAGTAATGTCATAAATTCCAACTATAGTTTTATTTAACCAGATCAAGTTGTGTTAGAGAAGTTGAACCATTCACCAAGACCAGACCTTGATATGGCTAGCATTGGTCATGGGAAAGTCGTCGTTTCCCGAAGGACACATGAAAGACTGCAAAACAAAAGACAGGTGAAGTAAATAAGCACTTAATTCAACAACTAAAACCAGTAAAAAAGTAGACTAGACAACAAAAACATTAAGAAAATGCAAAATCAAAATAGAGAATTTGAATCACAAACCAAAAACAATGCAGAAAATTACATCATAGCTTTCGACTGACAAGATATTACTTCTACTGGACAGTATACTATGAATAACATGTTCCGAAGGTACTATTGACAGGATGATTATTTTGGGCTACATACTAAGCTTTCAATCAGGAAATATTATTCAAGTAAAGGATATAGTGTTTTATCTAGCAACTAGAGGTGAGACATATTCTAAATTGCTACCTTTAGACCAAGAACACCAGCATTTAGGAGAGCTTCTAAAGAACTAGCATTGAATGCATTTTCAGGAACTAGGCCTCCCCAGAAACCTGTTAATAGCGCAGTCAAGATATAGATCCTCGAGATATTGGCATCCAAAGATATAGATTTAAGAGCATACCAACATCGACATAGATATTCCTTTTGGCAGCTTCAACCTAATATGTTAATGTCAAAAAAAAATTGGAGAAGTCAGTGAAATATGTGAGAGCTAATAAGAGACAACCATAGCCGTGCATAGATTTAATATAAAGGATATAAATGGACTTGAATAGCAAGCATCCTAAAATTTTAACAAGACTATATACTCAAAACTCTGACATTTATGGCTATTTTATACAAAGTAAACCAGGACTTGAGTTTAGCAAGACTATCATAATCAAGGCACTGATATTCATTGATATACATATATATATATTGATAGGGGATATTCATTGATATTCAAACAAAGTTATCAATTGATCATTCATACCTTGAGTCTCAAAGCTTCCACTGAAACAGTTGAGGGGTCACTATTCAGAGGCATGTCAATCAAGGTTGTAATTCCTCCTGCAGATGTACATGAGTTCAATTTCATCAAATGCAATAAAGCAGACAGAATTAAAGAGCTTAGAAGATTGTAAAATAAATTATGGATATGTATATATAGGCATACCAGCAGCAGCTGCTTTAGTTCCCGAAGGAAAACCTTCCCATTCAGCTCTTCCAGGGTCATCAAGATGCGAGTGTCTGCCATAATCATATCAAAAGAAGCTAATAATTAGGATATAGTAGAGGAAATTGCAAATTTTGAATTTTTTAAACAACTGAATTTCTATTTACAAATTAAATCCTCGTTTCAAATTCATCCCCATTAACTCACATAGCAAAGAATAAAAGTATAAAGGTACGCAACGGGATCCAAAAATCTTACACGTCAATCAATCCAGGCATGACAACAGCCTCTCCATAATCAATAATCTGTGCTTGGTTGGAATTTACTCGCCAATCATCTTTTTTGACTACGGAGACAATAATCCCTTGCTTTATCTCAACTGCTCAATCACAAATTTCAAAGAACAAATTAAATTCCATAAAAAATTAAATTAAATTAAGCTGAATCAGTTGAAACGTACATGCACCAGAAATGGCCCCATTCGGTGTCACAATTCTTTCGCTAGCTATCCAGTAATGTTTGTGAGGAAGGAGGCTGCAGTCGCTATGAGAGGGCTGCAATCGCAATATTTATCATATCAGCCTAAAATTAATCACCTTGTTCGATGGCAAGAAGCAATCAATAAGGGAAAAATTGAAGGCATAAACTCTACCTCAGAAGACATTTGGAAGTAGAAGTAGAAAAAGGAAGCGAGAGGTGCAAGTAGGGATAATATCCGCCATAGAAGATTGTCCATTTTGGTTCTGTGAATTGAAGAGGACGAAGAAATTTCAAATTTATTAGGGAGTGAGGCTGCTGAGTAAGGACGTAGCTGTCCAATCACTTGCTTATCTCAATTTCCATACGCTGTTTGTTTGTTTCTGGATTTGTCTTGCGTAGGTTCCTAACACTGAGCCTCTCGCTAATCATATTGTATTACTTTATTGACTAGGAATCTACAATGTCAATCAACAATAGTGGAAGAAGATTCTCTGAGATTCTGATCTTAAAAAAAGTAAAAAAAAAAAAAACAGTTTCTTTCAATCATGAATTTATTGTCCATTAATTTTAATAATTTATTTTCAATTAAATTTCTGTCCTTCTTTAATTCTTTTTATTATAAAATTCTATGCGGTGTGAAAATTGGGTAAACTTTTTATAAGGAAAACAAAAAGATCCTGGGTTTTGTTTCTTTTCTTTTTGTCGTTTTAATAATTTTTTTGTCTAAATTTTACAAATCCCACTTGAGTAAAAGATGGTTTTGGAAAACAAATTTCTCATGTCACCTTTGCAATTCGGACATTGTTTTCTTTTTAACTTTTTTGAAAAAGAAATGTATTATTACTCTTTTTTAAATTAGTCTGTTGTATGTATATGTGCGTTGCGCATGATTAGTTATTTTTATAAAACATGTCATGTATAATTTTTTTTTTTTAAATTATTACTCAACAAATTAACTATATTAAATTATTACAATTATTACTCATAAATATATATATATATATATTTTTTTTTTTTTTTTCTTATATTTAAACTTATATTAGTTATGTTGACATTTTGAATCTACATCTTGATTATTCTTTTACAAATTATTTTATTTTCAACTTTATTAATTAATCATAATGATAATTAGTCTCTCTCTCTCTCTCTATATATATATATATAATGCTTCACCCTAAACCTAGGATCCTTTTATTTGAAAAAAAAAATATAGAAGAAAATAAATTTAATTGAAAACAACTTGAAAGAAGATTAATTAATTGAGAAGAAATTAATGATTGCAAGCAAGAAAAAAGAAAATCATAAGGATTCAATTGGATTTTTTTAAACCTTTTTTAAAGATACAGAATGTGAGAAAATTTCTTCCATCATTGTTGATTGACATCCTAGATTCATAGTCAGCGAAGTATTCAAATATGATTAGGGATAAATCCATATGGAATTGAGATGTAGGCCCTGTATATTTGTTATTTAAAAAAAATTAATTGAATTGATGTTAGGATATAAAATTATAAATAAAGATACCATTTATTTAATTCAAAATATAAATTTTTTATTTTATATAATAATAATAATAATAATAATAATAATAATAATAATATATTACTTATTTAATATAATTATTTATTTTAATAATAATATATAAATAAAAGTTGAAAATATATATGATATAATGGTAATTAAATAAAAAATAAATTAAAAATTCTTTATTTCTTTATATATACGAATAATTTAATGTAAAAATAATTTTGTTTTTATCTTTAAAAAAACTCATATTATTCAGAAAAATTTTAAAATAGAGTTTTTCAATTAATAGTTTTTTAGAATTTTAAACAGCTATCACCTATTATTTAAAAAATATATATTAAACACTTATAGATCAACTACTAAATAATAATAAATAAATAAAAACTATCAACGGCTATAAACAGTTGAACCAAACACAGCGGTAATAATTTTTACGATTTGATTTTTATGATTTGATGGAATTCTCAAAAAACTTTCCACTTAAAATTTTCAATTTTAATAAATGTTGGACTTAGACTTTTTTTCATTAGAAAAAATATTTGACTTAATACATATGCAAATCCTTAATGGTACAACTAATGATTTTGTTATATATATATATATATATTGTGCACATTACTCTTTGTATTTTTTTTTCTTTTTACAATCAGTCTCTTAATTTTATCATTTCTTATTCAATTAGTCATAATATGCTAACCTAATGTTGGAGTAATAGGAGCTTGAATCACATTTCACATAAGTGCCACAACAAATTAATTAGGCTAATTCATGATTTTAATTAAAGGTACCACATAACATATCAGTATCAAAATTGATGTAACAATATTAACTCTAAATTTTAAAAAATAGTGCATTTATAAATTTGTCATTATCGGCTTTTATATTTAGCACCGAGTGTCTTAACTTCCTTGATTGACATGTCAAAGTATTTTCTATTCTAGTTCTAGATTAGTTGTCTTAGAGCTTAACTATTTTTATATTTATTCACAATATTTTTAAAAACAATAATTATCTTAAACCTTTACATATATATATATATATATATATATATATATATATATATATATATATATATATATATATATATATATATATATATATATATATATATATATATATATATATATTTGATTATTTGTTTCCATTGTTATTGCATTATAATCTCACACATAAATAATTTATTAAATATTTATAATTATAATTTAAGACAAAATTCACATTAATTATTATATACATTCATGATACTACATGCAAAAGCCCAATAAATCACATTTTTGTCTATGACATATTTTTGTCCTGATTTTGGGCCTCATTTTTAACCCATTTATAATTTGAATTTGAAGTTGTAATTTTCTAATATTTTGTCGCTTAATGTCTCAGTTTTCATATATATAAAAAATCACTCAAATCTAAGTTTTCTATCAAATGTTATGACCATTTTACTGAAATGTATTCCATTAGTCTTACCCAGTATTTTCTGGGTACCTACAGATCTTAGATATTGCATCCAATTTTTAGTCCATTTACAATTAGAATTCGAACTTAGGTTATGAATGAAAGTTTTAGCACTATGAGTCCATTTTCATTTCCAACTAATTTTATCTTAATATTATTACTAGAGCATTAGTTATGATCAAAATAATCAAGACTGTTCCAAAATTTCTACAGTAGAGTTATTAGCTAGCACAACCTTAACTATTAATTACATTCATCATATGCATTCATTTTTATGCCAAAGTTTCTAAATCATAATTACATTCACATATCTTAATGATTTCACACCATTTTGTCTCATTACCATATAAAACATCAAAAGCAACAACTAATCACATTCCATATCAAACCACATTCATATCAAACTTTAATACATAATTTCACACATTTGAACAACATGTAAGATTCTTATCAATGAAACACATACCTAAACAGCCTTGGAGCTTTCCTTTTTTCTTCTTTTTCTCCCCTCATTAATTTGATTTCTCCTTGCCTTTGTCACCCTTTTGAGGGCCTCTCGTTTGGTCATTTGGTTTTCCTACACAACCATACCATATCTCATTTCTATCATTCATTTTCAAAGCTTTTCATACCTACATAAAATTCTAATGATCCTAACATGTTTTATAATTTAATTTAACCAAAATGTACTAAGGTTATACTTCCTTCTTAATATGTCATGGCTGCCCAAAAACCTTATCATAGATCCCAATTTATTTTTTTTCAAATCAATACTCTAATCATACTTCATTTATCACCAATTGTATTGCTTCTAGGTTAATTTCAATTTTTTCCAAATTAACTTAACCAAGATAGCCCCTCATTCCTCCATTAAAATTACCTTTCTCTAGTTTTTAATTCATAAAATAATTAACTAACATTAATTATCATTAATTAAAGGTTTAGCTACACTTTTCTTCAACTAGTTACAAATCTCAAATTCTAGTTTCAATCTTGGCAAATAACCTTAATCTACCAATTCTAATCATATCTATCATCCTTATGGGTCTCAAATGGCAGGAAAAAGGTTGAATTAAAGAATAATAAACATACCTTAATGACTCTCCAAAGTGGGCCGAAATTCCCCCTAAAATTTCTCCCTTTTATTTTTTTCTTTTTTCCTTCCTTCTTACTCATTAGCTCCCTTTATCGCAAGAACTCTTTAATTTTTGAATTTTTTTTCTCTCAGAACTTATTTTTTTCTCTCTTTTTTAAGCTTGAATTGAAGCAAAAATGGAAGCTTTTGGAGGCATAGGTGGATGGGACAATGGGTGAAAGAGAGGAAGAAGATGAGTTAGATATTTTGGGTGGAAGAATGTAGAATTCCTCCTTTTTTCGACTTTTATACTATGATTAAGGAATGGGTCCTACTAATTAAAATTAATCCTAATTTTCATTAGTTCATTAACATAATTAATCTTAATTAACTTTTAAACTTTGAGAAATTCCTTGTTTGCCACAAATTTCCTCATCTTCATATTTTTTTCCCAACAATTGCCATAATATCGATTTTGTTCGTAGGGTAATTTTATTTTTTTTTCCAGTTCTAGCACTACTCTTTTTAAATCCCAAATAATAATACCCTTAATTATTTTTTCTTATTATTAGTCATTTTTTTATGGGTTCAAATTTAGACTATGATTGAACCAGCGCACCCCACTACAGTCACGCGCAATCAGGACTTAAATCACTGGATGTTACAATTATCTCCCTTTAAGAAAATTTCGTCCTCAAAATTTACCTGATTAGCTGGAGCCGAATAGCTGAGGATACTGTGTTCTCATCATTTCTCCCCTCTCCCAAGTGGCTTCTTCTATTGTATGATTGCGCCATAGGACCTTTGCCAATGGTACCTTTTTGTTTCGTAGTTCTTTGACTTCTCAAGCTAAGATTTTCACCAGCTCTTCTGCATAGGTCAAGTCTGGTTGTACCTCTATTGATTCCATAGGTATTGCATGTGTTGGATCCGATCTGTATCTTCTTAACATTGAGACATGAAACACATTGTGGATCTTATCCAATTATGGTGGTAAGGCCAACTAGTAAGCCACTAGACTCACGCGTTCAAGTATTTCGTATGGTCCAATAAACTTAGGACTTAGTTTTCCTTTTTTACCAAAGCAAAGTACTTTCTTCCAATGCGAGACTTTTAAAAATACCTTGTCTCCGACCACATATTCAATATCCTTCCTCTTTAAATCAACGTAGGATTTTTGTCAATCCGTTGCAGCTTTTAATTGATCTTGGATTAATTTCACCTTTTCCTCTGTTTGTTGCACCAATTCTTGACCCATTAACTTCTTTTCACCAAGTTCTGTCCGACACAACGATGTCTTACATCTTCTTCCATACAAAACTTTATATGGAGCCATGCCGAGACTAGCTTGATAGCTATTGTTATATGAAAATTCCATCAATAGTAAATACCTATCTCAGCTACCCTCAAAGTCAATTACACAGCTTCCAAGCATGTCTTCCATCAATTGAATAACTCGTTCAGATTGCCCATCTGTTTATGGGTGAAATGTTGTACTAAAAGTAAGTCGGGTCCTCAATGCTTGTTGTAGACTTTTCTAAAATTTTAATTTGAACCGCAGGTCTCAATAAGAAATAATAGATACTAGCACCCCATGCAGTCGAATTATCTCATTAACATATATTTCTGCTAACCGACTCAATGAATAATCCATCCAAACTGGCAGAAAATGAGCTAATTATGCTTCTTTTGTGTCAAAGGCAACCCAGATACAAAATCAATCGTAATCCTTTCCCACTTCCATTCTGGAATAACAATAGGTTGCAACAATCTAGACAGTACCTAGTGATCTGCTTTCACTTATTGGCATGTCAAGCATCTTGTAGTGTATTCCATGATATCCTTCTTCATTCCTAGCCACCAATAATGAGTCTTTAGGTCTTTATACATTTTATTGCTCTCTGGATGCATGAAATAAGTTGTATTATGCGTCTCTTTTAGAATTATTTGCTTTAATCCACTATCATTTGGCACACACAATCTTTCCTTATAACTTATGCTTCCATCATCTTCATCCTTGAATTCAGGTTTCTCCTCCTTTTTAACTGCCTCAGCAATTATCATTAATTTCTAATTTTGCCTCTAAGCTTTTCTCACTTGTTGCTTTAAAGTAGGTTAAACTCGTAATTCTACCAAAATAAAATATGAGTCTTCTTTTAATTTATTATTAATTTCTATATATTATATTATAATGAGAAAATTATAAGGTATACCTGCTAGTGTTTTTCTACTTGAGGCATCAGCTACTACATTGGCTTTGCCCGGCTAATAATCAATAATGCAATTATAATCCTTAATTAATTCCAACCAGCGTTTTTGCCTTAAGTTCAACTCCTTTTATGTGGACAAATATTTGAGACTCTTATGATCTATATATATGTAGCACCGCTCGCCATACAAATAATGCCGCTATATTTTTAAAGCAAACGCTATTGCTGCCAACTCCAAATCATAAGTAGGGTAATTTAGCTCATGAGGCTTCAATTGCCTAGATGCATAAGCAACTACTTTACCTTCTTGCATTACTACACAACCTAGCCCATTATGAGAAGCATCACTGTATATCACAAAATCTTTCCTTAGAGTAGGTTGGGTCAAAACTAATGCTTCAATTAGCATGACTTTAAGTTTTTCAAAGCTTCCTTGACACTGATTTGTCCACTCAAATTTAGTTTCTTTTCTGAGTAGCTTGGTAATTAGTGTGGCTATGCTTGAAAATCCCTTCACAAACCTTTTGTAGTAACCAGCTAATCCAAGGAAACTCTTGACTTATGTCACATTGCGAGGTGGCTTCCAACTTAAAATTGCTTCTATTTTTCTAGGATCCACACGGATTCCTTCAACTAACACAATATGCCTTAAGAATCCTAGTTCTTCCAACCAAAACTCACATTTTGATAGCTTTGCATACAATTGATTTTTCCTCAAAGTTTGAAGTACTATTATGAGATATCTCTCATGTTCTCCTTTGTCCTTTGAATACACCAGGATATCATCTATAAAAACTACCACAAACTGATCAAGGTAAGGCCTAAAAATCCTATTCATAATATCCATAAAGGCAGTTGGTGTATTCCTTAAGCCAAAAGGCATAACCAGGAACTCATAGTGGTTATATCAAGTCCTGAAGGTTGTTTTGGACACATCTTATTCTTTGATTTTTAGTTGATGATACCTGGATCTGAGATCAATCTTAGAGAATACTCCTACTTCTTTCAATTGATCAAATAAATCATCAATTCTAGGTAATGGGTATTTACTTTTAATAGTCACATTATTCAATTGTCGATAATCAATACATAATCGAAGGGTGTCATCCTTCTTTTTCACAAACAATACCGGAGCACCCCATGGTGACACACTAGGTCTTATGAACCCCTTGTCTACCAATTCCTATAATTGAACCTTCAACTCACTCAATTTTGTAGGTGTCATTCTATAAGGAGTAATTGATATCGAGGCTATCCCAGGAATCACATCAATAGCAAACTCTATCTCCCATCTAGTGGTAACCCCGGTAAGTCTTCAGAAAACACATATAGGAACTCACACACTATAAGGATGTCCTTGAGTTCTAAGCTCCCCGTCCTGGTATCTATCACATGGCCAAATATGCCTCACATCCCTTCCTAATGTATTTTTGAGCTTTTAATGCAAAAATAACATTGGTCAAACATGTTTGACCTTCACCCTGAATGATAATGTCATCCTGCCCGGAAATTTTAAGTACAACTTTTCTAGATCAACAGTTGACTATAGCTCCATCTTAGTCAACCAATCCATGCCCAGAATAGCATCAAATTCATGAAAAGGTAATTTGATTAAGTCTGCTAGAAATTCTCTACCCTGAATTATTATTGAATTGTTTATATAGATCTAATTCACTTTCACACTATGTCCCAGCGGATTGGTCACAACTATCTCATATTCTAAGGTATCGGGTATCATATTCCCTTGTTTAAGTGCAATTGTGCTTATGTATGAATGTGTGGAACAAAGATCTATCAATGCATGTAAATCAAAATCAAATAAGGAAAGTTTACCAATTATGACGTCTGGTACATCCTGGTCCTCACAAGCTCTCATCACATATGCCCGATCTGAAGCTCTACTACCTTCGGGTCTGTCCACTATCTCTGATACCCCCTGGCTTTGTCTAGTATGACCATCTTTAAACTGGCCTCGACCTCAACCAGGGCTCTGTACCAGTGCTATAGTTTGTGCTGGTGCCATACTGCTTGTACTATGTCTGGGATAATCTCTTTTCATATGGTTAGTAGCTCCACATCTCAACCATGCCCCAATCAATCACCAACACTCTCCTGTATGAGATCTACTACAATACTGACACATAGTAGGAGCTGGTCTCTTAGAAAATGATCCTAGTGAACTAGCAGATGATGCTGCGGGTCTAAAATGTTGACCCCGCCCACAAAAAATGTCTACCCAATAACCCATGGCTGAACTATTCGACCTTTTCTACCAAATGTCTAGGCCACACTAGCCATTGATTTCTTGGAGAGCTATTCTGTCTTTAGCTTTTTCCTTCTTTCAACACTAATGGCAGAGGACATTAGTGTAGCAAAATTTATATGTTGGT
Organism: Triadica sebifera; assembly: GCA_023653625.1. Classification (NCBI taxonomy): domain Eukaryota; kingdom Viridiplantae; phylum Streptophyta; class Magnoliopsida; order Malpighiales; family Euphorbiaceae; genus Triadica; species Triadica sebifera. The sequence continues at coordinate 914,927 of CM042903.1, read as the reverse complement.
GGGAAGCCACTAAATATCCAATATCCTCATCAAGGCCATCTTCAAATTTATGACATTTATCGGCTTCATCTCCAATAATTCCCATTGCAACTTGCTCAGCCTAGTGAACTCCATCTCATACTCAGCTATTAACACACCCTTTTACTTCAAATTCAGAAATTTTCGCTTTTTCTCATCAACATAAATTCTTGGCACATATTTCTTTTTAAACTCTGTCACAAAGAAATCCCATGTCTGAGGGTTCAAAGTTTGGGGTTTCACTAATCCCAATTTCCACCAGTCGTAGGCATGCTCCTGAAAGAGGGACACTGCATATCTAACCTTGTACTGCTCCGGACATTGAAGCTCCTTAAAAACCCATTATGGCTTTTCCAAATTTTCTTACTCGTAAAATCCGTAGCCCCATATTTTCTTAGTTTATCAATTTAGGATTTTGGTTGAGGTGGGGGAGGTGGTGGAATTGGTGGTGGCACAACTTGTGTTATCTGCTATAACAAAGTAGTCATCTATTGCATAAGGGGTACTTGACCCGCATCAACCTGTTCTTCAGCATGTTGTGGAGCTATAACACTAATTTTGAGGCTCTACTTGATGTTGACTGTCTATGAGTAGCCGAGTTAGCTATATTATAACCCTCTTGTTCTTCGTGATTTTCTCTTGATTCCAAATCTATTAAAACCTATATTGTTAGAAGAAGGGTCCCTTATCACAATATAGTAGTTTAAAACAATGCAAATACTGAAAACATGCACTTATCTTCCCATACCCACTAAGTAAGAACCATCTAAACCTATAACTCTGATACCAAAAATTGTAACACCCCCTTACCCCACTTTAGTTTAGCAAGGTAAGTGAGCATCACTCGACTAACTATCTTATAAGCTTAGCTAAATGAAGTATAAATTTTGATGTAAATTTATGATACATTATGATGTAAATTGGTAAAGCATACTAAATTGGTAAATGAAGTAAGTACATAAAATGGTAAGTTGGCTTTGATACATTATGATGTAAATTTCTTTAAATATTGCTAAATTTTTTGTTATTAATATTGTTATTATTAATTATTGTCATAAAGTATACACCACTAAGCGTAAAGTTTAGCTTGGGATTTTGTATTTCTCTCGTGCAGATAAGAACAATAGAGATAATCTTGTAGATAGAGCCGTAGAAGCCAGTGTTTTCCACACCTAGATGAATAGCACAGCTTATTTAAGCCACCTATCTTGGGTTGATATTTTGTATTCTTATGTATATCAGCATTTTGAGCATGCATTGCATGTCTGTGAGGGAACTTATCTTGTTTAAGTAATTATTGAACAGTGCTTTATGTGGATGTATATAATATATAAATTAGTTTTCGAACCGTTGTGGTAAATAATTGTATGCCTTATAAATTATATGGTATTTGGAAAGACAGATTTAAAAAGGTAATTTGGTTGTGACATCACCTTACTCAATTGTACAACAGAAGAGTAAGAGATGTTACAAATATGATCATAAGCTTTACTAATATCTATTTTGAAAGTCATGTCTTCATGTTTGCCCTTAATTTTTGTCCTTATGCTATGAATGATCTCAATGGAAATAACAACATTATCTGTAATAGAATGACTAGACTCAAAAGTCGATTGCTTAAAGAGAAAATAGAAGGAAGCATAATCTTAAGGCGATTAGCCAAACCTTTCGCTAAGATTTTTTACAACAAATTGCAAAGCGAAAAAGGTCTCAAATCTTTCATCAAAAAAGGGTTATCAACTTTTGGAATAAGCACAATAGTAGTATTATTTAAACCTCTGGAAAAGCACCTTTATATAACTAATCAAAATAAGCTAAAAAAATATCCATACCTATAGTGGTCAAAAAGTGTTAAAAAAAGTTGGTTTACGACCATATGATCTTAGAGATTTGTCTAGATGCGTATAAAAAATAGAAATGTGAAATTCTTCTAGAGTAAAAGGAGCCTCCAACATAACATTAATATTCGTTAAAACAAGAGGCTCAATAAAATTAACATCCACCTCAGACCCTACACCATTAAAAGCAAAAAAAAAATTAAAATACTCAAAAGCTACCTTTTCTAGGCCACACTGCTCTTCCACAAAAGAACCATCTTCCTGTTAAAGTCTAGCAATTTTATTCCTCCATTTTCTATTCGAAGCCATAATACGAAAAAATTTACTACTCCTGTCACACCCTTTCAACCAAAAATTATTCTACCTTTGCTTCCAATAGCCTTCCTTTTATGATAGAAGATTATTAAGAAAAGCATATTGATCCAACACATACATCCTATCATCTGTGGCATAAGAACACATAAGAACAGCCAAATCAGAGTTAGCTTTTTGAATATTAATATGAAATTGGCATTTGAACATGTTACCCCAACTTTTCATATCACTCAAACAAGAGCGATGCCTTTCCATAATCCACCCATCACGAGATTCCTCCCAATTTTCAGTAACCAAGTCACGAAAGTCATTTTCATGCAACCATAAATTTGCAAACCAAAACTTATAAGTTGTTTCTTCATACTAACTAGTTTTATATTTAATTTGATCAGATGATTTTCTAAAACTAAAGCTAATAAATAGGTCAACTTCACACTGGGAAACATGTCAAGCCAAAATCTACTGTAACGCCCGCAAGTTAGGACCTAGGAATAATATATTAATAAAGGTACACTAGTACAGAAAAAAAGTTATATGTGTTTGTTATTTTGTATTTTATTCATCTGTTAAATAGTAGACACATATATAGGAGACATATGATAGACAAATGCCTAAAACTTTTTTATGTGTCTAGCATTAAATAAAATTAGACGTCTATTATATCTTTATTTAATATTTAATATATCATATAAATTAAACTTAATTATCTACATAATAATAAATAATAATAATTATTATTATTATTACAAATACAAACCTATAATTATAGACATCATTTAATATTTATTATATATATAACTAAAAATAATAAAAAAAAAACTAAATTATATTTTTCCTTAATTAATTAAATTTGATTGAAATATTAATTAATATATATATATATATTATTAGCTAACCAATCCTGACATATATTTAATTAATTTAAATATTATTTGGTTAAATATCAATTTATTTTATTTTAATTAAATTTTTTTAATTATCAATGTACTTTATAAATTAATTTGGACAAAAATAAATAATTTTCAATTTTGTCTTAATTAATTAAATTTGATTGAAATATTAATTAATTAATTGATACATATATTGCCTATAGCTTTTATAATTTGATAGCTAGCCAAGCCCAACATATATTTAATTAATTTAAATATTATTTGGTTAAATACTAATTTGTCTGTTTTAATTAACAATGTACTCTCCAAATTAATTTGGATAAAAATGAATAATTTTCAAAATTGTTAATGATATTTACATATAAACAATAGGTGTCTACTCTTTATTTTTGCTAGACATCTATTTTTCATATTATGTGTCTACTATTTCTAAAGGCAGATGGCTAGAGTATAACTTGTATTTTATATGTCTGTTATTTATATTAACATACGCATATAACTAACATATAACTTGAAATATTTACAAAAATATCACTGCCTATATTTTAAGCAACTATCATTTCTAAAATTGTTATTGTACTAGTGGTATATGAAAGACATATAATGGTTATGAGATTTGGAAACATGAAAATAATTAAAAAAATATGAAAGAGTGAAATTTCCATTGTTCATGACATGTTAGATGTAATCACGACCATGAATGTTGCGAAATTTAGATTCTGCAGCTGAGGATCATCACGGTTGTGACACGTGTTCATGCCCATGAAGCCCTACAATTTAAATTGAGTAGTTTTGTATTTTTGGCAAAAACTCACAAAATTTAACATAGAACACTGCCACCAAAATCCCTGAAACCTTATAAATGAATTCTTCTCTTTTTTTAATATGATTTTGATTGATTAAATATGAAATTTTCACCATAAAAGAGATTAAAAACATCTTAGAACCAAGGTTTTCACCATTTAATTGGAATCAGAAATAAGAAGGAGGTTAAAAATGATTTTGTACCCTAGAATCCAATATGTAATCATCAATACAAAGGTAATGGATTTTTTTATATTATTCTTGTTTTTATCTTATTAGGTTTGATGGGATTTTGAGTTTTAAGGGTTTAAGTTAGGATTTTTGCATATTTTTGGCATAAATACATAGAATGGCAGAAATAGGATTTAATGTAGTCTCTGATTTCATATTAGGAACCAAAATATAGGGTGGAGAGATTGAGGTTTAAGGCTTCAATAGTCGAGGTTTGTACATATATGCATTTTAATTTGATCATTATTGTATTTATGTGTTTAATGATGTAAATATTGCATTAATTGGCATAATTGAATATTTGTAACTTGCTGAAATTAAAGTAACTAACATGTAAAATCTATAATGAATGAGTAAGATTGCTATATGAGACTTGATTGCATAATGACATTGATAATTTTAGTTAAATCTAACTTGAATGAGTTTGGAGGATGGATTGCATGTATTTAGCTTGTTATTTAATGCTAGAAATCTTAGAAAGTATTAATAGGAGTAGCTAACATTAGTTAGCTATAGAGCCTTGCATGATTTATGTGAAATAGCTATGATGTGGTACTAATTGACACAACTAATAAGTCACGGTCGTGAAGGTAGTCTTCACACTCGTGAATTGTTGCACATAATAGGTTCACACCCATGAATGTCCACATACAATCAGTCATAGGTAGATAACCCATGATAGAATGCTTCACAACCGTGAATCCCCTGTATCCAAAATTTATAATTTGAATTTTATTATGGTATTATGTGAGTAAGATTTGGACACACACTTGGCATAATTAATTGAGATGGTATACAATATGATAATATGGCTATAAGCAATGGATATGTATAAGGTGCTCTAAATTACAAAGTGTTGTGTGATGATAGTGTTAGACCTTGAAATGAAACATATACAATGCATATAACCAGAATTCAATGATAAATACTCATTCTCTATTTAAGGACTAGCTTAGGATAGTTGGCATGCCATTGAGGGGGTTATGATACCATAGAATATTATTATGTATTAATCAAGATGGCTTAAGCTCGAGTCAGAACACTTCTGATTATTTAGAGACAATGTGGCTTAAGCTTAGGTTAGAAGGACCTTATACCCATATGCATGCAAATATTATATTTACTCATCAGGATGGATTAAGCTCAGATTAGAGCATTCCTGATTTGAGAACCTTGGTAGTAGCGATACAGACATATACAGTTAGTGAGCTGGATTACTTAAGCTTATATTAGAGTGCTCATGTTTCACAACTTGCATCCAAGTAGTCCAGATCTAGAGTATTAGACAAAGAAAATAGTAAATAGTAATATTAAATGAAACGAATAATGGTAATGCATGTTACAACAAATTGTAATAAAGTATACATAAATTATAAGGCAAAACATAGTAAAGTGTAATGCAGCATACAATGCCATTATAAACTAGTAATATAGAAAATAAATCAGGATTATGAAATTTGAATAGAGTTATATCCTAGAAAAAGAATGTGGAAACTAGTAATCAAGCATATGGACTAGTTGTTGGGTACTTGTCTTATACGTTATAATTATTATATAAAAATGATGATGATGTGATAATACTTATGCAATATATATCATGATTGTACTGTAATCCAATTAAGGAAGCATGAATTAAGAATGATATTATGAGATGATATTGTAAGTGCATAGGTAAATACTCAAATGTGAATGATGTGTTAAGGTATGAATGCATGTTAGAATTTTAATGTTTATATGTATCACTAAGCTTTCAATACCTTAGCGTGTGGGTTTTCCTACATGTCGGTTTGGAGCCTATAGATAATTGATTTGATGTGAGAAGGAGTTCAAGGTAGTTAGAGCAGTCAGAGTTGACCCATCTAGGGTCTGTTCCTTTATTTCATTTATTTGTTATGTAGCACCCTCTACATAGACAAAACAAAACCTCTCTATACAGACGGATGTCACACGATTAGAACTAAATCTACCTATCTAGATTAAAATTTACTTTCCAACGTATTTCTGTATTAACAGTTTCACATCTGAATTGTTCTTATATATATATATATATATATATATATATAAATACAAAATTTCCTTAAGTATCTAGATCACATCCATAAGCATAATAATAATAACTTGGCATAAAAATCCCTTATTACAAAATCTGTGCTAATTCAAATTCATAATCCCAAATACATGTTTTTATTAAAACAATAATTTATTGTCTCTATCCTATGATATGCTGAAAAATAAATAAAATGCATGAACAAAATAACATACCCATCTTGGGTCAACTCTGACTAGCTTTATCTTATTTTCTTGTCAACCACAATATATGGCTCCAACCCTGCATGCTGGAAGTCCACATGCTAAGCTACTGAAAGATTAGTGGTACATATAATCATTTAAATTCTAGCATGCATTCACATATTAATATAACATCTCATATTTAATAACATAGTTGTGTGCTTGGCCATATTATCAATATGCAATTATTCATAAAATAGCTTAAGCATACTAATTTGCATAATATTCAATACTCATAATTAAGTTCATCATCAAAATAGCATTACACGACATTAACATATCCACATATTATCATGTATTCAAATTTACTGATTCATGTGTTCAACTTTCTATATTACTGGTTTATGGTTTCATAGCCCAATACTTTACATATGGACTACCCGGATACAGGTTGTGAAACATAAGTGTTCTAACATGAGCTTAAGCCACCATGCTCACTACTATATTTGTCTATATTGCTACCACTGGGTTTCTCAAATCAGTAGCACTCTGACACAAGCTTAAGCCACCCTGATGAACAAAGACTGCATGCATATGGGTACAATAGCACTTTAACACGAGCTTAAGCCACATTGTCCCTAATCTGGATATGCTACTATTGAGCTTCTCAAATCAAGAGCGCTCTAACATGAGTTTAAGCCACCCTGATGAGAAATTAAAATGAATGCATGCATGCATAAATATTTCTATGGTGCTGAAACCCCCTAAATGGCATTCCACCTATCCTAACTAGTCCCTAGTTAGAGAATGGACATTCTTATACATATTCTAGTTATAAGCATCAATTATGTCATATTTCATAATTTAATAAGATCACCACATAACATGCTGTTATGTAGAGCACCGTGTGCATAATCAAGTTCCTCAGTCATGTTATCATATTGTATAAAATCTCACTTGATCATATCAAGGGTCTATGCATGTCCCTCAAGTAGTCTCATCATATAAATCCATTTATTCATTTTTGAAAACAAGTCCATCATGGGCATGAATGGTTTATTCACAAGAATGAAATCCTTTCATGATCGTGATTCATTACACAAAAACAATATTACAACACTGATTTCACTCAATTTCACACACAACGTTCATGAGATCTAAAGCTAACCAATATTGGCCACAACTATCAACACTTTACATAATTTCAACATTTGAACACAACCAAAAACATCCATTTAATCACAATTAAGGGTTTACTTTAGGCTTAATGCCTTATTTATCAACACATAACAACATTCCATATTCATTTCCCCCATATCAACCTTAACATGCATTTCAGAATATTACCATCCATTTATACCATTAACAACAACTAAAATATCATCTTGAATTGCCATTTAATATACCACAACAGTATTTCATATCACAAGCACAATAAAATCAAATAAAAATATTTATATTCACAAACTTAATATTAGAGCCCTAACACTTGACACTCTCGCGTCTATTGCCTCTTGTGGACTTTCCATCTTTTGTTTCGTCCTCTAACATTAAATCATAGGCTATATTAATATCCAAATTCTGATATTCATCTAATTATGTCATAAACTAACCAAAGTCTTAACTTTTAATTGATTTAAATCTTATAAACCTAACTCTCCCATTAATGCAAAATGAAACTATCAAAGATTAATGAAAACAACCCCTCTTTCATCTGTTTCGACAATAACATATTGGTTATCTATGTTTTAAAATTTGTTCCAAACCTCATTGTCACACACCTCAATTTTTTAACCAAATTTCATATTTTTATCTATTTCAAACTCGTTTTTGGGTGGTCATTTCTGGCTTAATCAATCAGAGATGAAAAGAGAATGAGGGAGATTTGTTTCTGAGATTTTAAAGTGTGGTGGCTAGGGTTAATATGATTTTATGTGAGTTTTTTTAAAAAATATGGCACTGCCATATTTAAACCTGCAAGTCTTCATGGGTGTGAAATTTGCATCACGGTCACGAAGATCCTTAGCTTCTGAAACTGAAATTCATGACATTCACAGCCGTGATTAACTCTATCACGGGTATGAACGTTGGAAACTTCACTTTTTCTTATCTTTTTTATTATATTATGGTTTCTAATACCCATAGTCTCACATACACTTCCCATATACCCTTAATATACCTTATTTAAGGACATGTAATTGAGTTTATTTATTATTAATAGAGATAGATTTTGTAATAATTGTGGGATGTTACCCAAACTAGCTATTGATTATGTTTATGGTTATTATTCAGATACATAGGAGTATTTATGCAGTAAATAAGATATAGTTATTATAAAGGTACATGTTATACAGATACATTGATATAAGTTCGAAATTTTTTTAATTCAGAATACGATTATATAGATTCAATCATATGACATCCATCTGTATAGTAGGGTTACTCTATTATACAAAGGGTGTTACACCCACTCACAAGACACTAATCCAATTTTTCCTCTACAAAGTTAGAAGTACTCCTACCCAACCTCTCCGAACCCCCTAAAAATCCATTCCGAGTGCTGAACTACACCATTTTTGTCATTAAGACCAAAAAGATCATTATAGACACCCAAAGACACGAAGGAAAATTATTCTTTCCTTTTAAGTCATGCATAATATCCCAAGACAAATGTTGAAGCACCCAAAAATATTATTAATATTAAACTAGTTAGATAAGCAACTGTTGACACCTTTCTTTTTGAAATCTGATTAAAAATTAGATTTCTTTTAACTCACATTGTTTGCATCATGACGATGATGACTATTTTAAAAAAATTATACAAAGAAAAGTACAAATAAAAATGATTGTTTCATTACATTAAAATATTGTATAGGCTTTACATAGCCTCAAGTTTACAAACAATACACCCACAGGGAAATACAAAATCATTAATGATACATCAAGACTTAAAATCCAAAACATCTCGGTTTATCACAAACCTAATGTGTATTGTCATGTTACTCTTCCATGGGCTCCCATTCTATGTCAGCAACCCTCTAACTAGCTATAACCTGCATGTAAGAAACACTCATATGCTAAGTAACTCATGTCTAGTGGTACATATGTATATATATACAAACAACCATGCATGCATACCATTATATCATGTTAAAACCTTAGTGTATCCTAAACCTTACATACTTTCCTACCATATTAACAAACATATTTAACATTTATATCATGCCTGTATGACCATATTCAACATCATTTCATAATAATCATGCATAAAAACATACACTCATTGTAATCCTTACCTTTATGTTTGTATTCAAATGCATAGATATTAATTTAGTTCACATATCACATTTATCATTTCCATATAACAACATTATATTCCTTTTTCATTTGTATCTATGTAACTAGTTTGTCTTATCCTTTTTATTTTTTTTTCCCAAAACTCTAAATCGGATTATCTGAATGCGGGTTATAGAATAGGTGCTCTCTTACCTGAGCTTCAACTACCCTATCCACTAACTATGAAAGTGCTCGTCTGAGCTCTTCATGTAGCACCCCACTTATATATTAGGGATAATCCCACATATATAAGAAGGATGTCATAAGCTTAACTTGATAAATCAGTCTGACTAAGTTTTTCTATCGTTTAAATTAAAATAATTTATTTATTTATATTGGATTTGGCTTATCGTTCTAATTATCAATATATATATCACCATGTCATATATATTTATGGTAGTTGATTAAGTTACATAGATGATCATTTGTGGCATACCAGCCTCACACATGACTACTTACAATATAATATCAAAATATAAGACATGCTCCTGAACCAAATACATGATATATCTACCAAAACCCATATGTCTAGTCAAACTCAAAAAGAAAAGTGATTAGTAATCAACCCTCTAACTAAGTCTCTTGTGCCTCTTCTGATATGACCTTGGATTTCTTCCAGACCAACTTCACTTTCTACTATCTACATCTCCAATTCCTGCATGAGAAGAACTCATGCTAGGCTATATCTAGCTTAGTGGTACATATAGGCATTAAGTTTTTTTCAAGCAGTCACACAAATGCATGTCTCCAATAAATCATGACACACTTAATTTTATTGCATATTTGTCATATAAAAGAAATAAACAATCACATAACAGTATAAACATAATAACCTTATTCAATAATTAAATTCTCACTACCTCATTTAAGCATTTCATGTTTTGTTACTTATGTCAATAATAAATTTTTCACATTTAATTCCATTGTGACATAATTTATGTCATGCACACACAATCATGCATAAAGGCAAACCAGAATATATATATATATATATATATATATATATATATATATATATATATATATATATATATATATATGTACAAACCTCGATAGTGTTTTTCTTTTCCAAAATATAAACTTAGAGCTTATTCAATTTTTTTGTTCTTCATCTTGTTGAGAGCCTAATTTGAAAATATGATAGTTAATAATTTGTTAAAATACTCATTCTTGATATAGTTTAAATAAATTAATATAATTTCTTTTAAGTTGGAACGTGACCTTTTAGGAATATTGGCATTATAACTTTTTCTACACTTATCCAATTTATATAATTCCTATTCCTAATTCAATTTCATATGTAAGACTAAAGCATACCAAAATTGCATAATTTTTGAATCATTACATAATTTTTAGTGCAATTTTAAATATTACTCTGTTTGCTGCCCCTTAGGTAGTTTTGGGGTACCATATTTAAAAATTCATATCCTTCAATGTGTAGCTTTGTTTATGACTAAACTTTCTAAACATTTATAAAAGGTAATTTGGAACATTTTTCATATTTACCACTTTTCCAAATTATATTTCTTAGGTCCTCAAACACTAGATAATCTATAACTAATTCAGTATAGAGCGCCAACCCGACTAGTTTAATTGTTAAGTATATTTTATCAAGCTTTTCAGTTGAGACTTCCACATGAACTTAAATAAGACATAGAAATAAAACTTTCGTATTTTATACTTTGGAAATTTTGACCTTTAAGAAGCCAAAAAGGAACACGAATTTACTAGAGTTGCATAGGTACAAGGAAATAGCTCAATCAATGAACAACCATAATTAATTTTTCTATAACTCAGCTTAAACAAGAGATATTTATACAAAATTTTATAAAAACCTAAATAACACATAGATCTAAAATTTTTATATTTTACAAAACCTTAGATTCAACCATAAGATGATCAAATTAAGCAAAAATTGTAGGTTATTCTATTGACACGTCTCCCTGAACCAGTCTCACTCAAATAAGTTTATCTTTTTATATACCCATAATAATTTTATGCAATTTGATAAACATATAAATAACACATATATGAAAAACTTTAATGTTTTACACTTCTTCAAATTTGGTTGATAACTCCCTCAAAATTAGAGTGCAAAAGACTGATACTACACAGTCCTAATAACTCTAAAAACACAAGAACAATTGAGAGAGGATTACTTACCAAGAACAAATCTATTTGGAGTGAATTTCTTACAAATCATGAAAGAGATGATAGAAGAAATGAAGGCTGGTGATTTGAGAAAAAAAATGGAGATAAGGTTGATATAATTGTGTAGAAGTTGCAATAAATGTAATTAATCCAAATACGTTCCCCCATCCCATAATAACCACATTCGACCCTCTTATCTCTTTTATATATATATATTACATGTACCAAATTCACTAGTTTTTATTAAACTGTAATTTCATTATGTGATATGTCTAACCAAATTATCTTTATCAATCTATTTAGTTCATTTTTATTTCTTATTTAGTCATTTACTCAATTTATTTTATTCTCTAATGTCAATCATGTAGTTTCTATGTATATCACACACTTATTCTAACTAGATTCTAATTAGTGACCATTACACCTCAAGTCAAAGACACTCTCACATGAGCTTCAGCCACCTGGCCTAAGTATAAACAGGGAACAAAGGCATTCTAACTTGAGCTTCAGCCACCATGTCCTAAAAATCATATGGAATTGAGAAACAAAGGCGCTCTAACCTGAGCTTTAACTACCTTGTTCTCAAAATCATATATTTTACAATACCCTAACCCCTTTAATGACATGTCATCTATCTTAGGTTAAGTCTTATATTAGAGAAAAAGACATTTTAACATATTCATTATCCTTTATTTCATTTCCATTTTAATACCCTTACCATAAATAACAATGCTAATCCAACATTTATCATTGTTGACCACCTCATATTGTATCCCATGTCATTTCCCATATCAATATGTTAAACAGATATACTTACTCATACATCCTTTTGTTATACTTCATATCATGCATTCATTTATTACATACATTCTTTTGATTATGTGGAGCATCAATTGTTATCATTTATATGTAATCATTTATGGAAATCATGTGTTTCCTAGTTATAGCATATCATTAAGTATACATGTGCATAACCATTATATTGTATCGTTGAAGAAAACAACATATTTCATTTTAGACATGCTTCACGAGTGTGAACTATATGTTCACAACCATAAAGGTTCCACTCACGAGTACCCCCACTCGTGAACCAAACTATGAACGTAACCGTGAATGCTTCTGGTCATTAAGTACACATTTTTTACAGGTGTGAATCAATCGGTGACTCAAGCTGTAAAAGGATCTATTCTTCGTGAACTTTATTTATGGGCATGATTCACAGCTGTGAAGCCCCTGTCGCGAGTGTGAATATGGGTTCTCCAACATGTATCGAAACCAAAACAAAGCAATATCATGAAATACACATAAGGACTCTAAGATTGACCAGTGTCAATCACTCTTATTAATATTCAACAACATTTTCATGTCATATATGTCATCACATAAAAGAAAGCATCTAACAACAAATCATGCCAGAACATCATAAAATTTGTCAATGCCTAACATTTATGACCTTCTAACATATTATCACTTTATCTCACAAATCAAAGGCAAATATCACTCAAACCAAACACTTAACATGTTTTAAGAAATATATTTCTGGATTTAAATATACATATGTACTAAACTTTAACCAATTATGCTTTTTAACTCTTCAAGATTCATCCAAGCTTATACTCCCCTCTTTGAGCTTTTTTCTCTTGAACTTTACCATCTCTAAGCTTTCAAAAATCATAAGACTAATCTCCTTTTCCAGCTTAGCTCTCCCTTTTATCTCATCAAGAACACTCCACCCTTTTCTTTATTTTCTAGCTTTTCCTAAGCTTGATATATGAAACTTTCATGGTAAAGGAAAAAAGAAGGAAGAAGAAGGTGAAAGAAAATATGGTGGCATGTTTGGAAGGATGAAGGGAGGTAAGGAGTAAGTAAGGGCAAAAAAAGAGGCATGGGAGAGAGAGAAAATATGGCTTTGCTCACCTACTCTACTGAGTATTGTTCAAAAGTATGAACCTGTCACAGTCATCACAAACCTTTCACATGAAATGATCTAATGCATGACATTCATGGTTGTGACACCTTATTCACGGGTATGAATCCTTCTAAAACTCTATCGTTTTGAAAACTCAAGACTTTTATGAGCATGAAAGCACCCTTTCCTTTTTTTTCCATCATTTTAAACCTTAATCTACCCACACTTTTTCTCTCTCTCTTCAATCACCAATATATCTTATAGACTCTAATTACTGAGCGTTACAAATGTCGATTAGAACATTCCATTTTCCCATAAAAACTAGTAAACCTTTATGTCAAATACTCATACACAATACTAGTGTCAATATGAAAATGTGAATTACTCAATTGGAATAGAGATTTTACTATTCCAAAAAAGAGCAAGGGCACCATTACGACCTTTTTTATCAACACAAAAACAACCATAATAACCAACACTATTTTTTTCCCTTAATCATATTAGCATTTGCTAAGATTTCAATAAGAAAAAACAATATTTGGCCTGTATGAAACAATCAAATTTTTAAGAGCTAAGATTGTCTGTGGGTTGCTAAGCCCATGACAGTTCCAACTAACATTGATCATTGCTCCCAGCAAAGCCCTAACAAAACCCAACTGATATATTAGAGTTGTTTGGTAAAGCATCAGCTTACTATTAAGAAAGAAGACCCATTCACTCACATGCATCCTCTTCAATACTCATATCCAGCATATCATGCAATTGGGCCTGGGATAACATGACTCGCTTCCTTTCCCTATCTTTAATAAGTTTTATTTCTAATTCCTCCCCCAAAATAATATCCCTTTGGTCCACGTCAGCATTAATAATATTACTTATAGTAACAATCCCATGCAACGTTGACCTGCCTCTCTCTGTTACACACTTACCTTTAATCTTACTATCAGCCTCACTTAAATTTCCTTCACCTTTGATCCGGCTATCAATAACATTTGAAATTCCCCCACCCAAATCTTTTTCCATATTTCTGCCCTAATTTTTTGCTTTCCAAAATTTAAATCACAGCTAATATTTCCATCCTCCTTTAGACACCTCTCGCCACCAAGACCTTATGCCCTTTTTAACGGAGCTTTAATCCATGACCTCGACTTATTTTTCAGGTCCTCACTATTTTCAACAAACATTAGGGAACAAAATTTATTCGCATAACCAAATTTCCCACACAAATAATAGAAATAAGTGTTAAATTCATATTTAAAATGAACAATACTTTAATCACTATTGTTAAGTTTTATCTTCTTCTATCTTTTCAGTGGAAACCTTTACATGAATACATCAATAATTCCTCCAAAAACCAACACCATTATTGGCAACATAATCCAAGAATTCCCTCTAAAAAATTACCATGTTGCCTACTCACTACTAAAGACATATGACCCTCCGGCAACTCGTGAATATGGATCCACATAGGAATATTAGAAAGAGATACATTAGAGTCACTCTCTCCCCCCCCCCCCCTCTAGATGATGTAAGATTAATATATGGTTATCAAATATCTAAAGTCCTCCACCCATGACCCTATTCAAATCTTACATATGGTAAAATTGAAATAGAAAACACTAATATGATATATTTTAATTGTAATACATTTCCTCAGATGCCACAGTCTGGCCATGTGATGCTTCATCACATCAAACTTAATATATGATCTATGAGAAATTGCCCAATGAGACAAAATTTATTGAAAACCTTATTAGTATTACCTCTCTATGCTTGTAACACTAGCTCCTCCTCCACTAACAATGATAAGGCCACTAAATTTTCTTCCATATAAAGAAAAGAAAGACACTCAAAGAGCCTGAATCAAAGGTTGAACCTCTCACTCAATGGAGAAAAAACTCGAACCTCTCACTCAAATGAGAGGAAAAAAACCATTTACATATTATCTAAAAATTAAGAAGACAATAAAAGCTCAATCTCATAATTCCAATAATAACATGCATGTATTGATCAAAGAAATCCCACACAAGTTAGCAATTTGAATAACTAAACATTTATATTTTAAAACCCAATTTAATGGATTTTTGAATAGAAATATTTTCTTTACTTAAAATTCTAAAGCCCTTCACTACAAAAAAAATTAGTCTATGGACAGAAATTACTAATGAAAAATTTTGTGTTGGTAATTACTGATAGATTATGACGTTTTAATTCCATCGTTAGTTGTGGTGCTATTAGTTTAGCAACAGATTGCATAGAAGCAACAATCTACCAGTAATTTTCTCCATTTAGTGACAAAATTACAGTCAGATTCTTTGTTTGTAATTTTATTTTAATAATAATTATAAAATATGAAACTTAATTTTTGATAGATTAAAGAAAAAATAATTAGTGTAAAATAGTATTTTATTAAATTTTCTAATTTATTTTTTAAGTTAATAATACATATATTAATTAGTTAAAGTTAAAAAATTAATTTTTTAATGGAATAACTAATTAATTTATTTATTTTAATAGTTTTTTTATCAATTTATATAATTTATATATTAATTTAAATTTTATAAAAATCATAAATAGTATACCAAATTGACACATATGATATCTACAAATATTATTATTATTGTTGTTTTTTTTGTTGTTATTATTATTACTACTACTATTACTACTCTACTACTACTACTACTACTACTACTACTACTATTATTATTATTCAGTTCAATTAATCTAATTTAACCATTTATTTATTTTGAGTTCTAATAATCAATTGACATTTAATTAACTTAATAAGTTGAGCCTCAGTTTAAGTTAATTGAATCAAAGTAATCAATCAAACCTTAGTTTAATCAATTAAAGTTGATCAATGCTAAATTAGAAACATTTTTATATTTAATTCCTCCATAATTAAGTCAAAAATAATTTATATTGCATGAATTAATCTCTTATTTTATTTTTGTGAAGGATTTTTGTAACACCTAACACCTTATACATCTATATACTGTATATACTGATTTTATATTATGTCATCATGTATTGAACATGATTAAATAAACTTCATGTTTACAGTGAGTAATAATTTTTTTTAACTCATCTCATATTATTAACAATAATTTCACAATTAATACGGAAGCTTTAATTATAGCTTATAACATCACATTTATTAATAACTTAAATATTACGTTTAAAAGTTAGTAAATTTACAAGTTGAATCCATTTATATATATATCTTAGTACATATTCATTGAAATTATACATATGCAAGTATTCAACCCCCAAATATAAATGATATATTCTTATGCTTATGTGGAATGCAAAAAGAGAAAGTGAGGAGGCTCGGCTGGTGACCTTTGATCCATGACTTTTATATGCACCTCAATATGAACTACTACTCTTCTCTTCCTAAAAAATGATGCAATTTGGTGAGTTGCGACTCAGTGAGAATAACCATCAAATGAGTTCTAAAGCACCAACCATTTCATACATACTTTATACTTAATACATACTTTATACTCCATTTCATCAGTCAATAACATATAAATATAAATAAAATCAAGTATTCAATAATTGCTCCTTACTTATGATTATGCTTATTCATTTTATTTTGTTGTGACCAAGTTAAACAAATATTGCCCCGGGTTTCCATGTGAACATTTGTCATGTGAACATTTGCATTTGCATTTGCTAGCTAGCTTGATCATTTGTTTCATTTGCACATTTGTTGGGCCATAAGCCTCTTCTTTTGCTTTGCAATGTCGATTAACTAGTCACAACGCCTCTTAAGTCATTATGCATATGCACTTGTACTTACATATTCATCAACCATTGTATCTTATCACATATACTATACATATACCACATATATACCTCATATGCCAACACATATATCTTGCATATACTATACATATATCATGTATATATCATATGTCAAACATATACCTCAAATATACCACAAGTATACAAACTTATATGTACCACAAATGTCACAAATTATTCATCATCATATTATCAAGGAAAAATCATCACAATCATAGGAATCACATAGCAAGCAACATTCATATACGCTAAAGAATTCAATTGATAATTAGACTCACCTTTTTCCTTTGATTTCAACCCTTAACTTATTGTCTACCCCCTTATTGTGTATCTCCAATTTGTCTTGAGCCTAGTATTGAAATATAATTGGTGAATTTATGACTAGAGAAACTTAATGTGGCTTAAAAAAATTAATATACATTATTCATATCAATAATTAAAATTTTTCCTATGAGGCAGTGTGACCTTATGAGACTATTTTGACTATAACTTTTTATGTACTTGACCAATTAATCTGATTCTTGTTCTAATTAAAACTAACATATAATTATATAAAATATTAAAATTTCAGACCAACTGGATCACTATACAATTTTTGGTGGAATTTCTAAACGTGTTCTTCTTTCTGCCCTGTTTTCTGCCTTTAGACAGTTTCAGGGTACCAACATAATCTCCTCATAACTTATGATATATAACTCATATTGCAATGAAAATTTACAGACAGTTATATGGGTTCAAATGGAACATTTTTCATGTTTAAAACTTTCATCAATTATATATCTAGGGCCCTCAAATTATAGGCAACATTTTACTGCTATAGAACAGAGTTGGTTTTCAGGACAGTATGACTTGTAATGGCCATAACTTATTCTATACATAACATATTAAGATTAAATTAGTACCCAAATTTAGATAAGATATATACCTATATATGTTTTAATAATTTACAAAATCTATCTGTAGGAAGCTCAAAATAATTAAACAAGTTTCTGGACTTGTATAGGGCACTCAATAGGCAGTTCAAACCATGGAACAGTCATGGTTCCATTCACCATAACTCAAAATTTATAGGATATATGAACCTAAAATTTAGTATAAAGATAAATAACACATATATCTACAACTTTTATGTTTTGATATACTTCAAATAATGGCTTTATCATATTAAAAACTAACAAACACACTAGCTAACTTACTTAGGGTTCACATCCAAACCAGTTTCAGTACAGAAAGATATCTCATTATATACACCACATATTGAAAAAATGTTTACATATCCATAAATCTAAGACATAAAGGAACAACTGTTGTGTTTTAAGCTTTTTCAGATTCGATCTCTAAGATCATCAAAACCATGGCACAAGATACTGCCTATTTATGAACCCTAAACACCATAATCAAGCTTAATACAAAATAATTGTTTACTCACCTATAACCATCCTTGGCTAATCTTGTTGCTGTAATTTCCTGAGTGAAAGAGAGAAGAAAATTTGTTGGAACTTCAAAGAAATGCAATGAAGCAAAGAGGAGGAAGAAGAAGAAGAAGAAGAAGAAGAAAAAAAAAAGACTTATCCTAATAAGTTAAAAGCCCCCACATTATGTCTTCCTTTCCTCCTTTTCTTCTTCACCCGACCTCTTTTCCTTTTTTTTTTGACTTTTCTTTTTCTTTTTCTTTTCCTTTTTATTTTCTGACTTTTATTTTTATTTATTTTATTTAATTATTATTATTATTATTATTATTATTATTATACAATTACATGTATCTAGATATACTAGTCAATACCAAAAATACAACTTAATCTTCTACTTCAATTTAATTAATTAACTATATTAAATTTAATTAATTCAATCTAGTTTCTTTGTTCAATTAAATATTAATTTTATATCATTTTATATTATAAAACAAACATGTGCACTTTTATACAATTGTAAAATATTTGAAAATAAACTAATTGTATGTCATGAATATATTTAAATAAAAATGCATATTATGCATGTGTTCAAGTGATATATATGCAAAATGCATATGCGCAAATGAGATGCTATAGAAATGCATATGAAAAAATTCAAGGATGTTACAATTTTATCAAATGAAGAAGGATTAAACTAAATTAAAAGATTTAAAGGATTTAAAAGAGGCAAAAAAAAAATCATGACTAACTTGATTAACTTGGATATTTGCAGTTTTTCAAAAGAAAAAGAGTTCCAACATGCCCACACCCAAAAGAAAAATAAATAGAGATGAGTTATTTCCAATTTTTCTTAGAGATATTCTCTTAGTTATCTTAATATATCACTGTAATCTCGATTTTTGTTAGTTCTGTAGCGCCCGCAAGTTAGGGGTTGGAAATAATATGTTAAATAAAGGTATATTGAGAGTATATGGGAGGTATATAGTGGTTAAGGGTTATGGTAATATGGAGTTAATGAAAAAGATAAGAAAAAAATGAAGTTTACTTCATTCACGCCCGTGACAATGGTAATCACGACTGTGAATGTCGCAAATTTCAATTTCTAAAGCTGAGGATCTTCACGACCATGACACTATGGTTCACACCCGTGAAGACCTGTAGGTTTAAATATGGTAGTTTCGTAATTTGACAGAAAATGTACGTAATTTCAATTAAAACCCTAGCCACCATTATCTAAAACTGTAGAAACAATCCTTCATCAATCCCTTTTGATTTTAGTTGATCAAATACCAGTTCGCATCATAAAAAGAGATTCGCATGGATTAAAAATGAAACTTTCTATAGTATATTTTGAAATAAGAAATAAGTAGGGTTAGAACATGCTCTAAATCCTAGAAACCAATTTGTTTTCACTTAACAGAGATAAGAAATCATATTCTCCGTTGTCTTTTTATCTAGTTTAATTTGGTTTAATGGGAAATAAGGCTTTAAACCTATTAAGGTTTTGCTAATTATGGCATGAGATGATATCCATGGTAGAAATAGTGATAATGAGGTCTCTAATTTTGTGTTAGGGTTCGAAACAGAAGGTGAAGATAACCACTAGAGGCAATAGATGCGTGAGAGTTGAGTCTTAGGGCTTCAATATTAAGGTTTGTACATATACTCATTTTAATTCATTTTAAAATGTGCTTGTGTTGTGAATTTTGTGTTATGATGTGTTGGTGATAAACATATTGATATGGTAAATGCTGGAACTGAGTTAAATGGCTGATAACAATCTATCATGCCTAAGAATGGGGATATGTGAATAATTGATGTTCGAATTTTGATAAATAAGGCATAAGACATTGTTTAAATGATTAATAATGATATTATGCATGTTTATGGTTGAAATTAGATTCTAGAACATGAGAAGTGTTGATAGGTGTGGCTAACATTGGTTAGCTTTAGTATTTCGCATGTTTGTATGTGGATTTGGCTGAAACCAGTGTTGAAATATTATTTCTGTGCAATGAATCACAAATGTGAAGCCAAGCTTGACGCCCATGAAAGGATTTCATGCCCGTGAAGCCAAGCTTTACTCCCATAAAAAGTATGAATTTCACGCTCGTGAACAAATGTTCTCACCCATGAATGATTAAGATTCAGTCATGACCTCATCGTGGGTAAACAATCGATGACATAAGGTTTCACGCTCGTGAATATACCATTCACGCCCGTAAATGCCCTATACCTAGAAACATATTTATTGATTGATGTGATGAAGCAACATGATTATGATATATATAGAAAGTAATTAATTATGTTCATTCTCTATTTGAGGACTAGCTAGGATAGGTGACATGCTATTGAGAGGGTTACGGTACCGTAGAGTATTTATGCATGCGATTATTATATTGCTCATAATGGTGGCTTCAGCTCATGTCAGAGCACTCCTGATTTGAGAAGTTCAGTGGTAGCATATCTGAATTACGAACAAGATGGCTTAAGCTTGTGTTAGAATGCCCTTGTACCCATATGCATATAGTTATTACTCATCAAGGTGGCTTAAGCTCATGTCAGAGTACACCTAATTTGGGAAGCTCAGTGGTAGCAATACAAACAGATACAGTAGTATGCAGGATGGCTTCAACTTGTGTTAGAGCACTCTTGTTTCACAACCCGCATCCAGGTGGTTTGGGTCTAGAGTATTGGGCTAAGAAAACCAAAATTTGGTAATACAGTAATATAGAAAATGGGAATTCAATGAATCATAATACAGTCACATCTTGGAAAAAGGATTGCGGAAACCAGAAATCATACAAATTATATTAAAAGCTTGTTATTTCAGACTATGATAAAATTCAGTATGACTATGATCGATATACAATATGACTATATGATTTAGATTCACTTATGATAATTATATCACGCATGTAATTAGATCATGATATTTAATATGTATGTTTTACTTCAATATATATATGGTATGGTTGAGTATGTTGATATTAAGTGTATTGAATATTATGATAATATGGTATAATATATACAAGTCAGCATGAATAAAGTAAGTCAATATGTATTATGCATATGATGGTATGGACAAGTACACATGTATGTTTTGATTATGAATGTTATCTTACTATGTGAATGTATGTTAGAATTTAAATGATTATATGTACCACTAAGATTTCAGTAGCTTAGCGTGTGGGTTTTCCTGCACGCAGGTTTGGAGCCAGTAGATGGTTGAGTGATGTGTAGAAAAGACAAGGCAAGTCAGAGTAACCCGTGTTGGGTATATATTATCATTTCATTAATTCCATTTGTTTTCCGCATATTATGGATTAGAAATGGATAATTGAGTTATGTTTCATTAAGTATGAATTTTTGTAATAAGGGATTTAAATTTCCAAGATAGTTTGATATGACTCTAGATGTGATCGAAATTACAGAAATGGAGTTAACACAGATTATGCTATATGAATGTTTTAAATTTTGCATAGTATATAATATGGTGATATTAATACTTAGTTGAATTAAAAATTTTCAATCCAGACAGGTAGATTCTGATCTAATTATGTGGCATCTGTCTGTACAATGATGTTTTCGTCTAGTCATGTAGGTGGAGGCTAGAACTTCATCAAATACAATTAAATCATATTTAGTTTCTTTTAGAATTCTAGTTAGTTTAGGACTTTTCCCTACAAATAGAAAATTAAGTACAAAAGATTTATCTCAATCTCTAGTTTTTCTACACTTTTATTTTAGTATTTTATTTACAGCCATGTGTGGCTAATTTTATTCCTCTAGCCAAGGTTGTCAAAGATTGGTTCTTAAATATATTATGAGTTTATTGTTCTCCTTCTATTTTCCATTTTAAGTATTTGAAAATTTTATGTTCTTATTTATTTATTCACTTGATGAATGAATCCTACTATTTGGGTGTTTAAATTTGTACATATTTATTTGATCCAATAGAATAGTAAATCAATGTTCTTAATTAATTAAATATTTAAAGTGTATTGATGAATATATTTAATCTATTTTAAATAAATGAGCTTGTATTTTATTGAATATAATTGGTGGCTTTTTTATTTCATAATTGTATTTACAATTTAAATCTTAAGAGCTTATTGAAAGTTGCTTGATAAATAAAGTTTAATTGTAGAGCTTTCTTATTTAAATTATAATTAAAAAAAGACATAATATTAGAGATTGTTAATATTCATAACTAGTTTATTTAAATTGAAAATTTATTTTTCTTTCAATGATAATTAATTTAAACCAATTATGAAATATAACTTGGCTGAAATTTTTCTTTATCGATTTGATTTTATTAATTTATGTTTTATTTTCATTAAATCTAAAATTCCCCAACTTTTATTTCTTTATTTTAAGAATTAGATTTGATAATTACATAATTCCTATGAATTTGACCATTCTCTCCCTATTTACAAATTTTATTTTAAAAGGGTATAAATTTATTTTTGATTAGTTTCGACAATTATCAAAATTTGGCACTTTTGCAAGGATTGGCAATGTCATTTAATATGAAATTTTGTGTTTATGTCATAATCTTCTTACACAAGTAAACTAATATTTGATTCAAAAATTGAGAAGACATCCTGTAAATTAAGAAAACTAAACAAAAATCAACTTTTTCTTCATCTAATATGTTGTCTAAAATAAAATGTGATTTAAATATCATACCAGTGATTATGAACAACAAATCATGGATGGTGTTGAGCAGACTTTAAAGCAAATAGCCAATCCAAGTGTGTACCAACATTCCCTATGCATTGACTCCTAAATCTGAGGTCAATTACAACATGGGACTAGTTACAAAGGTAATTTCTTAAAAAACAATTTCACTACCTCTAATGCCACAGTAATAAAAAAATATATTTGTGAAATTCATCAATATAATGGAGAAACTTTTTATGAGTATTAGGAACAGTTTAATCAACTTTGTGCAAGCTGTTCTCAACATCAAATTTTTGATAATTTACTAATTCAGTATTTTTATGAAAGTTTGACAAAAGCTGATAGTAACTAAATTGATGTTGCAAGTAGAAGAGTTTTGGTTTATAAAAATCTTCCTTAAGTTAAAAATTAAATCTCCAAAGTTGCTGCCAACACTTAGCAATTTTGCACTAGACAAGAACCACAAACTAAGAAAGTAAATGAGATAATTATTAATGCTATTGAACAAAGGCTTAACAATTTTGTTTCTCTAATGCAAAAAATGGTGGTAGGAAATCAACAAGTGAAAGTTTATGGAGTTTGTTCAAACCATGGTCACCCAACTGATATGTGTTCTACTCTCCAAGAAGAATAATATATTAATGTTGTAGGAGGTTCTAAGGAAAGCAATATCAGAGAAAATATGATTTATATGCCCTACCTACAATCTTGGATAGAGAGACCACCCAAATCTCAACTATAGGCAAACATCTAATAACTTCCATCAACTTGGATTTTAATCAAAACCATCAGCCCTTGCATCTCAAACATTCCAAGAGTCAGGTATGTCTTTGGAACAAGTTGTATGTGTTTTAGCTATTAATATTCAACAATTTCAGTAGAGTACTCTTATGTTCCAATAAGAGAACAAAACATTCAAAACTTGGATAATCAGATGAGTCAAATGGCCACTTCCATTAGAAGATTAGAGAATCAAATTTTTAGATGCTTAACTTCTCAACCTGAAGTAAATCAAAAGCATAATGTCATTGAAATTTATATTGAGGAGTTAAATGAATTCAAGGAACCAGCAAAGAAGAGTCAGAGATATGTTACAAAAAAAAAAAAATAGAGTTGCCTCAATTAAAAAAAATTCAGGTAACACTCTACCAAAACCATCCATGATTGTCCCCCCTCCATTTTTCAGTAGATTGGCCAAATCGAAAAAAGAACAGCAAGAAAAAGAAATTTTATATGTCTTTAGAAAAGTTGAAATGAATGTTCCCCTTCTTAATGCTATAAAACAAGTGTCTTGTTATGCAAATTTCTTAAGAAATTATGTAGTAACAAAAGAAAATTGAAGGGGGGTGAAAAAATTCACATGGGAGAAAATATATTTGTTGTTCTCAAAAAGAAATTACCTCCAAAGTGTAAAGATCCAGATATGTTTACTATCCCTTATAAAATTGGTAATTTAAAGATCAAAAGTTCAATATTAGACTTAAGAACTTCAATTAATGTTATGCCTCATTCTATTTATGAATCTTTGAATCTTATACCATTGAAAGAAATGAGTGTCATTTTACAACTTATTGATCTGTCTAATTTGTATCCTGATGATGTTTTGGAAAATATTTTAGTTCAACTCAGTGATTTTGTTTTTCCTACTGATTTTTGTGTGTTTGATTTGGATGAAGATACTTATCTAATTCAATTCTAATTTTGTTAGGCAAATTATTTCTTAAAACATCTAGAACTAAGATTGATATGTATAAAGGGACAATTACAATGAAATTTGATTATGAGATTGTTGAATTTAGTGTTAATGACTCAATAAGTAATCCAAGTAATGTTTATTCAGTTTTTATCATAGATGTTATTAACTATTTTGTGCAATTATATTCACTTGAATGATAAAGATGCAATAAAAGTTGTAGTTGACATAGAAGGAGTTGAAGGGGAATTTGTGGTAAATCCTTCACTGAAAGACACAACTTTTGGTTGAAATTTCTTAAATATTTAGATGTTGGTTGAAATATGAGCTACCATATATAGCCAAAGATTAAAAAAAACGTTGAATGGGAGGCAACCATTTATCAAATTTTAGTTCATTTTTTTATTTTTTATTTTCATTTTTACCAAAATGTGAAGATGATGCTCATACTTAAAGTCTTTTTCTCAATCTCAATTTCTTCACTTCTTGTTCAACATCTAGTAAGTAGTAAATTAATTTTAATGGGTTCTGAGTTTTTGTAAAAAAAAAAATTAATTTCCTTGGTAAAATGCTCATGTTTATGGTATAATAGGAACTAAAACTAAGTTATCTTTTATTTTAAATATTTTACTATTAATGTTTGGTTTTTATTTTTTTTAGTTCTTTATTTAAACTTTATTTTTACTTTTAATTTTTAACCTTTCTTTAATTTTCTCTCTCATAAATTTTCTTTTTTTCTTAGAAAACATGCCTCACCTCCCTAATTCAAGATCGAGACATCAGTTTTTCTCCACTGCTCCACTTCACCCAACCTAGCCAACCATATCACACTTCATTATTGATTTTGCCTTCATCAAAAGAACTATTTTACATAGCAAACATCACCTCTCATCTTCAATCTTCAAAACCCGACCCACTTTCCAATTTTTTCTTTTTCTATTCAACTCCAAAAACCTAAATCCCCAAGATAGAGATGACCCCAAACATGCACGTAGTGACCATTCAATCCTCCCTCACCAATGGCCAATAACCATTTTTCTTTATGGTAGATAATCAACGAAAACTTATGCTCTAGTATTTCTCCAGTTCCTTTGATAGACTTAAGCTTCAAAGATTAATTTCTCTTTGTTTTGGTATGTTTCTCCTTTTTTTTCTTGAGATATTGAATGGGTACTAAACTGCATATTGAAGAAATTTGTGGATTGATTGAAAAATTGATAAAAATTTTTAATGGATTGCTAAAGATCCAAATAGCAGAATTCATTCATCAAATGAATTTAGTTTGTCCTCAAGCAAAAAATAATTCCTATACTTTACTCTTTCTTATGAAATTCTGTAAATTTATGGAGCTCAATTTAATAAATAATCAGAATAAAAATATTTCATAGCATGATATAATTCTAACTTAAATTTCTCACTTAATCTAACATTCTTTCAATTTTATTCAAAAATATGAAAGAATTAACACCCTCTCTAAAGATTTCACTTAATTCACTCAACTGTTTAGACAAAATTTTTGAATCACTCATAATTCATGATATTAGAAAGAAATAAATCATAAACATACCATTTTATCCCCATATCCACCATTCAATTGAACTCAATTCAAAAATTAAAAGTTTTTAATGAAGTTAAAGAATAAGATCTTTGGAACCAAAAGAAAAAAAATAAACAAAACAACATATCAAAATTTTTTGTAGAAAAATTGAATTTTTCTTAAAGAGAAGTAAGTGCATTTTATGCTTCATCTTACCTCTATTTTTTTTTTGGTGAGTGCATTTTATGCTCCATCTCACCTTTCACATCGCTTCGACTAACAAGTACATTTTATGCTTCATCCTACTAGATCAACTCAATTTGAAATTTCAATTCACTACTCCTTATCCAAATGAAGTTTTAATGCAAATTGGGAGTTAAAGATCCAAATATTAAAAAGAAAACAAATGTTATACTCACATATTGCTTTCCAGTCTAAGTCTCTTTCGATTTAAGGAGGATGTATAATCTACTAATGAAGGTACAATAGAGAAAGGTGTTAGTGACTCTCTAGGCTAAGTCCAAGTCAAGGGGGCTCCTAACTAACTCTGTGTGGAGGGATCTTCATACGAGTCTCAATGAAGGGATCTCTAAGCTACGTATGAGTGGATGAATCTCCAGGCTAAGTCTAAGCCTTCTCTATTTGTGTAGTCGATCATTGTCCCCTATCAGTGCCCCAGCTTGAACGTACATCTCCCTATGCTTTACCCCTCATCCTATAGAAAAAAAAAATATTAATCAACCTTCATTTTATAATATTTACTAAATTATTCAAAGTCATTTTAGAATAGAAAAAAACATGCAACTAAAAAGTCATATAAATATAAAGAACCTCTATTAATTTTCACTATCATCCTCATTCTCAAGTTTTGGTTCATCCTCTTATTCAATATCGAACCATGACTCAAAATCCAGCTTTTCATCTAATTGCACCTCTGCATCCTCGATTTCTATGAAATCACCATTCAAGTCATTTAAGGATGTTACTAGATCTTATGTTCCATCCTCAATAGCATGTATTCGATTTCATTCTTTTGGAATGGCAATAGTTCATGTGTAATATTTGGAAAGCTTTCAGGAATTTCCATAATAGCTCGTGGTTTGATCTTAATCATAGCCCACCAATCTTGCATATCACATCGTAAGCTATGGTATATGGAGTAATACACCTATCATGTTTGATTGGCCAAAATAAATGGTTCAAATCTATTAAATGTTCTTTTATGGTTAATGTCAACTATCTTATATTCATTATGAATTTTAGTCCCCAAATTCGATGTGAGATCAAACCATTCACATTTCAATAAAATTGTGCATTTGATTGACTAATTATGATATTCAACCTTCAATACCTCAACAAGCTTTCCATAGTAATCATTCTCATATGCATCATAGTTCAATCCTTTAATCCATACTCCCCAATTCATAGTTTTTCTGATAGAACTTAGGCATTCAATTTGGAACTTATGTCCATTCATAATATATTAAGTGTACATTCTTACAGAAATCAAATGCCCTTTAGCAAGGTCTTTAATGTAATGATTTTGGATATTTGACCACTTGCTATTAGGCTATAATTAATAAGTTAAAGTTAATTAATCATTTGAAAATACAAAAAGAGGCAACAACGTACTCATTTAAACGTACTCATATATGTGTTGAACCACTATACAAACTCAATTTCAAATTTATTATCAACTTCCTTATCATTAACGCACAACTAAGTTTTTCATAAAAAATCCTTGTAAATCCTTGACAAGAAGAATTTCACTGCAATGAGTAAAAAATTATTGCAATATATTATAAGAGATAAGATTGAAATTCACATCTTACTCGATAAAGGGTTGAACTTCCATGCAATTGAGTAGAATGCAAGTGTGGGCAATCTTATATTCTTCATCAACCGTTATTTTTGGCATTGATCATCCAATGGGTCGATCTGGATATTAGAAATTTGAGAGTGATTGATCATCTGTTTATACTTCATCTTCACCATCGTCATAATTATGTGGCAAGTTTTAGTTCTTCATGGGAACATATCTTTAAAGTAGTGGGAACAAAAGTTTGAAGGTTTTTCAACCAAATATGTGTTGCATATTGATCCTTCAACTTGTGCCTTGCTACTCACATTACTTTTCAACTTTCTAAGGTACCTATCAATGAATGTTTACCGATTTATAAGTTTCATTCAGTAAGTGAATATAAATTAAGAGACAAATATACTAGGAGAAGAATTACCTCTCGAATGGTTACATCTAATGGTAGTAAATAGGTCCAACTATCTTTGTTTTATAAGGTAAATAGACCAGAAGATGTTCCAAAGAGTCATAAAAACTTAGAGAGAAAATATGCTTGAGCTTAGATAAAGTCAATGAAATTTGTACCTCAAGTTGAGCCATATATTCATTTCGAATCACGGTGGTTGTTAGATATTTGAAAAATAGGCTCACTTCCATTAGTGCCTTCCACATATTCACCAACAGTAATTCATGGAATGCAATTTATACTAACCTTTGCATAAAAACATGGTAGTCATGACTTTTCATACCAAATAACTTAAGCTTCAATATGTTGACACATATAGACATGTTAAATGCATATTTGTCCGATGATTTTAGGTTATTCACACAGCATTGACTTCGCCTGCTTATCAAAAGTGTAACAAGCTTTAAGATATTTTATAGTCAATATTTGACCTAGCAAGTTTCAATTGATGACAATAATCATTTAGTTTTTGTTTGGATTTCATAGTGTCTCTCATTTTCCCAATTACATTCATAACTATGTTGAATATGTTCA
The DNA here is from genome assembly GCA_023653625.1 of Triadica sebifera. Lineage (NCBI taxonomy): Eukaryota > Viridiplantae > Streptophyta > Magnoliopsida > Malpighiales > Euphorbiaceae > Triadica > Triadica sebifera. The sequence continues at coordinate 885,270 of CM042903.1, read as the reverse complement.
CAAAAGAAATTTTTTTCAGTGTGCATTACATCTAGATTGCATCGAATAAGATTTGTACTCTAATACGACAAATCCCACAAGATGCTACATTTCTTCCAATCGTGGATTTTACTAACTAGACCATTTATCTCTCAAGCCCCTTCTAGTTACCTTCTTCAAACCCAAATGGCCAATGATGTTCAATATATCTATTTATAGACTTAATCAGTGGTACCACTTTTGTGACTACTCGATTCTTAATGAATGAGCTCTTGTTCCTTCTAAAAGGATGGTTTTGTGGTAACAACATTTTGTGATTATAAAACCATATTTGCTTACAACTTTTGGACAATGTAAATGCGTTCAACTCTACCATAAAATACAAACACATTAAACATCCAACAATGGTCCATTTAGACAATATTGAATACGTCGAAATGTCAGTAATGGTTCACATTAAGTCATTCTCAAATTAAATTTTTGTTTTAGTGAAACGCCATAAGCGGTAACCCAATCCTACCAAATCTAAAACTAGCAGTTGTAGGAATACATCTAACTTCTCTTTTGGGTTTCGAAGGTCAAGAATCAATACAGTAAAAACTATTGAAGAATCCTTCATGCATTACCAAGAGATAAATTATATACAATAAGAACAATAGACCATAACACCCTCTTCAACCTCATGCTTTGAGTGCCACCACATTTCTCTAGTTATGGCTTTCGATGCATACAATTTGAGCAAAAGCAATGTCAAAGGAAAGTAATGCATCTTCTTAGAGGGGACAAGTTAATTCCTCCTTTGATTACCATGATGTTCTCGATTCCTCCTTATATGGCCATATACCTTACATTGATTCAACTTAAACCTTCTCCTAGAATATCATCCAATTATTATTACAATAGTGAATCATCTCAATTAGTAGACTAAGCCCGCACTGCAACCATTTAGTTGAGTATAAATTCTCAACAACTACACTTTTAGGTGACAATGATTCTTTTAATAACACTACAAATTGCATTAAAAGCCCATTTAGATAACTTGTTTTTTTTTCTTAATATTCAATAGTCTAGCTACACAAGAAAGTTGTAAATGATTCTCACATCTTGGCCACAGTTTTGAATTAGCAGCATTTAATGTCATAACATTTCTAAGCTTAAAAATTTGGTTCTTCCTCACAAGTAGATTGTTGAATAATGGACCTGCATGTAATTTTCGATAATTTAGGCCACGGTCACGGTTGACCAAAATCCGGTGCGCCGAACAAATCAGAGTCTAAATTTGGACATTAATAATAAGATGTGAGAAAAATATTTTGGATATTATTAATTTATAATTTTGAAGTTCGGAAGTAAAATTGAGAAAAAAATAATTTTTTGCTGAATGAAATTGGAAATTACAATGTTTTTGGCACAAATATTTTGAGAAGACATAAAAATAGAATATTCTTTATCTAAGGAAATGAATATTCTTTTAATTAAAATAAAGTAAGAGTGATTTAAATTAATGGACCAATGAGAAGCAAGATTAGTAATTAATCCTAACCACCCACCTAATCTAACTATAAAAAGTCAAACTTTCACTTTTTTGGCCATTCCTCTTCTTGCTCATCTTAATCAAACTCATTTCTCTCCTTTTTTCTCTTTTGTAGTCGTGACCCTCTTCTCGCCCAAGTTCTTCTTTTTCTTTCTTCAAATCAAGCTAAGATTAGATGAAAAAAATGGGATTAAGGCAAGATCATCAAGGAAGTGAAGTAAAGTGAGCTAAACTAAGGAAGATGAAGGAATAAAATAAGAGAAAAAAAAAAGAAAGAAGACTTTGATCATTTTAAAGATCATCAAAGGTGAGTTTAGATTAGTGTGATTAGTGCTTGATTACTGTAACATTTGTTGTTAGGACAAATAAGTGAACTAACTTTGAACCAAAATCAAAGAGGAAGTAAGGGCAAAGAGAAAGCTAGCTAGGAAGAAGATAAAAGTGAAGAGAAATGAATTTTATGAGGTATATACATCTGGCAAAAATTCAATGTAGAAAAATGTTGATTTTGATTTTGTGATGTTGTGAAATTTTGTATGAATTGGTGATTAAATGATACCATGAATGTGAAATTAAAAATTAGAATATGAGGTTGATGCATGAAAATGGAAATTATATGAATTAATTGATGTGCTGGAAAATTCGTCTTATGAACAGTGTCTAGTTTTCTAATCCTAATTTGAGTTCTGAAAATACTTTTTGAGTGATTCTTATTGGGTTGGAAATCTACGACATAGGGCTTAAACTTTTATTCAAACCATTAGACCTGAGTATGCCAGGAATTAGGTGAAAAATGAACTCAAAGTTTGTACTAGAAATCTGTCCAGTAAAACATTGGGAAGATTGCAGCGAACGTAGCTTATAAACAAATTTATAACTTTTGCTAAAAAAAATTGGTTTAATGTGATTCTAATTGAAAATTAAAGATAAGACATATACCTACATTTTTCTAGTTGATCACTTGTCCAAATTGCTTTTAAAATAGATGAAAAATATAGAGAAAAATAAGGTAGAAATATGTCCAATAAAATACTGGGCAGATTGGAATGAACATAGTTTAGAATAAAATCCATCACTTTTGCTAAAAAATTTGGTTTGATGTGATTCTAGTTGGAAATTAAAGATAAGATATGCAACTACGTTTTGTTAGTTCATCACTTATCCAAATTCCATCTAAAAATGGACGAAAAATATAGGGAAACATAAGGAAGAAATGCTGTCCAGAATAGGGCAGTTTGCACATATGTGTTGATTGTGGAATTTTGTGATAGAAAAATACATTATTTGATTTTCTTGTAGTTATAATGATTGAGCAAGTATGAGGTTGTAAAATATTTCATGGAAATTATTGCGTTTATTTGAAATTTATATTAGTGTTACATACATAATTTATGTAAATAATAATAAAGATAATAAATATAATTAAGCCTTATAACATCTTGTCGAGAACTAGAAATTAGGATAAGTTGGCATACCATTAAAGGGTAGAAATGTAGACACTAAAAATAAATAGTGTTGAGATTTAATTTATATAGGCTCTAAGAAATAGTGCTGAGTTCGAAATTACGTAGACGCAAAAAGGTGTTGCATTGTTATTGGAAATGTAGGCGTTAAACGCCGAGTTATAAAATAATTATGTAGGCGCCGAGTATACTGCTGGAGAGTAGAAACCCTATATATAGTGTTTAGTTCTGGTCTAAGATGTCGTGGGCTATTAAACAAATAACAGAAAAAATGTGTGAATTATGAAATTTATATTGTAAATTTTATATTTTGAATTGTTAAGCAATTTCAAGCATGCTTAATGAAATGAATGTTAAAATTGATGAATTGTATATTTTTGCATGACAAAAATAGTTTTAATAGTATGTGAATATTTTTCATGCTTAGTAAGTTGATTGTAGTTTTTAAAGGTTTATTTTGGAAATATTTATATAATTATTGGATAGTTGTCAAATGTACCACTAAGCTAGTAGCTTAGCGCGTGTGTTTTACACACATATGAATAGATGTAGCTATTACGTTAGGGCGACCGAAAATAAAGGAAATCCCAATATCAGATTGCAGTAGTCTAGTTTATTTTTGTATGTTTTGGAAATTATATTGTAAAAAAAATAAATTTAAGAATTTCTTTTGATGTAAATTTGTGGCATGTAATATTTATAAGGAATGAATTTGATAATTTTATATATCTAGTATTATTTGTAAAAATATTTCTAAATATTATAGTTTAATTGAATAGGTTCTTTTAAATCAAATTATTCATATCAGTAGTTGCATATTTTAAATAAAAAATATATGGTAATAAATATTCTGCTAATAATAAACTCAAGAATTGAAATAAAAATATTTATACAATAAATTGAGCATTGGTTTTAAAACAAATGAGTTTAGTAGCACTTCCATATCCTATTAACGATTAGTAGGGTAAGGGAGCACTACATTTAGTGGTATCAAAGTTCAAGCTAATTGATTCTTAATCAGTGGGTGTAAAATAAAATATGTATCTCATGCATATGCATAAAATGCTGCAATTATCTGACTTGGGTCCCTTCTTCTGGTTTACAGGCATATATGGATTTGGGATCGGAATAAGATTTCTCAGAAGAAGAACTGAGCAACAGTCTTTCAGACTCAGCCAATCTCAGACAACCTTCATCAGTGAGAGATTCCGGTCAAGTGTAGTAGCTTCACCTAGAGTAGAGGGAAAGACTAATTTAGGACAGGAACCTTTTATGGAGCAGGTAGCAAATTTGTTGCAACAGATAATACAAGAAGTTCCACAACCAGCTCCACTTCGTCCTCCACCTCAGCCAAAACCCCGGATTGGTAAGCTGAGAAAATATAGGGCCATAGATTTTATGGGAAGGAGAGAGGATGACCCAGCAGCTTCAGAGTTTTGGATGGAGCCCACAGAAAGGGTGCTTGAGGAACTTGAGTGTCCAGAGGAACAGAAGGTCAGATATTCAATGTCCCTTCTAAGAGATCATGCCTATGACTGGTGGAAATCAATATTATCAAAGCCTCAGACACCAAAACCACCTTCATGGAATTTCTTCGAGGCAGAATTTAGTAAGAAATATGTGCCTAGAGTTTATGTGAATGAAAAAAAGGAGTTTCAAGACTTAAAGCAAGGAAGCATGTCAGTGGCAGAATACGAGATGGAATTCACCAAATTGAGTAAATATGCAGCTGAAATCATTGCTGATGAGGCAGATAAATGTCATAGATTTGAGGATGGGATTAATGATGATATTGGAAATATGGTGACTGCTCTTCAGCTTGAGGATTTTACTACACTAGTATCCTCAGCAATCAGTGTGGAAAAGAGGTCAAAAAGAAAAAGGATAGAAGAGCCACCCTATAGATCAACAATTAACATGGCCCAGATATCAAGTAAGTGGGGGCGGGTAGTGCCTAGGTTTTTCCAGTCATGGGGTTCTGGACCAACATTTTTAGTTAAGCAAGGCCAACAGTCAAGGCCAGAGGGGTCTACAGCTAGTGCACCAGCTTCGGGTAACAGGAGATGCATATCTGTCACATTTCAGCATTGTGGAAGATGACATGCAGGTGATTGCTGGTGGATTACTGGTGGATTACTGGAGCATGCTTACGATATAGATCTACTGAGCACAAACAGAAAGATTGCTCTAGAGGAAGAGGTACAGGTGGTGTATCAGTGCAGGTTCAGAATGTCACTCGAGATAGAGGTAGAGGACATGGACAGTCTAGAAGCAGCAGGATTGGGCAGAGTGTATCACATTAATTGAATATAGCATAAGGTAGCTGAGTCCCAGCCCGATCATATGCCATGAGAGCTCGTGAGGAGCAGGATGCCCCGATGTCATTATCGGTAAATTTTCTCTTTATGATATTGATTTATTTGCAATGATAGATTCGGGTTCTACATATTCATATTTATGCATGTCACCACCTAGTCAGGGGAATATGGTAGTAGAGGAATTAGATTGTGATATATTACTGACAAATCCTTTGGGTCATAGGGTTCTACATATTCATATTTATGCATGTCACCACCTAGTCAGGGGAATATGGTAGTAGAGGAATTAGATTGTGATATATTACTGACAAATCCTTTGGGTCATAGAGTGAAAGTTAGTCGAGTCTATAAAAACAGTCCAATTAAAGCTCATAATGTAGAATTCTCAGCTGACCTAATAGAGTTGTCATTCTATGAGTTTGATGCAATCTTGGGGATGGATTGGTTAACTCAGCATAAGGCAGAGGTGGATTGCCAGTATAGGAGAGTGACTTTCAAGAATTCAGGGCAGGGTGATGTGATTGTCTTGGGTGAGAACCGACCATACTTGACTAATGTCATTTTTGTGACAAAAGGCAAGTAAGTTTATCAGAAAGGGATGTGAAGCATTTTTGGCACATATTGTAGATACCAAGAAAGGGAGTCTAGATCTCAGAGAGATTCCTATAGTATGTGAATATCCAAATATCTTCCCTGAGGACTTGCTAGGGTTACCACCTATCAGGGAGATAGAGTTTACCATTGATGTTTTTCCAGGCACAACCCCGATATCGATCACTTCCTACATAATGGCACTTACTGAGCTAAAGCAATTAAAAGTGCAATTGTAAGAATTATTAGAGAAAGGGTTTATTAGACCCAGTGTCTCACCTTGGGGTGCTCCGGTTCTATTTATGAAAAAGAAGGATGGCACCTTTCTTTTGTGAATTGATTATCATCAGTTGAACAAGATGACAATTAAGAACAAATATCCCTTGTCGAGAATAGATGACTTGTTTGATCAGTTGAAAGGAGCAGGGGTATTTTCTAAAATTGACCTTAGATTAGGTTATCACCAATTGAGAATTAGAGAATCAGACATTTCAAAAACAGCATTTAGGACTTGGTATGGTCATTACGAGTTCTTAGTAATGCCTTTTGGCCTGATGAATGCCCCAGCAGCATTTATGGATCTAATGAATAGAATCTTTAGGCCTTATTTGGACCAGTTCGTGGTGGTGTCCATAGATGATATCCTGGTGTACTCCAGAAGCATAGAAGAACATGATCAACATCTTCGTATTGTCTTCCATACCTTAAGAGAGAATCAGTTATATGCGAAGTTATTGAAATGTGCATTCTGGTTAGATGAAATGGCCTTTCTAGGGCATATTGTCTCAGCCGATGGGATCAGAGTTGACAACAACAAGGTAGAGGCAATCCTCAACTGGAAACTGCCTCGGAATGTGACAGAGGTGAGAAGTTTTCTTGGTTTGGCTGGTTATTATCGGAGATTTGCAAAAGGATTTTCAATGATAGATTCACCACTGACAAAATTGCTTAGAAAGGAGACCAGATTTGAATAGATAGATTGGTGTCAAACTAGTTTTGATAAGTTGAAGAAAATGTTGATAGAGGCACTAGTGTTAACACAGCCTACTACAGGGAAAAGATTATGTGGTGTACATTGATGCTTCCCTTAATGGTTTGGGTTGTGTACTAATGCAAGAAGGCAAAGTGATCGCTTATGCTTCCAGACAACTGAAGTCTCATGAGAGAAATTATCCGACACATGATCTGAAATTAGCAGCCATTGTGTTTGCATTGAAAATATGGCGACACTACCTGTATGGCGAGCAATGTTATATCTATACAGACCATAAAAGTCTGAAATATTTGCCTTCACAAAAGGAACTCAATTTGAGACAAAGGCGATGGCTATAATTAATCAAAGACTACAATTGTATCATTGATTATCAGCGGGGTAAGGTCAATGTGGTAGTTGACACTTTGAGTAGAAAAACTCTGGTAGGTAAACATTAAAACTTAAATTTATTAAGTGAACAAGAAAAAAATGAAATAATAAGTTCTTTATATATTATTTTAGCAGAATCGCAGATTCAACCCACATTGATTCAACAAGTAAAGGACAATCAGAAGCAGGACACAAAATTAATGGAAATCTTTGAAAAAAGGGTGAAAAACCAGAATTTACTATTGAATCAGATGGGAGTTTAAGGCAAAAGGGCAGGTTATGTGTACCAGACATACCATAATTGAAACAAGAGATTTTGAAGGAGGCACATAATGTTATTTATGCATTGCACCCGGGAAGCAACAAAATGTATCATGACTTGAGGGTATATTACTGGTGGCCAATGATGAAAAAAGATATCACAAAGTATACTACCAGATATTTAACTTGTCAGCAAATGAAGGCTGAGCATCAAGTATCAAGTGGATTATTGCAGTCAATTTCAATTTCGGAGTGGAAATGGGAAAGAGTTATAATGAATTTTGTTTCTGGTTTGCCTTTGACAAAAAAGAGGCATGATCCAGTATGGGTAATGGTGGACCGGCTCACTAAATCAGCTCATTTTCTACCAATTAAGATGGATTATCCACTTAACCATTTGGCAGAGATCTATGTTAATGAGATAATCTATTTACATGGTGTGCCAATTTCAAACATTTCAGATTAAGACCCGAGGTTCACTTGAAAATTTTGGAAAAGATTTCATCAAGCCATAGGTACTCAATTCAATTTTAGCACAACTTTTCACCCACAAACAAATGGACAATCAGATAGGGTCATACAGATATTGGAAGATATGTTGAGGAGTTGTGTGATAGAATTTGAAGGTAGCTGGGACAAACATCTTCCATTGATAGAATTTGCCTACAATAATAGTCACCAAACCAGTATCGGTATGGCACCATATGAAGCCTTATATGGGGGGAAATGTAGAATGCCTCTATATTGGACCGAGTTTAGTGAAACGAAAGTAATGGGTCTAGATCTAGTACAACAGATAGAGAAAAAAGTGAGAGTAATAAGAGATAGGCTGAAAGCTACTGTTGATAGATAGAAATCATATGTAGATTTGAAAAGAAGGGATATTGAGTATATAGTTGGTGACAAAGTATTCTTAAAAGTCTCACATTGGAAAAGGATTTTCTGATTTAGAAAGAAGGGAAAGTTGAGTCTAGGTTCATTGGACCTTATAAGGTACTTGAACTAAGGCAAGATCATCAAGAAAGTGAAGTAAAGTGAGCTAAACTAAGGAAGAGGAAGGAAGAAAAGAAGAGAAAAAGAGAAAGAAGATTTTGATCATTTTGAAGATCATCAAAGGTGAGTTTAGATTTTTATATTCTCACTTTTCTTCTTCACTTTTCTTTGAGTTTGGGGTTAGTTGCCATTAAAGCTAGTAATTTAGGGTTATTATTATGTTAATGGTAATTAAGGGTGGATTAGTGTGATTAGTGCTTGATTAGTGTAAAATTTGTTGTTAGGACAAGGAAGTGAACCAACTTTGAACCAAAATCAAAGAGGAAGTAAGGGCAAGAGAAAGCTAGGTAGGAAGAAGATAAAAGTGAAGAGAAGTGAATTTTGTGAGATATGTACATTTGGCAAAACTTCAATGTAGAAAAATATTGATTTTGATTTTGTGATGTGAAATTTTGTATGAATTGGTGATTAAATAATGTCATGAATGTGAAAATAAAAATTAGAATATGAGGTTGATGCATGAAAATGGAAATTGTATGAATTAATTGATGTGCTGAAAAATTCGTCTTATGAACAGTGTCTAGTTTCTGATCATAACTTGAGTTCTAAAAATGCTTTTTGAGAGATTCTTGTTGGTTTGGAAAGCTAAGACATAGGGATTAAACTTTTATGTAGACCATTAAACCTGAGTATACCAGAAATTAGGTAAAAAATAGACTAAAAGTTTGTACTAAAAATCTATCCAGTAAAATACTGGGCAGATTGCAATGAACGTGGCTTAGAAACAAATTCATAACTTTTGCTACAAAATTTGGTTTAATGCGATTCTAGTTGGAAATTAATGATAAGAATGTAACTACATTTTTCTTGTTTATCACTTGTCCAAATTCCATCTAAAAATAGATAAAAAAATATAAAGAAAAATAAGGCAAAAATCTGTCCAGTCAAATACTGGGCAGATTATAATGAATGTAGCTTAGAAGAAAATCCATAACTTTTGCTAAATAATTTAGTTTGATGTGATTCTAGTTGTAAATTAAAGATAAGACATGTACCTACATTTTGTTAGTTCATTATCTATCTAAATTCCATCTAAAAGTAGACAAAAAATACAGGAAAACTTAAGGAAGAAATGCTGTCCAAAATAGAGCAGTTTGCACATATGTGTTGATTGTGGAATTTTATGATAGAAAAATATATTATTTGATTTTCTTGTAGTTATAATGATTAAATGAGAAAGTATGAGGTTGTAAAATATTTTATGGGAATTATTGCATTTATTTGGAATTTATATTAGTGTTACATACATAATTTATGTAAATAATAATAAAGGTAACAAATATAATTAAACCCTATAACATCTTGTCGAGAACTAGAAATTAGGATAAGTTGACATGCCAATAAAGGATAGAAATGTAAGCACTAAAAATAATAGTTCTGAGATTTAATTTGCGTAGGCACTAAGAAATAGTGCTAAGTTGAAATTAAGTAGGTGTTAAGAAATAATGCTGAGTTCCAAATTGGGTAGGCACCAAAAAGGTACTGAGTTATTATTGGAAATGTAGACGTTAAACGTTGAGTTATAAAATAATTATGTAGGCGCCGAGTATACTGCCGAAGAGCAGAAATCCTTTATCACATGTTTAGTTCAGGTCTAAGATGTCGTGGCTATTAAACAAATAACAGAAAAAAATGTGTGAATTATGAAATTTATATTGTAAATTTTATATTTTGAATTGTTAAGAAATTTCAAGCATGCTTAATGAAATGAATGTTAAAATTGACAAATTGTATATTTTTGCATCACAAAAATAGTTTTAATAGTATGTAAATATTTGGCATGCTTAGTAAGTTGATGTAGTTTTTAAAGGTTTATTTTGGAAATATTTATATAATCATTGGATAGTTGTCAAGCATACCACTAAGCTAGTAACTTAGCGCGTGCATTTTATGTGCAGATGAATAGACGTAGCTGTTACGTTAGGGCGACCGAAGATAAGGGGAACCTCAAGATCAGATTGCAGCAGTCTAGTTTCTTTTTGCATGTTTTGGAAATTATATTGTAAAAAAATAAATTTAAGAATTTCTTTTGATGTAAATTTGTGGCATGTAATATTTATAAGGAATGAATTTGATAATTTTATATATCTAGTATTATTTGTAAAAATATTTCTAAATATTATAGTTTAATTGAATGAGTTCTTTTAAATTAAATTATTCACATCAGTAGTTGTTTATTTTAAATAGAAAAAATATATGGTAATAAATATTCTGCTAATAATAAACTCGAAAATTGAAATACAAATATTGATACAATAAATTGAGCGTTGTTTTTAAAACAAATGAGCTTCGTAGCACTTTCATATCCTATTAACGATTAGTAGGGTAAGAGAGTACTACACCGCATCTATCACCATTTCATGATACCCATTTCCATAATTATATGCATCGTGTTGGTCAACTCAATGGTTATGGCTCAACTCACCCATTATGTCAATTTCACCGTGTCTTGTCCATACATAGTAATCCAAACACAAAACCATTCTTAAGTATATGGTATTTGATTATGTCAGCATCCCTAAAAGTTGTGTTATAATACTTCTTTACTAGGCATGGACAATTAATCTTCTCACCATCCATCCAATCCAGCTGAATACATAAAAATTCCATAAATTCATCCAAACCTCTAATGAAATTCTGGTTCAAAAGATAATCTTTGAGCCTAGCATACATCCACTCATAAGTGCCACTCATTCTTAGTTATTATTATGGACCTTAAATACTTACCATTTTACCTAAAAACAATTGGTGATAGAAAAAGCGCTACTATTAGCCTTATCTTGTATAGCTCAAGCACCTATGACATTTGACTGTGACTGAACCCCATACTGGTGCCTCCGCCCTGGGACATTTTCTGCCACACCTTGGTCAACAATCTCTCCCACAGCAATTGCTCCCATTGGGAATCGAACCCGTAACATAAGCTCTAATACCAGTTGTGGACCTCAGACGCTTACCAATTCACCTAAAACTAATTAGTGATAGGAAAGACATTACCATTATCCTTATCATGTACAGTCCAAGCACCTATGACATTCAACTATGATTTGACCCAACACTGGGGCCTTCACCACGAGACAATTGCTGCCACACATTGGTCAACAACTTGGGTATGTAGAGAGTCAATATATATGTAGAACAAACTCTCTGTCCATAGGAAAAGGTTGGGCTACAAGAACTTCAAGCCTGCATCAAAGTCTCGCACTAGCGACATAAGTGGAAGGGATCCCTCACACTTATAGCAACCCCTCATGCCTGTGACATGGTCCTCACGTGTATGATAAGCTGAAAGAATAAGTCTCTCTCACACGCAGGGGATTAGAAAGATGCATGCTCTTACCATAATTTTGGAGCAAAAATGACTAGTTAGAAGAATAATGTGAATGTCTAAGTAAACTAAAAACCTTAGACACATTTAAAATGTAATATCCGCTAATTTAAACACAGAGTTGCACATGTCGTGAAATTGACGCGTATGACCGATCGAAGTTTAAATTTGGATTTTTGATCATAATTAATCAAGTAATGACTAAATTAAATGATATATGACTAATTAAGTGATTATAAAGTTTAAAGAAGTTGATTAACGGTAAAGGACTAAATTGCAAATTTTGATAAGTTTTGGGGTCAAATTGCAAATTACCAAAAATTTAAGGATTTATGAGATTAATTACTAATAAACATATTAATTATGGGGACATTTTAATAGGTTGGCCGGCCACTCAATGAGGAGGAGTAAGATTAGTGTTGATTAAGTAAAATGGGAAGAAGATGGTCAAGATGGTGGGTCTCACATGAAGACTTTTGGGTACCCTATTTAATTCTTTCTTTTCTTCTTCTTCTTCTCTTCATTTTCTGCTTTCTTCTCTCTCTTTTCTACCAGTCATGCCAGCCCCATTCCCTCCATAGACAAACCAGAAATTTAGAGAGAGAAAGGAAAAGAAGAGAGGGGAAAGAGCAAGAACAAGTGATCTTCATGGTCCATAACTCCTAAGGAAGCTGGAAAGAGCAAGAAAGAGGAAGAAAAATCAAGTTTGGTGGAGAGAAAAAATCTCCAAAGTTGTGATTTAGTGAAGAAAATAGTAAGGTAAGAAGTGATTCTTCTTCTTCTTCATCTTTTCTTAAAGAAGTTTGAATTTTGAGCTCATCCAAGACTCATATGGAAAGAGAGAAATTAGGGTTTTGAGAGAGAATAAGAGAGTTTAGGGTCTTGAGAAAATCAGATGATAATAATGATTTATGATGTTGTAGGAGTTCCAAGTGACAAGGAACAAACACTAAATAGCAAAGGAAAAGAGAAAGCTACCTAGAAGAGTGAAGGAGAAAGATTAAGGTTTGTGCATAATTTAAGGCAATAGCCTATCTTTGTTTGAAATAATGCATGTTAGTATGATAATTGATGATTGAAATGCATTAATGATGATTATGTCATGAAACCATATGTTAGAGATAAAGAATGAGTTTCTTGTGATTTGTTGAATTAAGTGATGCGTGTTAGAGAATTTAATTATGATTAAGGCATTTATAGGTATTAGTCATGATATGTTGAATAAAGGACTCCATAAATGCTATCCAAGCATGAATTGGTAGTCACGGCCGTGAATGCTCTGTTTTCAAATAAATTGTGAATATGATTATCTATTGATGTATCTAGTTAAACAAATGAAAAAGATGTTATCTAGTATGTATGAGCATGATAAGATGTTTGCAAAACAAGAGAATTGAGATGTTGATACATGAGAATATTGATATCTCGAAATTGAGAATTATGATGATGTGATGTATATTATGAGGATGATGAAATGGATGTAAAATAAAAATTAAATAAAGATATATGATTGATCTGAAAATATGAAGATGCCCATTACTCTACCTGCAGACTAGAATCGGGATAGATGACATGTCATTAAGGGGGCGAACGGTACCGTACTATATGAGATATTCCTCGATCAATGTGTCTTAAGCTTGGAGAGTGCCATTGATCTGAGATGCTCGGTCAATGTGGCTTAAGTTCGAAGAGCGCCATTGACTTGAAAAGCTCTGATGAGCACATATAAATTGAGGACAAGGTGGCTTAAGCTCTGAGAGCGCCCTTGGTTCGGTTATTCTTCTATGATGAAATTATACTCAATCAATGTGGCTTAAGCTCGGAGAGCACCATTGATTTGAGAAGCTCTATTGAGCCAGATAGTGGACGGGGTGGCTATAGCTCTAGGAGCACTCCTGATCCATAACCCATATCCAGTCAGTCCAAATTTAGAGTGATGTGGGCAAGATAATGAAGATATATCAGAAAATAAGAAAAGAAAAGAAAAAAAAGATGATGATTGATATGAGATTGAGATATAATAATAAAGAGATTAACAGAGTAACTTACCATCAAAGATAAATGAAAATAACATTGTATAAGTGAGCATGATTTTTATACTTGTATGAAATAGGAACATGTTGATATAAATAGCATGCAAACATTTTAATGCATAAAATGATACATGTTAATGCTTGTTGCATGATATTGTATATTGCCTTATTTATATGCACCACTAAGCTTAAACTTTAGCGTGATAGTTTCCTTCCGCACAGATATAGAAAGATAGCTGAAGGTGGTAGATAAAGCAAGCGGTGATCCTATTCAAATTAAAGCAGCCGATCTCGAAATAGTGGGTCATAAACTTTTGAACTCTTGTATTTTATTTTCCGCATTATATATACTTATAAGTTGTAAATTAGTTTTCCAAGTTTGTTAAATAGTAAATTGGTATTTATAAATACTATGTTATGTAAATAAAATGTACATTATTTATTAAATAGAAAAAAATATATATAGCAATTTAAAGAAGACAGGCAGTAGCGCCCCCGCATCCGGGCACATGCGGTTTGGGTGAGAGGGTGTTACATAAAAGCTCCTCAAAAAATAAAATATGTAAACAAACTAATCAAACTGTTGTACATTATAATTCATAATTCCATCAAACTGGCTTAACCTATTTCTTTTCTTTTCTTTATATTTTTTCTAATTTTTTTATCTGCAACAAATAATTGAACACAGAAAAACTAGAGTATCTGTTTAATGATTACACATTAGCATAATGACTCTTAATTTTTTTTTCCTAAATGGCAATTAATAAAGCTTAATCAACTACTAATTAACCTAGCATAATAAAAAAAAATGGACAAGTAATTACATGAATATTTGGCAGTTAAGTATCAAGTTAGAAATTAGAAATTAAACCGGAGTAAATTCATGTCAGCTAAAAAAAAATAGTTGTGCCAAATCAAATATAATAAAACAGTCTGAAATTTATTACAAAACTTACAATAATTATGCCTTCAATCCACATATCCTTCTGCCCGAAAAGCCAAATATGAATTCGAGCTTTCTGCAATAAATTAACATCCCAATACAAATAAATAAAAAGAAACAAACATTTTACTAAAACTCAACAAAGATTGAATTTAAACAAACCGTGATAAAATAATGAAAACATGAAGCAACATAGAGACTTATACTTTGAAAAAACCTAAAAATCAAGTTCTGGTGCAGCACAAATCTAGTAATAGCAAAAAAAAAAAAAAGGTAAGAAATAAAGAAACAAATGGAATTAAAAACCTAAATGAGAAATTCATGTAAAGTTGACAATAAGTAGTGGCGGACGGCGGAGAAGCAATGGCAGATGATGAATAGAGTCTCCAGCAACAGTGTTGTGGATTGGAAATTTTGATGGGTTTAGGGATCATAATTTGAGACTAGAAAATTCTCAAGTTATATCAGGAGGCTTAGTAATGCCAAACGACGTTGATAAGTAAGTTTAAATTAACTGAAACGAACATTTCAATTTAAAGATCAGCGACGTAAAATTGGCATCACTATGTTGCTAGTTGAAACGGTCAATCACTTTGCATTTTGCTAATGTCACCAAATTCACGTCGCTAAGCAATTTATAGATAAGTTGCCCTTTTTCCACCAAATTTAGCAATACTCAATCATGACGCACTTAGCAATACCTTGGCATTGCTAAACTTACCGCTAAATTTTGGTGCTAATGTTAGCAATGTCTAATTGGTGATGCTAAATTATTTTATCGTCTTGTATCACAATGAAGTTGCTAATTGCATCGCTACATTTACATTTTCATTAATTATCATTTGGTGTCACTAAGCGATGTTGTAATTTTATCAATTTTCTTGTAGTGGTCTAGAAAGAGGGAAAAAAATAAAGAAAATGGAATATGAAAAACAAAAAAGGACTTTGGGAGAAATAGGTACCAAAGAAGAATTCATGCATAATAAGTTAATTGGAAAGCTAATAGTGAAAACAACAAAATATATAATTGCATGCATATAATTCATACATCCAAATAAGTGCTCTTGATAATTGGCCTTCCTAAAATGAATGCATTTTAATGCATTCGATAACTCTAGACTAATTATTTTTACAATCAAGAACCAACAATTCTACCTTAGTTTAAAAACTAAAAAAATATTGCAAATCTCTTGACAGTTATTTGACTTGTGATTTTAGCTTATGAGAAATAACAGAGAAAGAAGCAAGTGAGCTAGGGATTTTTAGTGATATTCATAGCTTGTTAGAAAATGTTAATAAAGTAGGAATTCAAGTTCTCATGGTAGTAGGAATCCAAGTCCTCAAGAAGAATTATATAATCCTTAAAAGTAAACAATTATGAAAGAATTGGCACTTATTTGCATGTGAGGTATACAATTGGTCATTTTAAATTTAAAATATATAAATATATGTTTTAGTCATTTTATTATTTAATTGCTAATTTGACTGCTAAGTTATTAAATAATTTTTAATTTTTATGAATCGTTTTGACCATTAGCACTTAGTCACTAGTCGTTGACTGCTATTATTGAATTAAATTGACTCTTAAATTTAGTAATCCAATAAACAACATAATCAAAAATTTTAAAAGAAAATTCTAAAAATACCAAAAAAAAGAAAAAAAATTCACACCTTGTTGGTTGCCATGATCAGCCCATTTAGATATCCGATAGGAATCAAAAGTGCCTATATTGTTAAATCATAAACTTAGATCCATGTTATATTACAAATCTCCTTCTTTTATATATGTGAAATGAAACAAAATAAAACGTGCACTTTTTTGGAATTAGATTTTGATAAACTAATGAATATATAACAAGTTCATCAGTTATAATTTACAGTTTAATCATTTTGAATTTATAGATTTATCAGTTATAATTTACAGGTTCATCATTTTTGAATTTAAATATTCATCATTTTGAACATACATATTCATCGTTTATAAGCTACAGGTTCATTTTAGGTTCATCATTATATACTTACAGATTCATCTTTTAAAATCTATATGTTCAATATTTATAATTTACAGGTTCATTGTTTACAACCTGTTGTTTTATTACTTATAGGTTTATTGTTTACAACTTGAAGATTTATCATTTTAAACTTACAGGCTCATCCTTTATAGATTATAGGTTCATTATCTTAAAATTACAGGTTTATCATATAAAATTTACAAATTCATCATTCATCACTTATAACTTTATCGTTTATAATTTACAGGTTCATCAATTACAGTTTTATTGTTTTTACTAAAGTTTATCGTTTTTAACCTTTACCAACTCGATTTTCTCTCTTTAATTTTTTTAATTCAAATATTTTCATTTTAAACCATTTTATTCCACAAATATATTAAAATTAATATTTTTTATTCCAAACAATAATAATTATAACTAAAATATTAAAAAAATAGTAAAAATTAAATTAAATATACAAATTAAAAGTTTTGTATCTCTAAAAAGAAATCTAAAATAGACAAAAACTTTTAAAAAAATAGACAGAGAAAGAAGACAAAGATAATACGAATAAAAAATACGTCTTTGATATTAAAAATAGACAATACATCTGAATAATTAAATAATACGATATCATTTTGAATATAAAATTATGATGTATCGTAAATACGGATTCATAATATAATTTGTAAAATTTCGCTTAAACGGAAATTAATGCGGAAACGATTTGGCCCATTAGATATTTAAATTGGGAAACTTTTGCTGATCCAATATGATTGGTTGAAGAACCGATCCAATAAGAAGTCCACCCAAAACCAGCAACTACAGAGTAACCGGACCCGGACAGCACAAACCGGGTTTAACGTAAACAACGTCGTTTTGCTGGGTTTTTTTTTCCCCTCCGAAGAAAATGGACCGAAAATGAAAACAGAGGTTATCTCCAATCTTCCTTACCCTATTCTTCGGCTATTCTTCCTTCTCTATTTCTCCGTTCAACAATGCATTTAATGAATCTCCTCTTCATTCTCAGACTCTCAGCTCTATAGCATCTCCTCTGCCACTGTTTCTCCGGAATCTGCGAACATCATCTCAGTCATATTCGAAATCACCTAAAACAAGTAAGATTTCGCGTGTTTCAATCGTTCTTCAGATTCATTTTCATGCTTAATTTATATTACTTTATTTGCTGTATTGTTTATGCGAATGAGCAGATAGATGTTAACAAATCGGGTTATAATTCAGAAGAAAATTGTTTATTGTCCTTGCTCACTTGAATGAACAACATCAAGAATCCAGCGAGTATTGCTCTACTGTCACAGTAACCAAAATTTCTCTTCGTTTATAGGCAATGCCCTTAGATTACTGAAGCCATCTGGAATTTACATATAATTTTATAGATTAGGTAGTGGAAGTTTTATCTCTTTTCTTTGAACGCTCTGAAAGCCTTCTTAATTAGCTAGCTAAAGCTCTGAGAATTTTTGGCACCATACATCTTCCTAAAATTATTACTTTTTGGATGATCTTTTAAAATAATGCATTTTATTTCCCTTGTAGTTTTCATGATTCATTGAACTTTATCGTCCTAATGTAAATGGCTTTTTTTGTGTGCCTTACACAGACTTGCAAAATGTTGATTTCAAAAGAATAGGTGCTCATTTTCATCAGCTGAAGAGTAGCAGCTCTAGGTAATTAACTGGTTTTATCCAGATAACTTTCCCTTCTGAGAACTACCTATATCAATTGAATGCTCATTTACAGTCTGTTTTGTTGAAAAATAAGCTAAAAGTATACTTTTGGTAGGCCCGATTAGTTGTTTCCTCAATACTTGAAAGTTGATTTAACGGTTCCATTTCCCACATTAATGGAGATGAACATAAGAAATGGAGATTTTATTGCCTAAGAGTCAAATCAATAGCAAACTTTTGAAGTACATGACTGTAATTTCCGACCTGTTCATTTTCAGTGTCCCATCATAATTCAATGCATCTCAGGGTATTCTAAATGTTGAGTCTGTTTCAATTTGAATTCATACCTTTTAAAAATTAATCCTTGCACACGACTGTTATATCACTTAATTTTGTTTTCGTATTGGCAAGTAGTTATATCATCCTAGCAGATAAAGACAAAATATTGCTTTCTTAATGATTTTTCTGTCAGCCTTGAAGAAATAGCATAGGAGCTCAAAGAGTTAAGAAAATGTCGTCTTTCAGCTTTTGCAGCTACTGGAGAAAACCAAGCTTGCAACTCTGTTCAAGTTAAGTAAAAAAAAATGCAAAAATGATACTTTTTTGTAAATTAGTCGGTAGAACAAGGTGTTAATGGAATATTTGTAAAATGGTTGGATTAGTACCCTACTCTCTCTGTGCAAACTATATGAAATTTGAAGGATTAGAGATGAAACCAAGGTAGGATTAGATTGATGTTTAATGATTTTAAAAAATAATGAAGAAATTGATGTTTGCTTATGAATTATTTGAATAATAATTTGAGAATAATTTTTTATTTTTTCCATTTTCTACTCTATAGTCTATATGTAATTTTCATGATCTTTCAGCTTTTTTCATTCTTTTAATAAAAGATATATATTAAGTGCATCATATCATTCAACCGGGTGAACTTGGTTGAACCGCTGATCTGTCATCTATCCCTTCGGTCCAGATTTAAAAATATTGTTTTCCTCTACCTGCCTCCTTTGAGAAACAGTAAGATTGTAAGAAGGATACGAAGAGATGCTGCCCCAGCAATGGGCACCACCTTGTGGCAGTGAATGCACCCACAAATATGCAGCTCTAACTCAGATTCCATGTACGTATCCTTCCCTTAATTCCTTATTCCTTGTACTTTTGTTTCAATACCATTGATTGTAGTTACTCTCCCACTCTCACTTTTTCTTGTTAATTAGCATCGATGTATTAATTTTGTATTTACCGTCATTTAGGTGATTGTGTTCCTTATCAATTCACTTGATTATCTTATTATAATCTCATATTATGTAATTTTATGCATATTCATTTTCTACTACAAGAGAGATAGGGCAACAGGGAAATATCATACATGTTTTCTGTATTTTGACGAATAATGAATTGACTCACATATATGTCCCATTCCCCCTTGAACTTTTGATTCTAGCTTTTGTTTGTTGGGCTGTTATGTACTTGTAGTGCAGAAGCTGCCTCAAGAGAATAAGTCATTTGTATGTTTGATTGTTTGGTTTAAGGTATAAAAAACAATGTTGTCCTTTGGCTTTCACACGTTGACTGTTTGGATTTTGTTTGGGGAATGGTTATTCATAATGTTCAATATGGGGATTGTTCTTCTATGAGCTATTAGTAGGATGCAATGACATGCCTTCTGTGCATATAGGGTCTTCGGTGCTGTTTTTCATTTAATTGCTTGTTGTCTTAAATTTGACCTGTGGATGTGTTTGACATGTAGTGACAAGTGCATGGTTAGCAATCTGCTATCCACATGACTTTATTGCTTATGTTAGCTCCAAATGGATTATAAAAACATTTGGAATAGAATTTTATGATTTCATTCAATTTGGCTTCATCAAGAAAACACAATTTTATTAAGATGAATAATTGAAAGTGAAAAGACTTTGCATCTTAGATAGTGCCAATTTATGATGTTTGTAATGGACTTTTTAACTTTCTTTCATTAAATAGGCAAATGTTTTGAATGCCCAGGTGCTTTGACAATCAAACTTAGCATTTGTCTATTGCAAGTTATTGCACGTGATACATGTTGCATTTGAGAGTGTAGTTTCTAGATTATATTGATCCATCAGATAAAGTTGGTATATTGATTAGTTATTTTTGTTTAATCAATTTATTTAACCAGGCATTCATGATAGCAAAGCTATGACTCTATGGAATACTGCTTGCGGCAATTCTCACTCTGAATTTGTTGCCTCTGAATATCCACTAATCAGAATGATTATAGGTCTAACATCAAACTGACTTTGATCTCTTTAACCTATTGGATTTGTGCAGGGAGAGTATTTTGCAAGAAGGGATGTGATGCTGATGGAGAAACATGGGAAGAATGTGAGTAACTGAGCTGCTTTACTGTCATTGTTGCCCCTAGATCCGTTCACATGCAAATTTGTGCTTTTTTTTGTTTGTTTCGGAGCTATAGTTGAAACTTTCTGTTTTATGTGTGGATTAGAGGTTTATGCTTCTATTCTCTCCTAATTTTTTTTCCAGTGCATCAAAATAGATGATCCGATCCTTAATACACTAACTCAAACATCAGGAATCAGGACATTGTTTCTATTGAAAATTGGATTACAAATTCTTACCCATTTCTACTTATGCAGCTTGGAGTTGGGCTAGATTTTACTTGTATTTTGGACAATAGTGTGTTCAAGTTTCATTCTTGGTTCAGTTTAGATAGTCCAGGCCATGAAATAAAAGTCAATGTTGAAAAAATTCAATGGTTTTAAAATTTAATCTGATGTAATCTAAAGAAAGTATATGTCAATTTGTAGTGTCATTTTCTCACTGACATGAACTTCAACCATAACATTCTCAAACCTCCAGGTTTGGCAGAGTGCAATGAGATATGCTATAAGGATCCTGTATTCAAGGATCAACAGTGGAGTGCTTATATTGATAGATCTCCTGGAGCTGCCAGTTATTCTGAGGTATCTTCTGTCTAGATAAATGGATCATACATGCAGCCAGTGTTAATAGGAAAATAGAAAAACCTACCTTCTGTGCAGTAGGCATGGCACATTGAGCTCTGTCCAGCTAAAGGACTCTAGGGAGTTTTTTAAGCCTCTAAACTGACAATGGACCCCTTTGGATCTCACTTCTGATGTCCTGGACGAAAGGAATGTGGTTATGTGTTATAGTTTGTTGCATAACCACTACTCATCTTAGACAGCAGCCAAATCACAGAGAAGTTGCTCTTGCAAGATGGCTAACTCCAACTCTGCTTTTGCATGTTTAAGCTCTTTCAGTATATATTCACCTTTCTATCAGTCAACTCAATTATCTAAATCTGAAAGAAAAGCTGCTGTCAAAATGAATATTTTATGCAGTTAAACCTCATATTTGAATTTATTAATATAATGCACAAATTATTGCATTATGGTTATAGCAGGTTAAATCTTATGGCTGAACTTGGTGTAATTGCGCATGGGTGTAGATTGTGGACGGAAAGCATATGCCTGTTGTTAAATGTCATATGATCCTTTTTTACCAAAAGAAAACTGTCATCAAATGTCATATCATCTTTTTTACCAAAGGAAAAAAGCTATGTTTTTAGTAATTAAATTTCTGTTCGTCCTTTTCTTTATACAGGAATGCTTCCATGCCTGTGTAGCTGGCTGTGGTTTCAGGGTGAGTTTGTTCTCAAGGTTAAACTTTTTTTTTTATGTCATTTTTATCTTTAAGTTCATTTAACATAAAAGGATCTTGCATGAATCTTTATTGTGATTCTTTAATTATATGTTCTCTAAATTCATAAACAATATATGTGACGGTGTAGCATACCTTTTATTCAATTAAAGGAATGCTTGTTCTTTTTGAATTGCAGTTTGAAATTGAACCAGGGAAAGTAGACCGGGTTCGTCCCAACAGGCCATGCAAGCCTCCTCCCTGTGTGAAGCCACCCACGGGTCAGATGCCACCACCTGTATCAACTAAACCTATTGATCCTGCTGAAGACGTACCTTGCACTTCTGCATAGAAATATGGGTGAAAATAACGGCCTGGTCAGAAGATAAATGCCTCGTCTTGTTAGATTTATATAGCCTGAGAAGATTTTTTACATGCTGTGTGGTTCCAGAAATTGTTCTTACCCTTGGCCATTTTTTTTTTTTTTTTTTTTTCTGTAGCTTATGTTTTATCCATATATCAATGGTCTACTGAAACTTCATGGCAATTGATATTGATTTTGTTAGCACACCGCGGATTACCAATTGTAAAGTCAGGCTCTATGCATTTAACATAGATGGTTTCAGAAGTAGCCTAGTTTGAAATGTATTCTCTACGACTTTGACGATTAACTGTTTCGCGAATCTTCTCATTTTTCCATGAAATAAGTAAAAGTATTTATGTGGTGGGTTCAGCAGTTATGGTTGGGAATTATTCTAATTACCATTAGTGTAAATGTTAATGTGTTTGGTTATCATATTTACAGGCAATTTTGGCAGTGCTAATTGCTGATCCCATAGGTTTGGAATCTGTTAACGAGGCAGAATTTGGTACTGATTCCTCGAGTAGTGTGATCTGGACTTGTTAATTTTTGATCAAATATTAACCGCCTGAAAATTTATTTGGACTGAATAAAATCTTAATGGTCAATCTAAAATCAACTCGAAAATTTCGTGTTCTGTTAGGTGATAGAAGACAACTCAGTAGGTTTTACCATTTTTCGATTTAAACACCTAAACTGTATTTGTTCAATTAGGTATAATATGTTTTTCTTTTTTTTTCTTTTTTTTTTTATTGGGGATAACTATATATATATAAAAAAAACTCAATGATTTGCTCATTTTTAAATTAGACATCAAATCTATTTTTTTTTAATTCAATTGGACACCTAAAGTTATCTTTGTTTTTCAATTGGACACTTCCCATCTATTTTTCTGTTAATAATTACGAAAATGGTTCAAAAAAAATCTTCTAATATTTCGCTATTTTTTCAATTAGGCCCCTATCAAATGATACATCTTTTCAATTTATCATTTTAAATATTTTGAACGCTTAATTTAATATAGCTTCTCAGTGCATAAATTTTGGAAAAAAATTGAAATATAAATAATTAAAGATACAATTTGTTATATTATTTTTCAATTAAAATTATAGTTATATTAAATATTAGACTATATGTAATCTTATTTTATTAATTAAAATATACCATATAAGAAAAGTATCAAAAGAACCGCCTAATCTTATATTGTTTTTTCAATTAGAACCTCATCTTTCAGAGTGCCACAAAAGCCTCTATTACTATACATTAAAACTCATCTCACTTATACTATTCATTCAGCAGTGCACTGACAAAAAAAACCTAAGAAATAAATGGCGTCATTTTTGTTCTTTACATGCTCCATGCCTTTCATCGTCTTTACACAGAACATTACGTATAACCCTATCATGACTTTCCTTCATCTGCCCTCTTTCCGTCACCCTCCTCTCTCCCTACCTCCATCTACCTCTCTTTTCTTCTTCTTCTTTTTCAGATTTTAGATTTTTTCCTCTTTTTTACTTTATTCCTTCATCTGCCTTTCCTTCATCATGACTTGGAGACTGGTGTTGTTTTGCATGGTAATCTACACTTGCTAAATCTTACTGGCAGTGAAAGAGTGGAAGGATCTGAAGCAACTAGAGACAGGCTTAGGGAGGCACAACATATAAATAAATCACTTGCCGCACTTGGGGACATGATATTTGCTTTGGGTCAAAAGAATCAACATGTGGCTTACATAAATAACAAATTAACTTAAGTACTACTAAGTTCCTTAGGTATTACTTTTAGTCTTATGTTTGACATGATTTTGTAATGTGAAATATTGTAAAGTTAGTCATGTTCATGGCAACTCATATTTTATATTATACCTTTCGACATTCCAGGTGGCCAAACAAAGACCCCCATATTTATCCATCTCAATCCTGATATAGATTCTTATTATGAGACTATAAGTACCTTGAAATTTGTTGAGATGGTATCTAGCATTGAGTTAGGTGCTACAAGGAGCAACAAAGAGGGAAGGGATATTAAAGAACTTATGCAGCAGGTTGTAGAGTTATTACATAATCCATCATTTTTTCTTAAGTTTCCTCCACGCTAGAGACAACTCAAGAATTTAACTTTCAGTCATATAACTATGCATATGTAATGCCCATGATTAGGGTTTATAAGTTATATTATTGGTTAGTGAGATTTAGGGATTCAGTGAAGTTTTGAAAGTTTGAGAGTTGCTGAAATCATGTGTTTCACTCTTATGACAATGAGTGTCACAGCCGTGAATATCGAATTTTAGTTAATAGTTGTGATGAGGTTCTTCATGACCATGAAGAGTTTCTTCAAACCCGTGAAGGAGTGGTTCACACCCATGAAAGATGAGTCATGACCGTAAAGTCTGGACAGTATGGGCAGATGAGGCAGCCACATTTTCCTTTCTGGCATCCCTTTAAATATGTTCCCCACTCCCTGTTACCAACCTAACACACCATTTGCATCTTCTTCCTCCATTGTTAAAGCTTGGAGAGACATTGTTTCAATAAAGAAAGTGAAAGAGAAGAGTGAGAAAGGGAGCTTGTGAGTTTTGAGGGTAGAGCTTGATTTTCATGTTTCTGGGTTTTGGTTCAAGTTCCAGACGCTAAGAGGATATTTTTCTTCTTGCTAGGATCTAGTAGAGGAGCTGGGAGTCCATCTCAAGAGAGAGACAAACTTGAAGAATTCAAACTTTTGCTAATCTCCATCATAGGTGTAAGGTTTGTACATAACAACCTCTCAAGTTTAATCTTGCATTTGTATGTTAGTGTGACTTGAATGCGTGTCAATATGATTTTTGGTTAATGCAATCCACGATGTTTGGGGTTGATATACATCATGGGATTTTTTATGTTAAATGATTGTTTTGAGATGTTAGAGCAATTATTTTGGTTAATGTAAATGATTAGAGAAAATATGGTTAAGATATATGATTTGGAATGTTGATAGGGTGATTAATATTGGTTAATCATAGAAAGATTGCATGAAAATAGTTGTGCTCTATTTTGGTATGAAATTTGGAAAAAATTTCCAGATTCACAGCCATGAACGAAAGGTTCACAAGCGTGAATGTCTTGAAAATAAACTTTGTTGCTCATGTAGCTTCACAATTGGGTTCACGGTGTGGTTCACACTCATGAAGGGGTGATCACAGCCGTGAACGAGTGCTGATTCATAGGTTGAATCACGGTTTGGTAAAACTACATGCGAAATAGTGCTTACAACCATGAAAGGTTGTTCATGGGCGTGAAACTACTTAACTTGAAAATCTTGTATGTTTGCTTGTGAATCAAAGTTGATTTGACGTGAGGTGGTATACCTCTATTATAAGATTATAGTATGCTATGAGAATGCATGTTATGACATGATTAATGTGAATTAAGGTAAGTAAGATAAATGTTTAAGCCTCATACTTTAACTAGGACTAGAGTTAGGATAGATGGTATGCCATTGAGCGAAGTTTGGTACCAAGTGACTTAGGTTGGTCATGTTCGAGATTCTTTGAAGACCAAGAGGCAAGCAATGAGAGCTTCCTCGGTTGGTTTATATGTAGACTCTTTTTCTTAGATAGGTATTCCAGGAAGTTCAAACAATTGTCCTGTGGGCTCCGGTGAGAGCCATAGATTACCCATATCCATTTTAGTTTAGTTATGAATAAGGTGGACAAAGGTAAGATAATTAACTCTACTTAAGTGTGATATACACTTGTATGATTTCTAGTAATTATTTGATATGTCATGTTCAATGTGAATATAGTGTATACGATTATGATGACATGTCATATAGAATGTGGGCTAATGCATGTGTGGCTTCGATGTGAGTCATTATGGTAGGGTTGGTAAGTATCTCATGCATATTTTTATTTGTCATATGGTGTGCTTGTATGTTGTTATGTACCACTAGGTACAAGCTACTTAGTGTATGAGCTTCCTATGAGTAGATTTGAAGCTTAAGAGAGGAGTGATTGAGGAGAACGCCCAGTGATCAAAGCCAAGGATATACACTTGGGGTGGGTGATACACTGTTGTACTTTTTAGTTATTTTGTGGGTTTGGATAGTTATAAGTGTACATGCTTTGTATTTTTTTAAGGTCCATGTAATTTTATAACTATCTGTTTTGTATAAACTTGTGGCTAGTGGTTGCCCATTTGTTATTATACTGAAATCTTTTAATGATGTTTTATGTCTTTAATAAGTCATCATGACCTTGATACATTAAAGTTTTCGAATTATAGTGTTTTGAATCATGTGTATCGTAGCATCGTTTGGTGTAATTGGATTTAATATTAATTATATCGAATAATGTTACAACATTTATTAGTTGCAATAGGAATCCTTCAACCACTGCCCCTAAACTTGCATGCAATTTTTTTTCTAGCTTTAAACATCACCAACTTGATGAATTGATTGGTTGTTTTTTCTAAATCTGTTTCTCATGGACCTAGAAATCCTTTTGTGATTTCTTCTCTTCGAGCCATAGATATTTCATATTTATAGTAATTATTCCTATTGCGTCTTTTTGTTTATCATTTCTATAAAGTACTGATTACTTATGTAGTTGGAACTTCCAGGCATAATCATGCTAGATGTACCTATTCTCATACATTCCGTGGTCTGTGCAATCTTTTAGGTTTAAGGAATGAAACCTTAATTCTTAGGGAGCAAATGTTGTTCCAGTTTCATTATCTTAAAGCTTTTTTTGCTTTTAATGTTGAATATTGTCTGATTAAATTCTTTGCTTTCTAACTTGAAAGTAAATATTGCAGGTGACATTCCTCAAGGATACCATTGCATAGAAAGATGAAGAGATTGAACGGTTGCAGATGCTAAGTCTAATGCTAATGGCATGAGAAATGTTACAAAATCATATAAATGTTGTCATTAAAGTTGAATATTTAATTGTTTATATAGTTTTTCATAAGGATTAATTAGTGACAAAAATACATTTTGATCTTCTATTTTTCTCTTAATTCAAGGAAAAAAGGAAAAAGTAAATAAAAGCTTTGTATATTCTATTAACTTATTTTATCAAAAATTGAATGTTGATTTCACAGGACATGATCTTCAAGATGCAAAACCAGAGGACATTGGCATCAATAGAAAGTCGCAACCTGAAGATATTAACTTGCTCCTGAATAGTATTATATTAATAGGATCAAATTCAGGTAATATCTTAATAATTGAATCAAATTAAATTAATTTCTTATTCAATTGGTCTAAGTGCTTGATCAGTTATTTTTAAAAACACAGATTGCTAAAAACTTATTCAATAAGGAAGTGGTGAATGTTGGAATCAGTACTATAAAGTGTTAGTGTTTGTTGGCAAGAGGAAGTTTGACATTTGAGCAATTAGTATTGAATAGCAGATCCACTTTTTTTTAGTAATTGAGATAATACATTGCTTTTTATATAATTGAATAATTGATTAGTTTTCTGAGAAAAATAATTAAAATTAATGGGAGTTATTAGGAGATATAGTTCATTTAATTGTAATCATGTTGGCATATAAAGCACAACTAATATGATGCTTCATAGTATAAAGTTGATTAGTGAATCTCAGATTCTTTATTGCTACCTCAATATAATAGATCCTTTAGGGATTATCAAATAAGATAATCAGAGGATTTTTTGCTCAACAACTGATATTAGTAATTCAGATTTCAAGAATAAAGCATTTATCCACTGATGTAAAAGTTTAGAATCTACTTAAGATCCAAAAAAGAAAAATCATGAATTTGTTGTCACATATGATATTTTTAGAATTGAAGAACATATGAACTGTTATTACAAGGGTGTAGAAAGCTACAATTTTATTTTTCCCTGTTTTTATTGTAAGGATAATGTAGATATCAATTTATTTGTAAATTAATTCAAAATGAGATAGAAAAAGATAGGTACAACTCAAAGAGTCACGAGTATAAAAAGTGGATCCATTCCTTCTTGGAACTAAAACTGTTAGAATGGATGTAGAAAATGAGATATTAGATGGTGATGATCAAGGACTGTGACAAAGTTCTGGGGTTGATTTTTGTGATCTGCTTTTTTATTCTTATCCTATCTAATTATGCACGCTTCAGCAATTGGTAGGCAAAAGGTATGTACCATATATACTTTACCTAGAAGAATCCTTTAGTAAGGAATTTACTAATGAAGTAGAAAGTGAAGATTTCACGTTTTGATCCTTTTTTATAGGCTTCTTGCGACCAAGCTATAATGCACAATTAGTGTAATATTTAACAAATTCCACATATTTTGGCAATAGATTACGAAGTCAGTTCTTGAGTTATATATATAAAAGAATTGACAGATGACAATAATTTGTAAAATAAGTTGTTGATAGAATTATGCTTGGACAAGCAATTTTCTTAGAAAACATTTATTTAAAGATATAAATTGGTTAAACTTAGCTCTTATATTAGTTTAATATTGTAAACTAATTCATTTCATTTCCTTGAGTTACCAAATTCCATATATTTTTGCAATAGATTACGAAGTCTGTTCTCTAGTTATATATATAAGGCTTGACAGATAACAATAATTCGAAAAATAAGTTGTTATTGATAGAATTATGCTTGGACAAGCAATATTCTTAGAAAAAAGTTATTTAGGTCTTTAAATTTTAAAATAAATAAATAAAATGCAAATGCATTAATACTTTAGTTATTGGCATACAATTAAACTAATAAATAATTATGTATGTTGGATGAAATTTTAATTTAAAATATTAAATCTACTAATTAGCAAAGAATCATCATAAGAAAGAGATTTACAAGCAATTTCAAAGTTTTCTTTTCATTTAAAGTGATATACCAAATTTGTTTATTTTGCTTGATAATATACTACCGAATTTGTTTATTTTGCTTGATAATATATTACCCCCCTTTTCTTCCTTCATTCTTCTTCTTCCTCCTTAGTTCTTCTTCCAACAAAGAGGGTTTTCACTAATTTCGTAACTTTTGCACCCGTTTCTTTCTCAGGGAAGCAATTCTCTCTCCTGTTCTTGCCCTTTCATCTGCCCACATACAAAATCCAACCACTATTTTTTGCCTAGTACTGTGACTTCTTCTCTCATCGTCACTCATAAAAACAAGTTTGTTCCTTTTATTTTTTTTATAAATATTAGCAATGCATTTTCAGATCTAATGTCTTCCTACTTCCTTTTTTAGGTTGGCATTTTTCTGGGTTTTGTCACCCAAAAGGAAGGTTTGTTCCTTTCAATTTTTTTTTTTTTTTTTTTTTTTTTTTATAAATATTAGCAATGCATTTTCGGGTCTAATGTTTTTCCACTTTCTTTTTTAGGTTGTAATTTTTCTGGGTTCTTTTTGCTTGTCTCTTTCTAAGTTTTTTTTTTTTTTATAATTTTGTTTTTATATCTAATTCTTTATGTGATTCTTTTTATTTTTTTTTTCCTTTCTATTTTGCTGGTATGTTTTTGGTTTATCCCTTTCAACATCTTTTTTTTTTTATTTCGTTTCCAGATCTAATTTTTTAGACGGTTCTTTTTATTTTTTTTACTTTTCTATTTTGCTGGTATGTTTTTTTTTCTTTTGTCAAATTTCAAAATTTTTTACATTTTCTTCCAGTTATATATATATAAATGCATTTGTTCAATTAATGTAGTATACTAAAATAATAATAATATAATATAATAAAAAAATTAAATAATTTTTATTTAATAATAAAATAGTTTTTAACTAATAATTAATTTATTTCTTTAAAAAAACTAATATTTCATTTATTTAATATTATGTTATTTCAAAATTTTTTATATATATATATATATTTTTTTTTTTAATCATCAATATGTTTAATAGATGGATCAT
This sequence comes from Triadica sebifera, assembly GCA_023653625.1. NCBI lineage: Eukaryota > Viridiplantae > Streptophyta > Magnoliopsida > Malpighiales > Euphorbiaceae > Triadica > Triadica sebifera. The sequence continues at coordinate 854,860 of CM042903.1, read as the reverse complement.
GTATAGAAGGACAACCAAAAGCTCACGTGGGAAGTGGACCTTTGTCCATATTCACTGACTGTATTCAAATAGTTGAGATAATTAAGCGTTGCATTAATCAATAATTTTTACTTCCGATTTTGATCACTGGCTTCTAGATTATTGAACTTCTGTGTTTTTTTAATCCTTTTTTTTTTTATTATTTCATGCAGAGTTATTTTTTGTTTTAGGTTGAAAATAGGATTGTTGTGTTGATTTAGATTTTTAAACTTTTCACCCATTTCTTTGAGAAAAACAAAATTTTCAATAAATTAGATTAATTTAGGTAGAATTGTATTAATTGGTCAATTGTAATTTATCCATATTTTTTTAGGTTTAAAATAGGATTGTGGTGTTGATTTCGGTTTTTAAGCTTTTCACTCCTCCCTTTGAGACAAGCAAAATTTTCAGTAAATTAGATCAGTTTAGGTAGAATTGTATTAATTTGTTAATTGTAGTTTATGCATGTTTTGTTGACCTTTGAAATCGAATGGGACTGAGAGGACATAATCAAGAGAAAAAGAATTGCCTTGCAAATTGTTCTGTATTATTCAGTTGTTATATTATGTGTTTTAATTGTTTCTTGGATTGTTTTGACTGTTGACCTGCTATGTTCTATGGATGGTAGTTAGTGCTTATTTAACATTTCTTTTGTTTACTATGTTACTTGGTTAAAATCATAAGAAATAGATAATTAGACTTGGAAGTGATTGTTAATTTTATAATACAGGAAAAATTGTACATGTTGATCATGCATGTTTTTTTTTTATTAAATATCAAATTAGACCACTCAATTTTAATTTAGTATTGTAAGACATTGTACATGTTGATCATGCATATGTTTTTTTATTAGATATCAAATTATATCAATGAATTTTTAATTTAGTATTGTAAGGTAGCTATATTAGATGGTTAAAAATTTATTGGTTGTTTAATTATAGTGTATGCTTATCTTGGCCGACCTATAGAACCAAATGCAATAAATAACAAATGGGGGATTAATGTTATCAAATGGTTTATTAATTTTATTATTACTTTTAATGGTTTTATCTTTGTTGATTTTGTTGGTACACTTGAACTTAACCGATTGGTTTTACAAATTTATGATGATTGCCGCAGAGATTGTAATTGTTATGATTCCCTATTTTGAAATAAAAAAATTTATTGCCCAACCAGTTGGTATGTGGTGTATTAATAGTTACTTTAAATGATTTACATTTGTTTATACTTCTACCCATTTTCCTATTTTTACTTCTCCTTCCTTTTTACCTATTATAAGAATAAGTCTTTTTTTTTTCTCTACATCTTTTCCTTTTACCTTTTTTATTTATTTATTTTATCTACATTCATTTTAAATGTTTTTTAGACATGTTTCTCTATTTTTCTTACAATTTTACATCATATATGTATTTTTTGGATGTTACTGTATTTTTATCACCGACCTCTAAAGGGTATAAAAAATTTAACAATTTTTCCAGATTTCAAGTTTAACTATTTAGTTTCCCAAAATTAATAACTTCCTATTGATTTTTCTTTGATTTGTAATTTACTATGTTTTAACTAATGATTAATTGATTTTATTGATGCTTTGTTACAATCCAGATGAGTTTACATCTTTAATTTAATATAATTAGTGAAATCTTTTCCTAATTTAAACTTTAACTGTTTAGTTTCTCATTTTTTTTATTGATGTTTTGGTTCTAACCGAATGAGTTTGCATCTTTAATTTAATATAGTTTGTTAAATCTTTTTAGTAATTTGTTTTGATTTAGCCACATTTCCATTCTAAAATTTTGTCAGTTGGTTAGTTTAATTGGATTATTGGCATTTTTTGTTAATTTGAAACCTAACTGTTGCAATGCGACTTTGCATATCCATATATACCCTATTTAAAAACATAATCAAGGTGTTGTTTTATTGATTCCCTTTGTTTTATTGTTTTTTTAATGGTTGGTTGATTTTATTGATGAATTGAATTTGATCCAAATGGACTTACATTTTTATTTTAATGCAGTTAGTGAAATCTTTTTATTGATGCTTTGGTTCTGATCCAGATGAATTTACATCTTTAATTTAATGTAGTTTGTGAAATCACTTTAATAATTTGTTTTGATTTAATTGTGCTTCTATTCTAAATTTTTTTTATTTAGTTATTTTAATTGGCTTACCACCTTATTTTAAAACATAATCAAGGTATTGTTTCATTAATTTTCTTTGTTTTATTTTTTTATGCATGTCTTTTTATTTTCCAGTTTTAACTCTTACGATTGAAATCCTGTCTTTCTGTATTTTACTGATTTTGATGTTATAAAATTATCATGTTTTAATGGACATGTAGACTATATGATGAGTCAACATTTTACTGTGCCAAATCTACCTAAATTTTTGTGTTTTAATGGCATTAAATGTTGATATGCTTTTGTGAGAAAAGATATCATATAATGAGTCAGCCTTTTACTGTGACAAATATACCTAAAATTTTATTCTATCTAAAATTTTGTCTTTTAATGACATTAAATGTTGATATGCTTTTATGAGAAAATCTCTCATTTAAGATAAGTGGCTCTAATTCTCTAATTCCAAATCTTAACAAATTTTCACATTAATGCTCCCATCATAATTGCATATCTCTCAAGGAAATCTTCACATTAATGGAAATCTTGGTAGATCTTCCAAATGCAATCTTTTTATTAAATACAAATATTCATATTAATGGAAATCTTAGTAAATCTTTCAAATACAATCTTTTCATTAAATGTAAATCTTAGCCATATCTTCTCATTTATAGATGTGTTAGAATCTGAAATTATTTTTATAGTTTTTAACATGTGCCTATATTATATGTTATCTTGCATTTAATAGTTTTGTTATTGCATATTTTTTAAATCTTTTGTATGTTGATGATGAAATCTGTACTTATATATATGTTGGTGAATATATATTTCATACTAATAACTCATCAATTTTATTTAGCAATTTTTTTTAAAAAAATCTTAAAATGATTACAAATTGTTTATATGTATGTTTATGGACATGTGGATCATATGATGAGTCAAAACTTCTATTGTGCCAAATCTACCTAAACTTTTATGTTTTAATGACATTAAATGTTACTCACTTTATCTAATAAAAAAAATAATCTTTCCAATATAATAATTACCATTATGTAGTAGCCAAAACATTTAATATAGCTGGTATTTAACATTATGTAAAAAAACACTTTTAATTGTTTTTTCAAAAATTTATTTGCTAAGATAATTTAATCAAAATATTTGACAATTTAAATAAATAATATATTATTAGAATTTTAATTATTAAAATTTTATAAATTAACTATTAAATTAGAGTTATAAACCACTTTTGATTGTTTTTTTAATTTTTTTCTTGGATAATTAAATAAACATTTGCGCATATGATGCTTAAAAAAACTCAATTGCCTTTAAAATAAAAATAGCTGCTTAGAAACCACTTTTAATTGTTTTTTTAAATTTTTTTTATAATTAAATAAGGATATTTGATAATATAGAATAAAAATATCTGATTATAATTTAAACTATTAAATTAATCAAAACTAAATATTTACTACTGCATATAAACACTTAGACTTTTTAAACTAAATTGCCTTTAAAAATAAAAAAAAATTACCTAACTAATTTGATTGACATAACTAAATACTTACAAATTATTTTGATTTTACGAAAAAAAAAATTAACAAATTATTTACTATTGTTTAAATGACACAATAGCACTAAAATATGTAATATTATAGTATATCAACTATTAATTAATACAATGTATATTTTATATGTTTTGTAGGTACCCTGATTGTTCTCTACTCAGTCTTTTCAAAAAATTTCCAATCATTATCAGTATAATAACTACTAAAAAGGTTTGACTTTTATAACATTTACTTTTGCGTTGATGTACTTTTATTTGATAAGAATGCTTTTATAAAATTATTAAATTTTAATAGTTTATTCATGCACTATTAATAAAAACAACAATTTTTACTTATATAAAATATTTTTATTTAATTTATGCACTATTAACATATTATCTATTGTTAGGTTCTTATTCCTTTCATTTGATCATACATTCTTCCTATTGGAAATTCATGAAGAGGTCAAGACGATCCGCTTTCTTTAGTACACCATACGACCAAAAACAACATATTGATTTTGATTGTGGAATAGTGGAATCGAGCCCTTAGAATGACAATAATGTCCAAGTTTATTTAGGTATTTATAAGTTACATTTAAAAATACAATCACCCGAATTAGAAATTGACTAACTATATTTTATACGTTACGAGAACAAAATTCTCTCTTTATGTGATGAGCAACTTTACACGAATGGGCAAAATTCTTTTAGTTCATTGTCTCTGCCCATGAACAACCATAACTTCAATGAACTGTTGGGCTACCACAGCCTCCCTAATCCAAGTATAAATTTTTTCTATTCTTCTACACTCGTATAACATTTAACAAAAAAATGTTTATTTATGGACTTTGGAGAATTTAATTTTAATTTTCCTTTTTCCTTTTCTCAATAGGCCCTACCTTGAAAAATCAAATTTAGGGACTTCAGATGATGAGTGCATATATTGTCATGCATTTTATTGGCAAGATGAATATTTGAGAAAAAAAACTAAAAAACATCTCAGTTTGTTTACTCTATTTGCTGTAAAAAAGGGAAAATAAGGTTACCACCACTTAAACAAACTCCAATATTCCTTGATAGCTTATTGAATTACCATGGGTCCTGTTGGTTCAAAATTTAGAGAATCTATAAGAATTTATAATTATATATTTGCAATGACTTCAACTGGTGGTAAAATTGATCATGAAATTAACAAAAGACCGGGTCTTTATCTATTTAAAATATGTGGTCAAAATCATCACCTTATTGGCTCATTGTTACCTTTAGATGGTGAAAAACCAAAGTATGCACAATTATATATATATGATACTCAAAATGAAGTGAAAAATAGAATATCTTCTTTTATTTTTGATAATGCACATAAAAATATTAATGAAATAATAATAGATGGATTGATAAAAATGTTTGATATACATAATAAATTAGTTAAATCTTTTAGAATGATTAGAGATAGATTTAAGGATGATGATTTTTAGCCAATTAATCTAAAATTACTTGGTAAATGAAATCAAGATAGTTCCCAGTATACACCACCTTCATGTTCGGAAATAGCAGGTTTGATAATTGGAGATTTTGACATATATGATAATAATAGAGATATTATAGTTGAACATACGTGAGAAGGATTAAAATGAATTAGTATTCTACATCCAAGCACGATGTCTATGCAGTATCCTTTTTTTTTCCATTTGAAGAAGATGGTTATAGAATTGATATTGAATATGTAAATAATACTAGTCAAAATTCAACTAATAGAAAATGTCTGACAATGCGTGAATACTATGCTTATAGATTACAACAACGACATTATGAATGTAATATTTTATTGAGAGGTGGTTGATTATTTCAACAATATGTTGTCGATGCATTTTTATGTGTTGAACAAGAATGACTAGATTACATTAGGTGAAACCAAAAAGAATTGAGATCTGAGTTCTATATGGGTATTAAAAATACTGTTTTAAATGGTGATGTTAATGCTAATGATATTGACAAATCTATAATTGTACTTCCCTCAAGCCATATAGGAAGTCCACGTTATATGATTGAACATTGTCATGATGCAATGATAATTTGTAAATTTTATGATCACCCTAATATATTTATAACGTTTATATGTAATCCTTTGTGGCCTGAAATTCAACATATGTTGAATTATATCCCTGGATAAAGACCAGAAGATAGACCAAATATCATTAGTCGTGTTTTTAGAGTTAAAGTTGGTCATTTAATTGATGATATTAAGAAGAATAAATATTTTGGCAAAGTTATAGCTTTATTATATAATGTTGAGTTTCAAAAAAGAGGTACTCCTCATATTCATTGCTTAGTTTGGTTATATAAAAATTTAGATTTAATAATTGCTGCTGAATTACCAAATAAAGAAAAAGAATATGATGTATATACCATTGTTTCAAAGTTTATGGTGCATGGTCTATATGGTTCTATTAAATCTTCTGCCCCTTGCATGAAAAAAAAAAATAAATGCTCAAAATTTTTCTAAAAAAATTTCAAGAATGTAAAATTATTTACGCTAATGGATTTGCAATATATAGACGTAGAAACGATGGTAATTTTATCTTTAAAAATAATGAAAAAATAGATAATCATTTTGTAGTTCATTATAACAAAGATTTAGTATGCAAATATGAAGCTCATGTTTGCATTGAATATTGTTATAGATCAATAATGGTTAAATATTTATTTAAATATATTAATAAAGGAATAGATAGAATTTGTGCTGTTATTGAAACATTTGGGGTTGCTTCTCAAAATTCATAACACGAAAAATTCTAAAATAGTTTATGAAATTAAAACATATTTAGATTGTCGTTACATTTTATCATGTGAAGCAACTTGGAGATTATTTAAATTTCCAATACATTACTGAGATCCTGCTATCGAAAAATTAACAGTTCATCTAGAATATATGAACAAAATTTTATTTGACTCAACACAGAACTTAAACTATATTGCTAATGATACACATTTCAGTCGAACTATTTTAATTGAATGAATGTATACCAACAGTTTATATGAAGATGCTTGCAGTCTTACATATGTTGAGTTTCCAACTAAGTGAGTTTGGAATAGTAAAAAAAATGGACAAGACATAAAAAAGATAATTGTATAGGAATACTTCCTTATATTTATCAAAACTTAGGTGAACTATATTACTTAAGATTACTTTTAAATATTGTTAAGGAGCCTAAAAATTTTAATGACATTCGAAAATTTGATGAAATTTTATATGCTATTTACCAATCTGCATGTTGTGCATATGGCTTGCTTGGGAATGACAATGAGTGGATTTTTATAATGAAAGAAGCAATTCTCTATGCTTCTTCGTATGAATTACATTGTTTGTTTACAATTTTAATATTCTTTTGTGAAGTTAGTCAGTTAGATAAACTTTTCAGTTTATTTTGGAAACATTTATATGGTGATATTGAATATGACATTTGTGTTAATCTTCAGATTCCTAAAAGTAATATAACGGAAGCTTACCTAAAAAATCAAGTTTTATTTGAACTTGAAAAAAATTTTCAATAAAAATTCATGTACACTCACTGATTTTAACCTTCCTACACTTAATAGGTCATTACTGTTTGATAATACTAATAGATTAATAGTCGAAGAACTATGTTATGACATTACTGAACTAAGTAAAAAATATGATGAAATGATTCTCACCGTTGAACAATGAACTAATAACTGTTGTTACAAATAATAAAAGCAGTTTGTTTTTTGCCTATAGTCATGGAGGCATAGACAAGACGTATCTTTATGAAACTATTATAACAAAACTTAAATCATAATGTAAAATAGTTATAGTTGTTGCATCGTTTAGTATATCAGCATTATTATTCCCAGGTGGAAGAACTGCGCATTCTATATTTAAAATTCTAATTGATTTAACTGCACAATCAACATGTAACATAAAAAAGGTACTCAATTAGCATAATTAATAAAAAAATCTTCTTCGATTATTTAGGATGAAGCCCCAACGAGTCATAAAATATTTTTGAAGCACTTGACAAATCTTTTAGAGATATTTTGACTACTATAGATAATGATATGAGTCAGTTCTCTTTTAGAGGTATGATATTATTATTAGGCGGTGATTTTTGACAAATTTTATCTGTTGTTGTTAATGGTAACAAAGAAGATATTATTAATGCATCATTAACAAAATCTCATTTATGAAAATATTTTAAAGTTTACAAATTAACAATAAATATGCGATTGTTGTCTAATTTTGCAAGCAGGTATGAAAATAGTGAATTGACTGAATTTGCCAATTGGATTTTATCAATAGGTGGTGGAACAGTCTCATGTCATATCTTTGAACACCTCGATGATGAAAAATAATTGGATTGAGATACTCTCGAAACTAATGATTGACAATACTATTGAACCTTTAGATCAAATTATAGACAAAACATATCCCTTATTTATGTCTCAGTACAATGACTCTTCTTATATAAAAGATCGTGCCATAATTACACCTACAAATGAAATTGTCGATTTAGTCAATATAAAGATGATGGAACAATTACCAAAAGTAGAAAAAATATATTACAACTTTGATTCAATATGTAAAACATCAAGTAATGTTGAATCATTAGAAATTATTTACCTTGTTGAGTTCTTATATACTTTAAATTTTAATAGATTTCCACAGCATGAGTTGAGATTAAAAAAAATGTCCCAATTATGTTAATTCGAAACATTAATCCAAGTATTGGTCTTTGCAATGGTACTAGGCTAGTCGTTATCAATTTAGGAATAAAAGTCATAGAAACTTATATTCTTACTGGAACACATAGCGGTCAAAAAAATTTTATTCCTCGAATCATGTTATCAATTAATGAAAAAATTGACATTTTATATTAAAAAGAAGACAATTTCCAGTTAGAATATGTTATTGTATGACAATAAATAAAAGTTAAGGACAAACTTTAAAATAGGTTAGTCTTTATTTTTATAATCATATTTTTTTGTCATGAACAATTATATATTGCACTTTCTAGAGTTATATTACATGAAGGTATACATGTCATAATAAATAATAAAAATTTTATACATAATCATGAACTTATAAAATATATAAAAAATATTGTTTATCACGAAATATTTGATGATTTATTCAATTGTTTACAATAAGTCTGTTGATATTAATTCATTTTATGTACTTGATTTTTATTGTTATGTTAGCAAAAATGTTTGTTATCAAGTATGTCATGTGTTTATATAAAAAATTAATAACCATAACAGAAACATCCGACTAAAAGTTCAAATTACAAGAGTTTTGAGGTTTTAATAATATTTATAACTCTTTTGAGTTATATAATCTCAATTTTTGTTATGCTTAGTGAAAAGGTATATCATTCTTTTAATTATTTAAACATTGTATGTACATTTACCTATATATAACTATTTGTTTTTGCGATACAATTATGCACTTTTAACATTTGTTTTTGGATGTGATTGGCCAAATCACTTTGACTGCTGATGTTGAACACGTCAACATACTTGGACAAATTGGAGCATGCGTCTAAGTTAAATTTCCTTTAATTCATTTGTGAGTTTATTTTTTTATTAAACCATTTGAATAAAATACAGAGATGATAAATTGGATATTATTCAATGAGATGAAGTGGCTATAAATTTTTTTGATGATGAAGTTTTTTCTCAAGACTTAGATGGCCCAATCCATGTAGGCTCCCCTAGCCAATTGAAAAATTATGCACAACCAATAAATACATCTCAAACACTCAATTTGAACCAATCAACTCATAGTATAGAAGGAGACGCATCACGTGAGGAATCACTGCTAAAAAAATTGTGCATTAGATAATTTTCTATTATATATCATATTTACATTTATATTTACTAAATGATCTTTTTAAAAAAATACAAGAGCAAAATGACTTTTCCAATATATAGGCATGATCATTCATCATCTAGTAAAGAAAAAATTGAGTGATATTATTCTTATGCTTGAGGTATTCATTTATTTATGATTGCTTTGGTTTTCACTAATTTATATAATATATTATTCTAATGAAACACATATTATTTACCCATATTTATTATTTATTTCTTTTACAAAGCCGCAAAATAAATATATTAATAATTTATCTACTTGGATTGCCAACATTTAATTTTTGCAATCGTCTCTTTTACTCTTCTAAAATTGTATTAATAATAATAACCAAGCAAAAAATATCATGACATCATTTTCTACTCTTTGCATTTTAACTAATTATTCCTCGAAATTATTCAAATTTATATTAAATATTTTTTATTTAGTATGTGCTTAATAAATATCATAATTACTATATATATTATTTATAATATATTATCTATTCATTATTGTTTATAATCGTATTATATTATTCCCGACCCGAAACTAGGCTGCTAACTCGTATATATATAAAATCCGTAGGAACATTTAGAGCATCCCACTCAATCTTCACTATGTTGCATCCCACGTCGCCTCTCCTCTCTCCGATCAAAGCAATGCAGTTTTTCCACACGTCACGGTCGTCTGGCAAGAAAGCCCCTGCTCATAGCATGTCTCCCCTCTCCGATCAAAGCAAGAAAGCGATCCAAGTTTCGATCGTGCCTTCTATACTAAGATAAAAAGAAATTGACAATGTTCAATGCCAGACACGCTGCTGACACCGGCTATGATTGACAATTAAATCTTATTTTTTTTTCTATGACTTACCTACTACATGTTTTTTTAGTTTTAATTTTTTTCCCCTGTATTGTTAGTATTCTAGATCTGTGGGTTTATCGTCATATTTGACTTATTCCAAACAAAATTTTTGAGATTTTGTTGTTTCTTCGTTTGGAGTTAGGACGTACTGTTTCTTAACTACCTATTAATATGAAAACCTTTTTCTTTTTTTTTGCTAGAATGTGAGAACCAATTCCTAATATTTATTTTGAATTGAAGGAAATTCATCGGTCAAGAATGTTAAATTTCATGACATTTATGAAAAGAAAAAGTAACCGAATAAGATTTCCGTTTTGTTTGACTATGAAGTTATACAAATTAAAATGAAAAAGATCAAAATTTGAGAACCATCAAATTGCAGCGCATGGATATTAGATGTTTCACAAATGTGCTAACGTTTTCTCCTCTTCCATTCAAAGTTCAAACATGTCTAGATTAGGAAATATTCAATTATAATATTAATTTTAGTTCATTTGCATTTGAACTTGATGAGGTTGATTCCACTAACCAAGACTTTCACAATTTGCTGTAATAATTTCAGTCTGGAAGTCAATAAGTTTCCACTATTACATATTGTCATAATATTAAATTTGTGTTATTCTTTTTATTGCAATTTAGATGAATATTTTTCGTATTTAATATAAAATTTACACCTATTTGATCTTGCTGAGAAAATTGAACCAGCAACAAAAAAAAGTCACACGACTAGCTAATCTCTGTAGTCCAGATTTAGCATATATTCCTGATCTATTGTTTGTTGCTTTTTATTTTTTTTATTTTTTTATTTTTTTATCCCTACTTTTTCTGGATTTTGAAAATGGTCAGATTCAAATTTTATATTGGACTGATTAATTTGTTCACGGTTGCTTTTAATTTTTATTTTATACAAGAATATATTTGAATTAGTTTATATGCCTGAAATTTATGCTTAGAATATAAATGTGATTTATGCTTAGAATGTTTGAGAGTGTTTGAGATTGCTATTGGATGTTCAAAAAGTAAGTTTATAATTTTTTTGATTTAATTGATTAGTTTTTTTAATTTTGTATAATTATTTTTTTCAAAGCTGCTTTAGGAAAAAAAAATCTATTTGTCTGTTTTTTTTCAAAATCAATTTTCAAAAATCAAAAAAATTCCAAAAGCGTTTTTCTTAAACGCAATGTCAAACGGACCCTTAGTCTGATTAAAATTGTATTAATTGTTTAATTATTTCTTATTGGCTTTATTTTTCTGCTTTTTCATTATTTCGTATTTTGTTATTTCTTATTTCCTTTATTTTTATGTATTTTTCTGATAAACTTAATCTTGCAAAACAGATTTCCAGCTTTTGTATTTAGGTTTTACCAATAAGTGGATGATTGACCATTTAATTTCTATTTTGGGATTTTTATTTTAATGTAGGGGGTTCTCATATTATTTATAAACCTTTGTATTCATTTATTGGCTTTTTGCTCTTAAATGCCTTTTAATTATGCTTTAGTGTTTGACTGACTGATAATTAATGGACTTTGTTTAAGCTTTTTTACTAATCTAAATGGTTTTACATTTTTAATTTAATGTACTTGGTAGATTTTGTTGAATATTTTATTATGATTTAACTATGTTTGCATATTTAGTATTGTTAATTGGTTCGTTGATTGAATTTATAAATTTTCTTGGTGCTTTTTGTTACTGACCTTTTGCATTAGTTATTTGCATTTGAATTTATATTTTGTTTAGAAACATAAATGTTTTGTTTCATTGAGTTTCTTTTAGTTTTAGTTTTTTTTATCAATGCTCTTTTGGTTTAAGTGGGTGCATATTTTTTCCATCTCCTTTTGCTTCTTTTCCTCCTTAATTCTTAACTGTTTAGTTTGTTGGCTATGGATTATTGGTAAAAATCCAACCGTGGAGTCCAAACTATCAATTATAACTTATTACCTAAGTTATACTTTTTCAGAATATTTGATAGCAATATCTCCTTCGTAGAATATTTTACATTTAAAAGACTTGATATGCATAAATTTTAAATTATGTTAATTGCTTTTTTATTACGTCTATGTGTGGAATGTTAATTGACTATGCATATGATGATGAGATTGCTTTTCTTGCATGTGCATGCTAGTGTTAATGCCTCCCATACCGTGAGTTGTTATGTCCACGGTCTTGACTCTGACAATGAACACGTATTGCGGTCATCTATACTCTAGTATAGAAACCTATTGATTAGAGTCTAAATATGGAAAAAATAAATATGTGAAATCTACTTTCATATTATAATAAGATGTATAATATGAATATTGAATTAAATTGATGAAGTGTTGCAATTTCATATTATGCATGTAAATCGAGACAACAGACCAAGTTAGAAATATAAGATTTTCGTCCAATAGTGAAAATTTGATTTAAGTATATCAAAATATAGACGATATTATTTTAAGGCCTTAGTGATGCGGAACCCCAAAGACCATGCCTTGAAACCTCTCAACAAGACAAGGTAAACAAACCTTAAGCTATGGTGATCAAATATTGAATCCGACCCAAAACTAACAAATGTAGCAAAGAACTAAGATTATAAGTATTATTAAGAATAGTCATGCCACAAACAATATTATTTGATAAGTAATTAATTCCTAAAGTTAATAAAGAGATGCAAATCTGCCAATTTCAATGATATAAGATTGCTTTTCTCCATTGACAAAAGATTGTAATTCATTTCCTTCATGTATGGTTCTCGTGCATACATCACTTAGTGTGGATTTATAAAGTGATATTTTAAGGTTTAGGGGCCGAATTGCATAAATACAGTATCTAGTGCAGAGTTACGGTCTGATCTTCTAATCAGGAGTAGGAGAGATGCGTTCATAATCGCAATGATGCTGATATGATAACAGTTGAATTCTAAAATTTTTAGAATTAATAAATTAGAAATTTGACAATGAAAGAATTTTTACGGGATAAGTATTTTTCCTAATATTATGAATTTCCTACAAATTTTTTTAAAAAAAAATTATTTTTCTTCTCTCTTTGTTGAGCACCATTGATGAACTTTTGGAGCTTTACTTTCATCTATTGAAAATTTTATTGGAAAAATATTTATGAAGGAGGAAAAATTAACAAAAAGTAAATATTATATAAAGAAAATAATTTTGGATTTCTTGGTAGCGTCAGGGCAACCGAAGTCTTATAGGAGATTTAAATATATGAGAGTGCGAAAAATGATTGGAGAGATTTATTTTCGATGGAATATATGTTAAATGTAGTTCTTTAATAAATTGAGAATTTAATTGTTATTCAGGTATACTATTAAGATAGACACCAAGATCTGATAAAAGAATGAAATTGGTAGTCTTTGATAGACTATAATAGAGGTTTGTGCACCAACTTATAATATAAGCGAATAATGTTTTAAATTGATTTTATGTGCTTTTGGTATGAAATTGTGTTTATGAAAAATTGATTATTATTTTTTTGGTGAATAATAATAATAATAATAATAATAATAATAATAATAATAATAATAATAATAATAATAATAATAATAATAATTATTATTATTATTATTATTATTATTATTATTATTATTATTCCTGTATATGGAATGAAAAGTATATTTTATGAAGGAAACAAAAGATTTTGGTATAAAAATTGCATTAATGAAATAAATGTTCTAAAACTATATGTATGATTTTAAACTCATATATTAGCTTAGACAGTGAATTGAGAATTGTTGGCATGCCAATAGGGTATGAATTTCATAGTTTGTGGTTATTTTTGTCATGAAAGGTATTATATGACTCATGTGGTTATCTTGGATCATACATATTATTTATATTGATCATATAGTTATCTTGGATCAAGACTGGTCCTATGACTATTTTAGATCATGTGGTTAACTTGGATCCTGAAATTTCTATTGATTGACGATACTCTTTGTTTCCTTAAGAATATGTCTATGTCATCTTCATAAATGGGTTAGACACAATTTTTATTTAGTAAATGGATGTGATTTTTAGGCTTTAGATTATATGTTGGTTTTATATGCAATAATGATTTTAGTTTTTTTTAAAAAATATTTTGTTGATACATCCATTTAATAAAAATGGCTTTTATGTCTATTTTAGTATAAAAGACAACAAAATTTATTGGTGGTTTTGATTTATGGAAATATAAATTTTTTTCCTGAACTCCATGAATTTTTAAATATTTTCGCATTTAAATTGACTTTATTATAAGTTTTTACACCACTGAGTTTTATACTTAGCGCATGAGCTTATCTTCTCTCATGTAGGTTTTAGTAAAGTTAAGCGACAACAAGTGTGTACATAGAAGTCATCGCTAGAATTAATGAAGCCAAGAAGTAGTGGTAGTCACCCAATAATAGTGGATTTTGCTACATGTATTTTATATATTTCTCTTGTTGTTTTTTAATGTATACAAACTATGATACATGAACATGTATTGTAAATTAAATATATGGAATGAGAATAGTGAGAGTAACAATAATATATTTTTTGTTAATATGATATAATAAAATATTTTTATCTGTATTCTTTTTACGTTTTTATATTTATATCTAGTAGCATTTATTATATGATCGTATATAGTGGCGTATAGGAAAAGGTAAGGGGTGTTACATTGTTATTGGTATTAGAGCGTTGTTTAGGCGGTTCTAGGACAGAAATGGGGTAGAAGTAGGGAAATGTTTGAGAATGCATATGCACTAGTTTTTAAGTATTTCATAAGTTTAAGTTACCGCTGTTGCTTCTTCCTAATGTAGGCCACTATTCTAGATTTTAAGAGGAACAAATGTTGACAGTACAACAATCGAGGGACGAGACCCTTAATTCGTATGCACTGCTCAGTATGGATTCTTCATATCATTCCTAATGATAGCAGGTAGCTAAGGGCAGTGCATCTTTTCATGGGAAGACTGACAAATTTCACTTACTGAATGAGAGAGAAAGAGATATTGCTTGAGGACACGACAGAGATTGTGCATAGATCCACTAGGCCTACTGTTACAGAGTTGAAGTTTGACAAGCTCCATAAGCTAAGAGCCACTGACTTTTATGGCTGCAAAGAGGATAATGATACGGTATTGGCTCGAGAGGTCCGAGAGAGTTTTTGAAGATATGGATTGCACACCAAGGAAAAAGTACAGATATGCAGTGTCTCTTTTGTATAAAAGGAATATGGTTAGTGGAATACAATGAAGAATAGGCCCTAGACTCCAGTTCTTCTCATATGGGACTTTTTCTTAGAGTAGTTCATAAAGAAGTATATTCCTATAAAGTATGCAGACAGGGAGAAGCAAAAATTCTTAGATTTGAGACAAAATAATTTCATAATAAGTGAATATGAAAAGGAGTACATTCGGTTGAGTAAGTACGCTGAATGGATTATTAAGGATGAGATTGATAGGTATTGATGGTTTATGAGGGGGATGAGGATATCTATTAGAGGCAAAGAGTTGCATCTCAGATTGAGGATTTTACTAGGTTTGTGAGAGCTACATAGAGTGTAGAAGAAGTAGAGGCCAATGAGATGGAGATAGTAGTTCAGAGTTGTGGCAAGAGGCATTTTCATCCACTAGGTGCAAGGTTCTTTATGAGTAAAAGGACTAGATCCTTTGGAGGTAGATTTCAAATCGGGACCTAAAGGCAGAGAGTAATTAATAGATGGGGCCAACCTGTAAGTACAGTACCTTCATCTGCCAATGCTTTAACTCTAGTAGGGAAAAGATCTATCACATACCCATTAATATCAGTAGTGGGGTAAACATCATGTTGGAGAGTGCTAGATGTTAGCAAGAGTTTGCTACCAGTGTGGAGTGATAGGTCATTTGAGGAGGGATTGCCCATATCAAAGCCAGAGCACAGAGTCTGTTGGGGTGAGACCGGACCTAACTCAATGATCCGTACCTGCTAGGGATAGAGGTAAGGGCCATATGAGAGGAGGCAAAACAGGATATGTGCAGGCTAGGTCAGAGACCATCAATAAACCAGAAACACTATGGCACTAGCCAGGGCATATACCTTGAGAGCTAGGGTGGAGCAACATGCTTCGAACTTCATTGTTGGTACATTTTCCTTACTTGGTTTTGATATTTATACTTTGATAGATCTAGGATTGACACATTCATATATATGCACTATGTCACTAGATAGGGAGAGCTTAGAGACTGAGAATTTAGATTATGATATAGTGGTGACAAACATTTTAGGCCATAGTGTTTAGGTGAATAGAGT
Organism: Triadica sebifera; assembly: GCA_023653625.1. Taxonomy (NCBI): domain Eukaryota; kingdom Viridiplantae; phylum Streptophyta; class Magnoliopsida; order Malpighiales; family Euphorbiaceae; genus Triadica; species Triadica sebifera. Next base: position 838,204 of record CM042903.1, on the reverse strand, counting down.
GCATTGATAGCTACCCTTATTGAGTCAGAATGAGTTATATCCAACTGATTTGATAGACCTCCCATTATATGAGTACGATGTTATTTTAGGTATGGATTGGTTAGCTCATTATAGTGCAGTTGTTGATTGTGCAACTAGAAAAGTTATCCTTAGGAAGCCCGGATGTGAGGATAGGGTGGTACAGGATGTTAGGATAAGGTTACCAGGTAATGTAATCTCTGCCATGAAAGACCAAGGGTTGATTCAGAAGGGAAATGAAGCCTATTTGTCATATGTAGTGGATACCAGGAAAAAAGCTAGAGTCTTCAGAATATCCTTACTATGTGTGAGTTTTTAGATATTTTTCCTAAAGATCTGCATTAATTACCGCCAAATAGAGAGGTAGAATTTTCTATTGATTTATTGCCTAGTACTACACCTATATCCATCATACCATATAAAATGGTACTAGTATAATTGAAGGAATTGAAAGTGCACCAGAAAGAATTACTTGATAAGGCCAGTGTGTCACCTTGGGGCACACCAGTGTTATTTGTAAAGAAGAAAGATGGTACATTATGATTATGTATGGACTATAGATAGTTGAATAAGGTGACGGTGAAGAATAGATACACATTATCACGGATCGATGATTTACTCGATCAATTAAAAAGTACATGAGTATTTTTCAAGATAGACTTGAGATCGGGCTATTATTAGTTAAAGGTCAAGGGGAGTGATGTACCTAAGACAACTTTTAGGACTCAGTACGTCCACTACGAGTTCCTAGTCATGCCATTATGTCTGATAAGTACACCTATAACATTTATCAATTTGACGAATCAAATCTTTAGACCTTACTTGGATCAATTTGTAGTAATCTTCATTGAAAATATTTTGGTATACTCTAGAGATTGAAAGGAGCATGATCAACATTTGAGCATTGTGCTTTAGATTTTGAAGGAGAAGCAATTGTATACCAAGCTGTTGAAGTGTGAATTTTGGCTTGAAGAAGTTGGTTTCCTAGGTCACGTTGTGTCAGCTAAAGGAATCAAAGTTGACCCTAGTAAGATAGAAGTTATTCTTAACTAGAAGTCAGTCATATCCGCTAATTTAGGCCTCGAGTCGTACGTGTCGCGAAATTGACGCGTTTGACCGATCGAAGTCTAAATTTGGATTTTTAATGAAATTAACCAATTAATGATTAAATTATGTGGATATATGCCTAATTAATTGGTTATAAAGATTAAAAAATTTGATTTACAGTAAAGGACTAAATTGCAAAATTTGATAAGTTTTGGGATCAAATTGCAATTTATCAAAATTTGGAGGATTAATGAGATAATTGTTATTTAAACATATGAAAATTGGACATTTAATTTGGGTTGGCTGGCCATAGCATTAAAGAAAGAGGATTAATGTTGATTAAGTTTAAATATCAAAGATATGGTCAAATAGGTGGGTCCCATATAAAGACTTTTGGTCCCTTCTTATTCTCCTTATTTATGCTATCTTCTCTCTCTTTTCTACCCAATCACGCTAGCCACACCCCTGGATCCTCCGTAGCCCAACCTTGAAATCTAGAGAGAGAAAGGAAAGGAAGAGAGGGATAAGACTAAGACAAAGTGAATTTCATGATCTACAAGCCTTGAGGAAGCTTGGAATAACAATAGGGAGGAAGAACAAGCAAGTTTGCTGGAGAGAGAAAATCTTCAAGGTTGTGATCAAGTGAAGAAAAGTGTAAAGGAAGAGAGGGAAAAGACTAAGACAAAGTGATTTTCATGATCTACAAGTCTTGAGGAAGCTTGGAAGAACAATAGGGAGGAAGAACAAGCAAGTTTGGTGGAGAGAGAAAATCTTCAAGGTTGTGATCAAGTGAAGAAAAGTGTAAAGGTAAGAAGCTTTTCTTCTTCTCTTTCATCTTTTCTTAAGGAAGTTGGAGTTTTGAGCTCATTTTGAGCTTGATTATGTAGAGAGTGAGTTTAGGGTTTCATGAGAGAGACTTTAGGGTTTTGAGAAAGTAAGATGTTGATGATGATCTGTAATGTTGTAGGAGTTCCAAGTGACAAGGAACAAACTCAAAGGAATAAAGGCAAAGGGAAAGCTACCTAGATTAGTGAGGGAGAAAAATAAAGATTTGTGCATAATTTAAGCTAATAGCCTATCTTTATTTGAAATAATGCATGTTTAACATGTTAATTGATGATTGAAGTGCATTAATGATGACTGTGGCATGAAACTATATGTTAGGGATAAAGAATGAGATTTTTGTGATTTGTTTAATTAAGTAATGTATGTTAAGGAATTTAATTATGATTAAAAAATTTATATGTATTAGGTCATGATTGTTGAATAAAGGACTCCATAAATGCATGAGTTGTGTTTTGGTATGATTTGGTGTGATTGGAAATGAATAAGGAAAGTGAATATGCAAATTTCCTGCAGATAGTCATGGGCGTGACTTTTGGGTCACGGGCATGACAGAATTATATCACGGTTGTGACTTCGGTGTGGAAATGGCAAGATTCATTCCAGAAGCATTCATGGTTTTGAATTATGGACATGAACAAATTCACTGGTGTGAATGAGTAATCACGACCATGAATGCTTTTGGCACGATTCATTCCAAAAGCGTTCATGACTTTGAATTACAGGTGTGAACAAATTCATGGGCATGAATTAGTAATCACGACCGTGAATGATATGTTTTTAATAAGTATGAATATGGTTAATTAATGATAATATGTTGCGATATGAGAATGTTGGGATGTTGTAAAATAATAATGATAATATGTTATGATATGAGAATGTTGAGATGTTGTAAAATAAGAATCATAATATGTTTGAAATATGAGAATGTTGATATGTTTGAAAGATAAGAATGAAGATATGTTTGAAAAAGTAAAGATATATGAATAATGTGGAAATACGAACATGCCCATTACTCTTCCTACATATTAGAAATAGGATAGATGACATGTCATTATACGGGTGAATGTTACTGTACTATATGAGATATTCCTCTATCAATGTGGCTTAAGCTCTGAGAGCGCCATTGACTTGAGAAGCTCTATTGAGCATATATAAATTGAGGATAAGGTGGCTTAAGCTCGGGAAGCGCCCTTGGTCTTGTTATTCATCTATGATGAAATAATACTCAATCAATGTGGTTTAAGCTCTGGGAGCGCCATTGATTTGACAAGCTTTGTTGAGCCAAATAGTGGATAGGGTGGCTATAGCTCTGGGAGTGCTCCTGATCTATAACTCATATTCAGTCAGTCAAAATTTAAAGTGATGTGGGCAAGATAATTAAGGTAATTTGAAAAAAAAAAGATGATGATATGAGATTGAGATAAAATACTAAAGGGATTTAAAGAGTAACTTATCATTAAAGATAAATGAAAATAACATTGTATATGTAAGCATGATATTTATAATTGTATGAAATAGGGACATGTTGATAGGAATAGCATGCAAAGATTTTAATGCATAAAATGATACATGTTAATGCTTGTTGCATAATATAGTATATTGCCTTATTTATATGCACCTCTAAGCTTAGAACTTAGCATGGGAGTTTCCTTCTGCGCAAATATAGAAAGGTAGCTGAAGGTGTTAGATAAAGCAAGCGGTGATCCTATTCAAATTAAAGTAGCCGATCTTGAATTAATGGGTCAGAAACTTTTGAACTCTTATATTTTTCTTTTCGTATTATATACTTTTAAGTTTGTAAATTTATTTTCAAAGTTTGTTAAGTAGCGATTTGATATTTATAAATGCTATCCTATGTAAATAAAATGTATATTATTTATTGTATATCAAAAAAAATGTATGGGTCTCTAGAAATTTAAAAGAAAATAGTGATTTAAATAAGTAAGAAGACAATGCCTTCATCCGGGCACGTGCAGTTTGGGTGAGGGGGTGTTACAAAGTTTTTGGTATTAGACCCGGTTTGGGCGGTTTTGGATTGTAAAAGTGAAATTTAAAAATATTTATTACTTGAGTGTACCCACAATTGAATTTTTGGAGTCACTGTTTTAATGATTGGGGTCGTTACCTTTATGTTATAGGTAAGCTATGGCTTCTAGATCAAGACGAATAGTATTGAAATATGATAGAATTGCTACAGAGAGTGTCACAACCAACCTCATTTGGATTACAGTTTGAGAGATTGAAGAAGTTAGGGGCACCTGATTTTTATGGAAAAAGGGAGGGTCATCCTTTTGCAGTAGAATTTTGGTTGGAATGAATAGAGTGAGTCTTCAATCAACTACACTGCACAGATGAGTAGAAATATGAGTATGCAATATCTTTGCTACAGGAGCATGCGTATGACTGGTGGCGATCTGAGTCACAAAGCAAAGAGGCACCTGACCCTATGACATAGGAATTCTTTCTAAAGAAGTTTAAGGAGCAGTATATTCCCCCTATCTATACAGATGACAAGAAGAGATAATTTTTAATGCTGAAATAAGGAAACATGTCAGTAACAAAATATGAGAGGGAATTCACACATTTATGTAAGTATGCTGAGGGCATTGTATCCAAAGAAGCTGATAAATATCAACATTTTGAAGATGGGTTGAGGGATCTGATCAAGCTACAGTTCTTCGCTTTACATTTGGTGAGCTTCCCCAGTTTACTAGCGTTTGGTAGAACTGTTGAAAGAGTCTTGGCGACACAGCAGCCCATATAGGTTAGTGGGGTTAATAGACCTACACCACAGCCAAGTGGAGGACAGTCTGGTGGCAAGAGAGCTAGATCTTTTAGTGGCTGATTCCAGGCTGGGGGTTCAAGCAGACCTCATGCTTATAGACAGGGACATCCCGTAAGATCTATTTCATCGGCAGCCAATGCACCGACATAGGCATCCCGCAGATCTACCCTCTACCAGTGTGTCAGCATTGTGGATGTCTTCACCCAAGAGAGTGTTGGTGGATGATAGTGCAGTGCTTGAGATGTGGTTCCAAGGACCATATAAGAAGAGATTGTCCATTGCTACAATTTGACAGAGGTTCAAGGACTGTTGAGTCAGTACCAATACAGACTATAGGACAAGGCAGAGGTCGAGGATGAGGGCAAGGCAGAAGAGGCCGAGCAGGGCTAAGCCAGTTTAGGTCACACACAGTGGAGAGGTCAGAAGGCAGTATAGATATTCCAGCAAGAGCTTATGCCATGTGATGCCAGGAGGAGCAGGATGCACCTGAAATCATAGTGGGTAAATTCCTTCTCTTTGGCTCTTAATACATGCATTGATAGATCCAGGGTCGACGCATTCATACATATGCACACCACCATCGGGTTAAGAGGGTTTAAAACCAGTGACACTAAAAGATGAGATTTTTGTGACTAACCCGCTAGGACATATTGTGCGGGTTAGTAAAGTCTTTCGAGGATGCCCAATTGAAATTCAAGACAAACAATTCCCAACAGATTTAATAGAGCTACCATTCCATGAGTTCGATGTGATCTTAGGAATGGATTGGCTAGCTCGACACAAAGTGATAGTAGACTGAAGAAAGAGAGAGATGAGAATTAAAGTTTCAAAACAAGAAGAGATAGTAGTGATGAATGAGAATAGATGATATCTAGATAATGTGATATCGGTGCTAAAGGCTCAGAAACTCATCAGTAAAGGATGTGAGGCTTAACTAGCGTATGTGATTGATATAAGAAAGAATAGTCCAAAGTTAGTTGACATCCTAATAGTTAGTGAGTTTCCTAATGTGTTTCCAGAGGAGTTGCCATGATTACCACCTGACCGAGAGATAGAGTTTGCTATCGAGTTAGTACCTAGCGCTACTCCTATTTCCATCACACTATATAGGATGACACCCATAGAGTTGAAGGATTTGAAGATATAGTTACAATAATTGTTAGATAAGGGATTTATATGACCCAGTATATCACCATGGGGTGCTCCAGCATTATTTGTGAAGAAGAAAGACGGTACCCTCCATCTTTATATTGACTATAGGCAGCTTAATAAGGTTACTGTTAAGAATAAATACCTAGAATTGATGACTTATTTGATCAGATGAAAGGTGCAAGTATATTTTCAAAGATAGATCTTTGATCGAGGTATCATCAACTGAAGATCAAAGGGTCAGATGTATCTAAGATGACATTCAGGACTTGTTATGGTCATTATGAGTTCCTAGTTATGTCCTTTAGATTGACAAATGCACCAACAGCTTTTATGGACCTGGTGAATCGAGTGTTCAGGCCATATATTCATCAATTTGTAGTTGTATTCATTGATGACATTCTTGTCTACTCTAGAGACCGAGTACAACACGATCAACATCTCAAAAAAGTATTGTAGATCTTGAGGAAGAAATAATTGTATGCAAAGCTATCTAAGTGTGAGTTTTGGCTGGAAGTAGTTAGTTTTCTGGGTCATGTAATTTCAGTAGAAGGTATTCGAGTTGATTTTAGTAAAATCGAGGCTATTCTTAATTGAAAACCACCTCGTAACATGAATGAGATGAGGAGTTTTCTTGGATTAGCCGGATAAGAGGTTTGTGAAAAGATTTTCATCCATAGCAAATCCTTTGACATGACTACTATGAAAAGAGGTTCATTTTGAATGGATAGATTGATGTCAAGCAAGCTTTGATCGATTGAAGGCAATGTTGACTGAAGCATCAGTTTTAACTCAGCCTACTCTAAGAAAAGATTATGTTGTGTATAGTGATGCCAGTGACAATGGGCTTGGATGTGTTCTTATGCAAAAGGGAAAAGTGATCGCATATGCCTCCAGATAGCTTAAGCCTCATAAGCTTAACTATTCGACGCATGATTTAGAGCTTGCAACAGTAGTTTTTGCTCTTAAGAGTTAGAGACATTATCTGTATGGAGAAAGATGCTACATTTATATATACCACAAGAGTCTTAAGTATCTTCCTTCACAAAAAGAGTTGAACCTGAGGCAACAAAAATGGTTGGAGTTTATTAAAGATTATGACTATGTGATTGATTACCAGCCAGACAAAGCTAATATGGTTGCAGATGCACTAAGCCAAAAAATATTTGTTGAGATGCGAGTGGAATCCACATTGGTACATAGAATTAAAGATGTTCAGAAACAAGATGAAAAGCTAGTAAAGATGATTGAAGCCGTGAAAAATGGAGAAAAGTCAGAATTTTCTTTAACAAAAGATGGTACTATGTATTTCAAGAACCAAATTTGTGTACCAAGTATAGAAGAGTTGAAGTCAAAGATTTTAAAAGAATCTCATGAAACAATTTATACAATGCATCCAAGTGGAAATAAAATGTACCAAGATTTGAAAGCACAACACTGGTGGTCAGGGATGAAGAAAGATATCACTGAATATGTTGCTAAATGTCTAACCTATTAACAAGTAAAAGCTGAACATCAATTACCCACAGGATTACTACAACCAATTTCCATACCATAATGGAAGTGGGAGAGAGTCACGATGGATTTTGGGTCCAGTTTACCAGTAACTCAAAGGAAGCATGAGCAGTGTGGGTGATAGTGGATCGATTGACGAAGTCAACACATTTTCTACCAGTGCGGATGGACTATACTTTGAACAAGCTGGCTGAGATTTATGTGAATGAGATAGTGAGATTTCACGAAGTACCTGTATCTATTATCTCTGACAGAGCCCCTAGATTTATGTTGCAGTTCTGAAAGAGTTTACAACAGGATTTGGGAACTTGACTTTATTTCAATACGACTTTTCATCCACAGACGGATGGATAGATAGAACAGATTATCCAATTATTAGAAGACATGATGAGAATCTGTGTGCTAGAATTTGAGGGAGTTGGGATCGAAATCTACCTCTTATGGAGTTTGCCTATAACAACAGTTATCAAATGAGCATAGGCATGGCTCCATATGAGGCATTGTATGGAAAAAAGTGTAGGACACCAGTCTATTGGACCAAGTTAAATGAGAAATTTTTGATTGAACCGAAGATAATTCAACCGACCAAAGAGAAAGTTAAAGTGATCAAGGAAAGGCTAAAGGCAGCACAAGATCGACATAAATCACATACCGATTTAAAGAGACGAGGCATAGAATATGCAGTAGGTGATAAAGTTTTCCTTAAAGTTTCACCTTGGAAAAAAATATTAAGATTTAGCAAAAAAGGAATGTTGATTCTAAGGTTTGTTGGTCCTTATGAGATTCTGGAAAGAATAGGACCAGTGGCTTACCGATTAGCTCTTCCTCTGGAGCTAGAAAGAATTCATAACGTGTTCCACGTGTCAATGTTGAGGAGATATCGCTCAGACCCGACCCACATTATACCGATTGAAGAGATAGAGGTGAAGATAGACATGTCTTATGAGGAGGAACTAGTGGCTATTATAGCATATCAAAAGAATGTTCTCTAGAATAAGAGAATTCCTCTAGTTAAAGTCTTGTGGTGGAACCATGCAATTGAAAAAGCTATGTGGGAAAGTGAAGAAATGATAAAGAAGCAGTATCCCCAGTAGTTCAACCCAGAATGAATAGGTGAATTTCGAGGATGAAATTTATTTAAGGGGGAGAGAATTTCATATCCGCTAATTTAGGTATCGAGTTGCATTTGTCGCGAAATTGACGTTTTGACTGATTAGAGTTTAAATTCGGATTTGTAATGAAATTAACCAATTAATGATTAAATTATGTGGATATATGCCTAATTAATTGGTTATAAAGCTTAAAGAAGTTGATTTATGGTAAAGGACTAAATTGCAAAATTTGATAAGTTTTGGGGTCAAATTGCAATTTACCAAAATTTGGAGGATTAATGAGATAATTGTTATTGAAAAATATGAAAATTGGACATTTAATTTGGGTTGGCTGGCCATAGCATTAAAGAAAGAGGATTAATGTTGATTAAGTTTAAATATCAAAGATATGGTCAAATAGGTGGGTCCCATATAAAGACTTTTGGTCCCTTTTTATTCTTCCTTTTTCTTCTTCTCCTAATTTCTGCTCTCTTCTCTCTCTTTTCTGCCCAATCATGCTAGCCACACCCCTGGATCCTCCATAGCCCAACCTTGAAATCTAGAGAGAGAAAGGAAGGGAAGAGAGGGAAAAGACCAAGATAGAGTGATTTTCATGATCTACAAGTCTTGAGGAAACTTGGAAGAACAATAGGGAGGAAGAACAAGAAAGTTTGGTGGAGAGAGAAAATCTTCAAGGCTGTGATCAAGTGAAAAAAAGTGTAAAGGTAATAAACTTTTCTTCTTCTCTTTCATCTTTTCTTAAGGAAGTTGGAGTTTTGAGATTGTTTTGAGCTTGATTATGTAGAGAGAGAGAGTTTAAAGTTTCATGAGAGAGAGTTTAGGGTTTTCAGAAAGTAAGATGTTGATGATGATCTGTAATGTTGTAGGAGTTCCAAGTGACAAGGAACAAACTCAAAGGAATAAAGGCAGAGGGAAAGCTACCTAGAAGAGTGAAGGAGAAAAATAGAGGTTTGTGCATAATTTAAGGCAATAGCCTATATTTGTTTGAAATAATGCATGTTTAACGTGTTAATTGATGATTGAAGTGCATTAATGATGATTGTGGCATGAAACCATATGTTAGGGATAAAGAGTGAGATTTTTGTGATTTGTTGAATTAAGTAATGTATGTTAAGGAATTTAATTATGATTAAAACATTTATATGTATTAGGTCATGATATTTTGAATAAAGGACTCCAGAAATGCATGAGCTGTGTTTTGGTATGATTTGGTGTGATTGGAAATGAATAAGGAAAGTGAATATGCAGAATTCCTGTAGATAGTCATGGGTGTGACTTTTAGGTCATAGGCGTGAACTTTCTAGTTCACGGGCATGACTGAATTGTATCACGATTGTGACTTCGGTGTGGAAATGGCAAGATTCATTCCTGAAGCATTCATGATTTTGAATCACGCACGTGAACAAATTGACGGGCGTGAATGAGTAATCACAATCGTGAATGCTTTTGGCACAATTCATTCCAGAAGTATTAACAACTTTGAATTATAGGTGTGAACAAATTCACGGGCGTGAATTAGTAATCACGACCGTGAATGATCTATTTTTAATAATTATGAATATGGTTAATTAATGATAATATGTTGTGATATGAGAATGTTGAAATGTTGTAAAATAAGAATGATAATATGTTTGAAATATGAGAATGTTGATATGTTTGAAAAACAAGAATGATGATATGTTTGAAAAAGTAAAGATATATGAATAATGTGGAAATACGAACATTCCCATTACTCTACCTACGGACTTGTTGCCCAGATAATGAACCAAGAAGGGGGGTTGAATTGGTTATTAAAAATTCTTAACTTTTAAGTGCGGAATAAAAAGTTAAATAGAGTAGGGATAGTAAGATATCATATAAGAAATTGATAGAGGTTCGGGTATTAACAAACCCTACTCCTTTCCCCAATCTCAATTGGAAGTTTTACTAAGTTACTAAGTGTTACAATGAAATTTTACAAGCTCACTCCCAACTATGGTGTTTCTATCAATGGATCACGCCTAATCGAGAAATCTCTTGTGTTTTAATGGCTCACACAATAAACCAATTCCTTGTGTTTTAATGGCTCACACAAATAACCCTTACAAGTGTTTTACTCATAACCCAATATACCCAAACTCACTTGAATAGTAGATTACATAGAGAAACACTCACAAATCTATAATGCTCAAAAATTATGAGCAAATAGATTTTTACAGATAATTAAAGTTTTGTTGAAAGTAATTAATGCACAAATGGATACAATAAGATTTGGATTCGAAGTATTGCTATTCTCTTGTTTTGGATTCATAAAAGACTTGCATTTATACTTCCTCAGCGAATTATAGCCGTTTGGATGCATTTAATGCAAAAATAGTCGTTGCACCAACTCTTAATTTTGTGCTTGACATGTTTCTCTTTCCTCATTCACGGTCGCGAATGTTCTTCCAAGCCATGGTCTAAGTGGTGACTCTGACCGTGAAGCATTCTGGAAGGAATTGAAGTGTTTGATCATGGGCATGACTTTATTCTTTCACGGGCATGAATATCCTTCCAAGCAGTGGTCCATAACCTCTCTGGAGGAATTTGACTTGTTATCTCACAGGCATGACTATCTTTCACACATGAACTTTAAATGTTGGAGAGTTGGTGCTAAGCTACATCACGGGCGTGACATAAATAGTCACGAGCGTGAACATGCAAAGATTTTAATGCATAAAATGATACATGCTAATGCTTGTTGCATAATATAGTATATTGCCTTATTTATATGCACCACTAAGCTTAGAGCTTAGCATGAGAGTTTCCTTCCACACAGATATAGAAAGGTAGCTGAATGTGGTAGATAAAGCAAGCGGTGATCCTATTCAAATTAAAGCAGTCGATCTCGAAATAGTAGGTCACAAACTTTGAATTCATGGTATACAACGATGCTTATTTGAATGGTTTAGGTTGTGTATTGATGTAAGAGGGTAAGGTAGTTGCTTATTCCTCCAAACAGTAGACGCTACATGAACAAAATTATCCAATACATGATATAGAATTAGCAGCAATTGTATTCAGTCTGAAGATGTGGTGACATTATCAGTATGGAGAGATGTGTTATATCTATACAAATCATAAGAGCTTAAAGTACCTACCCTCATAGAAGGAGCTGAAACTTAGATAGAGGCAGTGGTTGGAGCTAATTAAAGATTATGATTGTATCATTAACTACCACCCCGACAAAGCAAATACAATGGCTAATGCTTTGAGTCGAAAGACTCTAGCAGGTAAATTCAAATTCTTAGTAAGATTAGCTACTTGAATTCCTTATTATAATGTATTATAAGAGGACTTACACTTGAATTACAAAGCTCTAAATCCAACCTACGTTGCTACAAAGAATTAAGGAAGTTCAGAAACATGATCATAGGATTATAATAATTAGTGAAATTGTATCCAAATGGGAGAGACCTGAGTATGCAGTGGAGGTAGATGGCAGTATTCACTACAAAGGCAGATTATGTGTGCTGATATGCCAGAGTCGAAGCAAAAAATTCTTAAAGAAGCATATGAGACAACTTATACTATGTATCCCAACAACAACAAGATGTATCATGATTTGAAGCCTTATTATTGGTGGTCAAGTATGAAGAAAGAAATCACATAATTTACTCATAGATATCTGACATGTCAGCAAGTGAAATCAGAACATCAGTTGTCATTACCATTACTATAACCTATCTCCATACTAGATTGGAAATAGGAAAGAGTCACTATGGACTTTGTATTGGGGTTATTGTTTACTCAAAAGAGTCATGATGTAGTATGGATAGGTTGACCAAGTTTGCATACATTTTACCAGTCATGAATAGTTGGCAGAATTATATGTTCAGGAGATAGTCCTGTTGTATGGAGTGTCATTGTCTATCACTTCGGATAGAGATTTACAGTTCACCTCATAGTTTTTGAAAAATCTATAGGGATCTTTAGGTACCTGACTCTACTTCAGCATGGCTTTCCATCTTCAAACAGATGAACAATTGGAGAGGGTAATCCAGTTGCAAGAAGATATGCTTTGAAGCTGTGTGATCGATTTTGCAGGAAGTTTTGACATGTACTTGTCTATGATGGAGTTTTCATATAATAATAGTTATTAGGTAAGTATCACCATGGCTCCATATGAAGCATTATATGGTAGAAAATATAGATCTCTAGTTTGTTGGATCGAGCTCAGCGAAAGAGAGATATTGGGACCTGATTTGGTTCAGTAGACAGAGAAAAAGATTAGAGTGATTAAGGATAGACTCAAGATAGCTTGGAGTAAATAGAAGTCTTATGAAGACTTGAGACACAAGGATATTGAGTACGAGGTTGGTGATAAGGTGTTTTTAAAAGTGTCTTCTTAGAAGATAGTGCTTTATTTTAGAAGAAAATATAAGCAGAGTCCCAGATTTATTGATCCATATGAGGTCACAGAGTGAGTGGGACTAGTAGCTCATAGATTGGCATTGCCTCTTGAGCTACAGAAGATTCATAACATGTTCCACGTGTTTATGCTCAGAAGGCACTTATCGGATCCATCCTATGTCATCCAAGTAGAAGACATAGAGGCATAGCCATATTTGGCTTATGAAGAAGAACTGATAGCTATTCTGGCAAGGGAAATGAAACAACTCTGAAATAAGCAAATACCTCTAGTGAAAATCCTATGGCAAAGACATTTAGCTAAAGAGGCAACGTGGGAAAGCAAGAAGATCATTAGTCAATATCCTCAACTATTCAACAATGACTTATCAGCTATGATTACAAGGATAAAATCTTTCAAAGGGAAAGAATTATCACGTTTGCGACGTGGGTCCTGACCATGAACGCATATTGCAGTCATTTGTACCCTAGTATAAAAGTGTATCGATTAGAATCTAAATACAAACAAATAAGTATCAGAAATATACTTTCTTATTGTTGAACCTTGAGGGGTATTTCTATTATTTTGATGATAACAAATAAAATAACAATAATATATTTAACAATGTTTGTTCTAAGTGTGTTAAACAGGACATGTCTTGATTAGAACATGAAGCAAGATTGAAAAACAACTTTTGAAGATTAAAATCAAAGACGTAGTAAAATCATGCCCGTGACTACTTATGTCATGCCATGGATATAGCTTAGCACCAACTCTCAAACATGTAAAAGTTCACGGCTACGAAGGATCAAATCAATCATGAATGGTCAAACAGTCATGCTCGTGACCAATACATGTCAAATTCTTCTAGAGAGCTTCACAGACAGTGTCACCATTTGGACCATGGCTTGGAAGAATATTCATGCCCGTGAAATTATTAGTCACGCCTGTGATCAAGTTCCTCCAATTCTTTCAGAGAGCTTCAGGCTAGAGTCACCACTTGGACCACAACTTGAAAGAACATTCACAACCATGACACATATATTTACGCCCATGAATAAGGATAGAGAAACATGTCAGGCACGAAATTATAAGTTGGTTCAATAGCCATTTTCACATTAAATGCATCCAAATGACTAGAATTCACAAAAAGAGTATAAATGCAAGTCATTTATGAATCCCAATAAGAAGAACAACAATTACTTTGAATCATTAATCTTGTTGTAGCCTTATGCATTAATTATTTCTTTCAAAAAATCTCTATTCATTGTGAAAACCTAATTGCTCATTATTTCTGAGCATTGTAGGTTGTTGAGTATTTTTCATTATAAGCAATTACTCAAAAGTGAGTTTGGGTATTTCAGGTTAAGAGTGAAACACTTGTAAGAGTTTATTCGTGAGCCATAAAACACAAGAAATTGGTTTTTATGTGAACCATTGAAAATAACACAAGGGAATTTCTGGGTTAGGTGTTAGCCATTGAGAGAAACACCATAGTTAGGAGTGAGCTTGAAAAACTCCATTGTAACACATAGTGTGTTGGTGAAACACCCAATTGAGATTGGAGAGAGGAGTAGGGTTCGTTAATATCTGAACCTCTATAAATCTTGTGTGTGATATCTCTCATTCCTTACTCTATTCAATTTATTCCGCACTTTCAAGTTAAACAATTTTTTTAGTTGCTAACCAATTCAACCCCCTTCTTGGTTCATTATTTGGGCAAAAATTGGTATCAGAGCTTGTCTAGTAACAAAGCCTAAAAAGCAGTAGCAAATATCAAAAAATGGCCAATGAAAAAGTCTCAAGCCTTAGTTTGATGGAGCAAATTACGCTCATTGAAAATTTCGGATGGAGACATACCTTGATAGTGAGGGAATCGAAGTTTATGATAGTGTTCGGAAAGAATGGACACCACCAACTAAGAGAGGAGTAGATGGTGAAGAAGAAATTCTTTCAAGAGATGATTGGACAGAGGATCAATGAAGAGCTAATTTCAAAAACAAAAAGGCAATGACAATCTCGCAAGCTCTCTATCTATTGAAGAATGTGGCAGAATTTAACATTGCCCTACCACATAGAGCATATGGAAAACATTGGAAAATTATCATTAAGGAACCAAACAAGTTAAATCCAAGAAGATTCAACTTCTCACTTCGGAATATTAACTCTTGAAGATGAAATCCAATGAATCCATCACCGATATGACGAATCGTTGGGTGATTGTTATGCAAGAGAAACTCAATCAATTTGAGAGAAGTAAGGTATGGACCTTAGTTCTTATACCCAAAGACCATCAAATCATTGGTAGTAAATGGGTGTTTAGAAATAGGTTAAATGAACAAAATTCAATGACTAGGAATAAAGCTAGGCTGGTTGCAAAGGGTTATAATCAAAAAGAAGGTATAGATTTTGATAAAACCTATGCTCCAGTAGTTAGATTAGAAGCCATAAGAATACTTTTAGCATTGCATGCCATATGAATTTTAAACTTTTTTAAATGGATGTAAAAAGTGCTTTCTTAAATGATTTTATAAAAGAGGAAGTTTATGTAGAACAAACACTGGATTTTAAAAGCCGTAATTTGCCTAATCATGTCTTTAAACTTTCAAAGCATTGTATGGTTTAAAACAAGCTCCAAGAGCTTGGTATGAAATACTAAGTTCGTTTCTTTTAGAAAATAATTTTTTAAAAGGACATGTTGATACAACCTTGTTTATTAAAAAGTAGAAGTATGACATTTTAATTGTTCAAATTTATGTTGATGATATTATATTTGGATCTACCAATGAATTGCTTTTCTACGAAGTTGCTAAGTGTATGACTAAAGAATTTGAAATTAGAATGATGAGCAAAATTATAAATCTGCGGATCCTAATGGAATCGGTAACAAAGCAACCTTGCCGCCCACTGCCACTAAATCACCACCCCTCAAGAGATAATGAATAGAAATAGAATAGTAAAAAATGATTTTTTTTTTTTTACTTTTTAACAATAAATGTCTTTCGTATAAAGAATTCTTATTTTTAAGCCTATTTACAGTGATTTAAATGGGTGGATTTGAGCCCAAACAAAGTCCAATTCATTTAGACCCAATTAAGCACTTTAATTTATTTCTCTTACTTTTCAAGCTTAAGTTTTACCCAAATTTGATTTCATAATTCATAAAATATTTTTATATGTCTACAAAAAAAATTTCAACTCAATCAGAGTCTGTTTTCTATCTGACTCACTCAAATCGAATTGATAAAATAATTTTTGATATTACTGTAAAATTTCTTTTTCACTGTCAAATAATCCTAAATATTATTTAAAATCTATCCATATCTTAAAATTTTTAGATCTCGTTTGCTATTTTTCATAGTCCGGTCAAAGTATGGTTAATTATTTTATTAATTAAGCTGGGTCCCATTTTTTTTTCTTAATTTTGACTTTTGAGGGCTTATTTGACCTTATTTTCACTCTAAATTTTACCTCATGACTAGTCATAATCTATATTTTCTGATGATCAAATGAAATAATTTTCACCCACGGGTGTAATTTTCGACTCCCGAGTATACTAATCAATTTTGGAAAATACAGTTCACGACTAACCCGATATTCGGGCAATTACAATAGGAGCCATACAATACCTCTCATAACCAAGATAATCACATATCATTAAGTTTCTACTCTATTGGCATGTCAACAATTTTTTATTTCATTGTCTAGGCTAATATATGAGTTTAAAATCATACATACAGTGTTAAAACATTTATTTCATCAATGCAATTTTTTATACCAAAATATTTAATTTCCTTCATGAAATATATTTTTCTTTCCTTGTACATAAATATTTTTGTTATTCTTATATATATATATATATATATATATATATATATATATATATAGTTTTTTTACCAAAATAATAACAATCAATTTTTTATAAAATAATTTCATACCAAAAGCATATAAAATCAATTTAAAACTTTATTGACCTATATTATAAGTATGTACACAAATCTCTATTGCAGTCTATTGGAGACTACCGACTCCTTCCCTTTATCAGATATCAGTGTCGTTCTTGATGGTGTACCAAAATAACAATTAAATTTTCAATTTACCACAGAACCTCATTTAATATATATTTCATCGAAAATAAAGCTTCCCAATCATTTTCTGCACTATCATATATATAAATCTCCTTTCAGTATTAATTCTCATTACACACGTAATCCGAGATTCCGGTCTCCCGACATGCTTCCCAGTGCTACGAAAAATTTCAAAATTAATTTTCCTTATTCTTTCCTTATCCGTAACTATTTTTTCAAATAGATTTTTCAATAATTAGGTTAAAAATCCAAAAATTCACCAAAAGTTCTATTTATTATTTCTTCTACACCAAAAATTATTTTCCACCTCTAAACATATTATATAGCTCAATTATTATCATTTTAAGATGAAAATCCTTCAAAATAATTTCTCAAAAATTTGGCCATAATTATGAAAAATTTCTAAAAATTCTACAAAAATTATTCCCATCAATTTTATCATATCCACCATCCTCAAATCTCATTCTACTCATTTTCTATTTTATCTAATTTTCTTAATTTTCTCTACCATACCCTAATTTTGTTTTTCCTTTCTAGTCTACTTCCAATCTCAGCACAAATCATAAATCTACTTTAAACAATCAATAAACCCAACTTAAAACCATAGAAATTTAAAAGAAAAGTGAAAAAAAGTTCACCTCCAATTTCTTGGAATTTTTAGCCAACAAGTGATTTTTCTCCAAATTATCTTAGTTTTCCTCCCAAATAATTTTTCTTGCCCCCATAACTTGAGTGATGAATTCCTTGTGAAAATAGATGAAAGGAAACCTCCAAAAGTTCATCAATGGTGGCTGGCCAAGAGAGAAGAAGAAGATTTTTTTTGTAGGAAAATCTAGAATATTAGGGAAAATTCCCCTTTATGCCCCAAATTAATTTAATCAATCCACATTAACCCTTAATCTCATACCCTATTGGACACTTAAAATTTAATTAATCCTTTAAGTTGATACATGGAACAATCACACACTAATACCATTTGACTTAGACCAAATTTCCACCAACCACAAATTTTTCTCCAAAATAATTCATGATTTAGTTTATTTTTCCAAAATCTAACCTTTAAACAATTTAATTCCGTTAAATTAAATATATCAAAATTTATAAAATAAATTTTTCTTCGAAACAGTCTATTCTATTTCACAAATCGACATCCGATGTGAAGAGTCATTTTTCTAACTCAGCCCATAAAAATTCTTCCATAATCCGATTTCTAATTTATCAATTTTAAAAGTCCCAGAAATCAATTGCAATCACATCGCCACTGTTGCGCAGATATTAAGCCAAGAAAGGGGGTTGAATTGGGGTTTAAAAAATTAAACTTCAAAGTGCGGAAATAAATGATTAATTTTAGGAGGGATAGAGATAATTTGACACAAGGATTTTATAGAGGTTCGGGTGTTAACAAACCCTACTCCTCTCCCCAATCGCAATTGAGAGTTTCACTAACACACTAAGTGTTACAATGGAGTTTTACAAGCTCACTCTGAACTATGGTGTTTCTCACAATGGCTCACACCTAACCCAGAAATACCTTGTATTTTAATGGCTCACACAATAACCAATTCCTTGTGTTTTTCAGGCTCACACAAACAACCTTCACTTTGTATTTTTACAGGCTCACACAACCACCTTTTGATTTGTGTTTTGAGGCTCACACAACTAACCCTTACAAGTGTTCTTCTCTTAACCCAGAAATACCCAAAGCTCACTTGAGTAGTGTTTACAGAGAGAAGTACTTACAAATCTTAATTGCTCAATAAATGAAGAGCAAAAAGATTTTTATAGAGAATAGATTTTGTTCTCAAAATATGAAAGTACAAATCGCTTGAAATAAGATTTTTGATTCAAAGTAATTGCTATTCTATTGTTATTCCATTTATTCTCTTGTTCTTAATGCATAAATGACTTCCATTTATACTCTCGTGACTGAATAATGCCGTTGGGGTGCATTAAATACGAAACTAGCCGTTGTACCAACCAAAAAATTGCGCCTGACATTTTTCTCTTTCATTGTTCATGGGCATGACTATGCTTGTCACGGGAGTGACATTTCTTCCCAAGCCGTGACTCGAGTGGTGACTTTGGTCGTGAAGCTCTCTGGAATGTTTTGACATATAGAGTCACGGGCGTGACATACTCATTCACAGGCGTGACAAGCTTCCCAGCCGTGATCCAAGTGGTGACTCTAGTCGTAAAGCTCTCTAGATGAAAATGAATGAATCTTCACGGGGGTGACACCTTTATTCACGGGGGTGACTGAAATGCCCACTTCACGGTTTGTTTTTCCTTCATGGTCGTGAACTTCAAAAGTTGGTTTTGGTAACGGTTAGCTTCTATCACGGGAGTGACTCATAGAGTCACGGCAGTGAACATACTACTTCTTGAATTTTGTCTTTCAAGGATTATTCTTCCAATTCTCCATTTTTGCTATTTTAATCCATGTCCTATATAATAGACTTAGAAGACAAGTATGTTAAATACAATATTGCTATTTTATTTGTTATCATCAAAATGACAGAAATACCCCTTAAGGTTTAACAGCCACCAACACATCTCTCTATCTTCCGATCAAAAGATCATACTGTAACCTTGCACTAGAGACCATATTTCCACAATTCAGGCCCTAAATCTTAAAATATCACTTTATAACTCCATCTAAGACTTTAAAATAATATTATTTATATTTTGATATGCTTAAATTATATTTTCACTACCAAAAAAATCCTATATTTTGACCATGTCTGTTACCTCAATTTGCGTGCATGAAATAAAATCGCAACAATTCATCAATTTAATTCAATATTCATATTAGACATCTTATTATCATAAGTGTTGCCCATAAATGAACCAAGAAGGGGGTTGAATTGGTTAGCAACTAAAAAAATTGCCTAACTTGAAAGTGCGAAATAAATTAAATAGAGTAAGGAAAGAGAGATAACATACACAAGATTTATAGAGGTTCAGGCATTAACAAATCCTACTTCTCTCCCCAATCTCAATTGGGTGTTTCACTAACACACTATGTGTTACAATGGAGTTTTTCAAGCTCACTCCCAACTATGATATTTCTCTCAATGACTAACACCTAACCTAGAAATTCCCTTGTGTTTTCTTTTCAATGGCTCACACAAAAACCAAATCCTTGTATTTTATGGCTCTTACAATAAACCCTTACAAGTTTTTCACTCTTAACTCGAAATACCCAAACTCACTTTTGAGTAATTGGTTAAAAACACTCAACAACCTACAATGCTAAAAAATAATGAACAAATAGGTTTTCACAATGAATAGAGGTTTTTTTGAAAGAAATAATTAATGCACAAGGCTACAACAAGATTAACGATTCAAAGTAATTGTTGTTCTTTTTGTTGGGCTTCATAAATCACGTGCTTTTATACTCCTTCTGTGAATTATAGTCATTTGGGTGCATTTAAAGTGAAAATAGTTGTTGAACCAAATCTTAATTTCACACCTGACATGTTTTTCTATCCTCATTCACGAGCGTAAATATATATGTCACGGTCGTGAATGTTCTTCCAACCCGTGGTCCAAATTGTGACTCTGGTCGTGAAACTCTCTGGAAGAATTGGAGGAACTTGATCATGGGCGTGACTAATAATTTTACGGGCATGAATATTCTTCCAAGCTGTGGTCCAAGTGGTGACACTGGCCGTGAAGCTCTCTGGAAGAATTTGACATGTATTGGTCATGGGCTTGACTGTCTTTCACGAGCGTGACTGCTTTCATAGTTAGTTTGATCCTTCATGGCCGCGAACTTTTAATGTTGGAGAGTTGGTGCTAAGCTATATTCACGGGCATAAGTAGTCACAGGCGTGACTTTGCTATGTCTTTGATTTTAATCTTCAAAGGTTGTCTTTCAATCTTGCTTCATGTTCTAATCAAGACATATCATGTTTAACACACTTAGAACAAACATTGCTAAATATATTATTGCTATTGTATTTGTTATCATCAAAATTATGGAAATACCCCTTAAGGTTCAACAATTTCCCCCTTTTTGATGGTGACAAATAATCTAGCAATATGTATTTTTGAGAAGTCTCCCTTTCAAAAGGTGCTTAAGATAAAATAAAATAGTGCAACATTTGAAAGAGATATTGCAAAGGTATTTGTAGAATAATAAGGTATATGCAAGGTATATCTTGAGTATATCTCATCAAATAAAACATGTATTACCAAGTGTATTCAAAATATATGTGAGATATATGTTAAGTATATCTTATGCATTAAAAATAGTTCAGAATAAGTTCAAGTTTGCAAAATATATGTGAGGTTGATATGGGGTATATTTTATGCATAATATCAAATAAAATAATGTTTATATATTTCATACCACACATAATATATTTGTATAATCATATTCATGTATAGATCACATATATATTGCTAGGTTCTCCCTCATTTGTCATTAGCAAAAAGTTGAAAAATCAATAAGATGATTGTATTAATGCTAAAGGAGAAAAAATAACAAAAGTAAAGCTACTATAGGAAAACGTGCACTCTAGGTAGGCTTCAAGCCTGACAAATCATCCCTAAGGTGTGCTACCTCTACCTCAATGCTGTCCATCCAAGACTCCATGAAGTCTTTGAGATTTTCCAACCTCATATCAATGGAAGCCTGCATAATGTCTAGGCGAGGTGTTAAAAGATCAACAACCTATTGTGCCATAGTGGATATGGTAGAGGCCGATGATTGACCAACATCCTCAGCTACTACCGGTGTTGATGTCTCGTCATGGGCTCACTTCCTTTGTTGGATAAACTAAAGACCAACTTTGAAGGCATTAGAGTCATGATCTTCCCAATCAATTTTGTCAACTGGAGTGGTGAAGCGGTAGTAGACATTATCTTCAAAAATGATACGAACAATTGCTTCCATCTTGATAAAGGACTTGACATTGAGTCAATCTTGTGGATGAGTTGGAATTAGAGTGTAATTGTGGTTGTTGAGGCTCAAATAGCCTAACTCGATGCAAGGTCAGTTACATACCCGTCAGTTAAAATATCTCCCGATGGCTTCGTTGCAATGGAAAAAAATGATTTATGAACCATCGTGACAGTGCTACGGATAGTCCTCTTTATGCCATCTCCAATAGAAAGAGCTCCAATTTTCTAATTGCCCCATTGCTATATCCTTGAGAAAATATACTATAGGTGGGAAACCTATGTATATACTTATGCATAGGAAATCGAAGGTGGGTGCTCTTTGTCTTCTTTACATCCCAGCTACACTTCAAACCGAAATGTATCCAAGATGGAGGAGCATGAAATATGACTTCACTCTCATTTAGAATGCCATATGAAGGAAGATAGAAAATAGTGCCAAATTCTGCTACAGTGAGAGTGTTAGGATGCTTACAGAGCTAAAATTTTATGGTTTTGGTGGGTGAGACTTGCAACGTGATAAGGAACTTGAGAGTTGGTTCTCGTAGCATTGGAAAATATATATCCACGAACTCTTTGAGGTGACAAACTTGTAATTACTCAATCATGCTTGTCTCAAGACCAAAAGTCTTGATAGAATTCCACTCGAAGAATCGTGATGATAGTAAAGGTCATTTCTTAAGAACGACATATCGCATATGACAATGATTCGGAATGACATTGAGTAAATAGTCGGTGTGGCATCTTAGAGCATGCAATTTCTTCCTAATGCCTTTTGAAGAACCAGATTCCATTTTGATTAACTTTGATCAATGAAAGGAGAAGTAATTTTTGGAATAGGATTGAAGAACCATTAAGAAAATTTATGATTCTTTGAAGAATGAGGGGTTTGGAAGGGTTATATAGATGGAAATGTATGTGAGGAGGCCAGAATTTGTGGGAGATATTGAATGGGTGTGTTAAATGAGAGAATTTGTAGAGATGAAAATGAGAAAAGACAGAAAATTTTGTTTGATAGTTGATTCATTCACGATCGTGAATACCCAATCATGGGCATGAATAATCAAGATCACGATTTGTTGAAAGGCTCTCTAGCCGTGAAGAAAAAGATGGATCGATTCACGGTCGTGACTTTAAATAGTAATGAGCGTGAAGCAGCCTTTTCACGGAGGTGATAAATATTGTCACGAGTGTGAAACTCAGTTTTTACGACTTCTACTCGTGAAGCAAGGTGTGAAATAGAACATGAACAGTTCTGGAATTATTTGCTGTCTTTGGTCACGGTCGTGAAGATATGTCACGGGCGTGAATCACCTCAAATATTCAAAAAAATAAAAGTCTAAACAGGACTAGAAGATTTCTAACAAGGTTTCTATGTCTTAAAACATGTATTTCTATCATGTTAACCACTTCATATCATAACATCAGTCAAGTTAATATGCCATGATATGAAGGAATTAACATTCAAGGTTCACACGTCATACAATTGGTAATGAAAATAATTAAGACAAAGTTGATCCATTAAGCATACCAAACTCTCTTCTTATGAAACAAAAACTTTCTTCATTTAGAGGTTTGGTAAAAATGTCTGCCAATTGATTGTTTGTATCAATAAAATCTAACACAACATCTTCATATTGAACATAATCCCTAAGAAAATGATGTTTAATGTCAATATGCTTACGTCTAGAGTGTTGAAAGAGATTATTGGATAGGTTGATTGCACTAGTATTGTCATATTTTATGGGTATATGGTTCAAACTATGACCATAATCCTTTAGTTGTTGTCTCATCCATAGGATTTGAGTGTAACAACATCCTACCACCACATATTCCGCTTCAATGGTAGATAAGGCAACTGAAACTTGTTTCTTGCTAAACCAATAAAGTAGACATTCACCAATAAAGTGACAAGTGCCTGAAGTACTCTTTCTCTCCAAAAGACTACCGGCATAATCCGCATCTGAATATCCTATGATATGGAAAGATGAATTCTTAGGATACCATAAGCCTAGATGTAATGTGCCATTTAAGTATTTAAAAATTCTTTTTACAGCATTCAAATGCGATTCTTTAGGACAAGATTGAAATCTAGCACATAAGCATACACTATACACAATATCTGGCCTAAAGGCAGTAAGGTATAAAAGTGATCCAATCGTCACTTTTCATTTATGCTCTTACCCTTCTCATCTTTGTCCAATTTTATTGATGTGCTCATAGAAGTCTTAGCATTTTTGCATCCTTCCAATCCAAGTGCTCATAGGTGCTTAAAACATGATTAATGGATTATAAAAAATAGATTATAATGGTTAAATTCAATTTGAAAAATTATTTAGTGGAACTTTGAAAATATGACCATATTATGTGATAAATGCATATTAAGGCATAATTAAATTTTAGTGTAATATTATGATACATATGAAATAATGAATGTATAAATTAGTGAAATGAATGTTTAGAAGGGAAAAAAATTTTAAATGATAAAAATCTAGTGTAGGGGTTAAATATGAAGAAATTATTGTTTTTCTTGCTAATTAAATGAAAATTAAGTCATAAAATGTAAGAAAAGATATTGAGTGTGTAGAAATTGATTGGAAAATTTTAAAATATATATTGAATAATTTTCTAATTATTGATTATTTTATGCATGAAATGAAAAAAAATGAATAAAGTGTGTTTAGTGAGCTTAATGACCTAATTGATTATTCATAATGAGATATTGATATATTAGAATCGAAAGTATGGAAAAGATTATGGTAGAGATAAAATTTTTAAAGATGAATAAAATGTTAGGCAATTAATAATATAAAAATAATGGAATTTATATATTTAATGGAAATTGAATCAAAGGAATAAAGCATTGCCCTTAGTAAATTTCTGATGGTTAAATCTAACCCTGGATTGGCTAGCCATAGGGATACTATTAGTGCGGTGCGAGTTATGACGACTCGCTTATGTAAGCCAATTACAGTCTATTTCAGTGATAGTAATTCAATGATCAGTGTACAGTGCAGTGCTCATGTGGTTTTTCGGGCCACTTGTCAGTATAATAGACTTTTAGGGTCCACGTCCCATATATCTAGTTCGAAGATTTCTGTCAGATTGAAACTAGGGGAAAATATGAATAAAAGTAGTAAAAATTATAAATATGATAAATATGATATAAGTGATAAATATGATATATGTGATAAATATAATAAAAGTGATAAGAATTATAAAAATGGTATAATAATAATAATGATAAAAGTGATTAATATGAAAAAATAGTAAAATTGAAAAATGAATTTTGAGTGGAAGAAAAATGTTAAGTTATTCAGTTAAAAGGAAAATAAATGAAAAATAAAATAGTTAGTGACATGATTGTAAATAATCGAAAATTTAGGAACCAAAATGAAATTTGTAGCTAAACAAAAATTAAAAAGAAAAAAAAAGAGAGAAGCAAGAAAAGAATGGTTAATTAAAGAAGTAAAATGAAAAATGATTAAATTGAAAGAAAATGAAAATTCATGAGTAAATTGAAAAACAAAACTATAAGATTAATTGAGAAAAATTGTTAATTGAATGAAGATATTAAATAGTGAATTAAGGGTAAATAATAGTAAAGTATTGATAAAAAGAATAATAAATATATTAATGAAAAAATCTGAATAGTGTAGTAAATATAATATTGCATATATGTATGGAAATATAAGTCAATATAAATTCTTAAATTAGTAATTACCACTGGACATTTTAATACTCAACACGTAGTTATTTGATTGCGTACAAATTTTAAGAGTAGACGAAAGGATAAGATAGAAAGTAGTATATTAAAAATGATATGTATATATATGTATGGATACAGATTTGTAGAATGAAATTATATATATATTCCGATAAAAAATATTCATGAATTATTATATGTTTGAATGGAGAATATTTTGAATTATATTTGTATTTTTGTGCCCACAAATGGGTTGTGAATTGTTTGTAGTACAAGTGGGGTAGTTAATTTATAGCCGTTATACTGCCAAAAGTTTTGAAAAAATAAAAAGGATTAATAAAATGTTAATAAGATTATGATCATTAAATTAAATTAAGAATTTTTTTTTGCACACATCGTCTATAATCGCATAAGCTTACGTAACGTACGTATAAAATAAATATTATAAGGATGTCACACCTATAATTATCTTGGACTATAAATATTATTTATTTACTGATCTTATAGTTATCTTGGATCGAGACTGATCTTGCGATTATCTTAGACCAGATGATATTATTTTGGGTTATATGATTATCTTTGATCCTGGTCCTATAGTTATTTTGGACCCTGAGATTTCCGTCGATTGATGGGACCCATTGTTTCCCTAAGAATAGATTTGTGACATTTTAATATATGGGTTAGACACAATTTTTATTGAGTAAATGAATGTGATTTTTATGCTTTAGATTATATGTTGGTTTTATATGCAATAATAATTTTAGTTTTTAAAAAATATATATATTTTGCTGACACATCCATTTACCAAAAATAGTTTTTATATCTACTTTAATATAAAAACAACTAATTTTATTGGTTGTTTTGATTTATGGGAAAAGAAAATAAGATTTTGAAACTCGGTGAATTTTTAATATATTTTTTCCTTTAAATTGACTTTTATTATAAACTTTTACATCACTCAGTTTAATACTCAACACAAGATTTGGTTTTCTCTCATATAGGTTTTAGTAGAGTTAAGCAGCAACAAATGTGTACATAGAAGTCATTGCTGGAAATTAGTAGACCTTATCAATAGAGCCAAGCAACAGTGACAGTCACCCGACAATGGTGGATTTTGTTACATATATTTTATATATTTCATTTATTGTATTTTATTATATACAAACTATGATGCATGAGCATGTATTATAAATTAAATATATGGGATAAGAATAGTGAGGGTAACAATAATATATTTTTTTGTTAATATGATATAATATAATATTTTTATCTGTATTCTTTTTACATTATTATATTTATATCTGATAGCATTCCTTATCTGACCGTATACGGTGGTGTATATGGAATGATAAAGGGGTGTTATAGTGAGTCAATATTTATTGTTGTTGAATCTACCTAGATTTCAGTGCATAAGATATTAATTGTTGCCCTTTTAGATATGTCATTCATCTGAGTCCAATAACTTACATTTCCTTCTTTACTCACATTAAATGCTTTTATATGCAAACATACCAGCTTTTCATTTGTTGTCCCATTCTCCTATCTTTTTATTGCTTTAACTCTTATCTACATTCTCTAAAGGTAATTACTTTTGAACTATTTTTCTCAATTATTTTTTTCCAGCCACATTGATTTAAAAAATACTTTCTCATAATGATTCTAGCCTTTAATTTATAACATTTCTTGGAGTAACTGTTGCTCTTTAGATAATTGAAAGCCACAAAAGTAATAGATAATGTAAACCAAAAATAATTTTTTTTATCAGTGGTCTCTTACAAGTAAGAATCAAATATGTTTTTTTTAGTAATTAAATAATTTATTTAGATTAATACATTTTTAGTTAATACTATAGTTTATTGATTGTTTAATTTTATTATGTCCATTAACAGATGTCAATTATCTGTATCCCATTTTCTCTTATTTTAGATGTTGTCCTAGAACATATTGGAATGTTTGCGTTTGCACTTAATTGTCAAAATGCGATTGAAGGCAGATTTATATGTACCCTTTATTATCCACAAAAGGATAATATTGGAAATGGATTTGTGTCCTATAGTGTTGGTACTAGCATAGAAAGCATGTTGGAGGCTACAAAATATGACAAATGTGATTGTATTAGACCATGTAAAGAGTTTGTATGACATTAAAATTTTAGACTACAACCACAATGCCCTTATATTCTACAAATTCAATTATGAAGTTGTTGTTGCTACTGAACTTGCATCCTTGAAAACTTCTTATGGAAAGTTAGCTTATGTTTTTATTTGATTGGATCGACAATATTGGAAGCTATTGAAAACCATAAAGAAGGTTAGACATGTTATTAAATGTGTTTCTTCACTAATTTAGGTTGTTTCATGAAACTTTTCCTAACCTGAATATATAGTGGTTGTAAATAAGAATATGGTGCATATTAGGCTTTGTATGTATAATGTAACGCCTATATATAGGATATATAAGTTGTGTTAATGGTTAATGAGAGTTAGGAGTCAAGAAGAGTATTAAAAGATTTTAAAGTTGCTGATTTTGTTATTTCAGACTCATGACTAGTGGTGTCACAATCATGAATGTTGGGTTTTCAGTAAAAAACTGTGAAGGTTAATCATGATCGTGAATGAGTGGATCATGCCTATGAAGGATGAGTCACAGTTGTGAATCCTGAGTAGACAGGGCAGGTGAGATAGCTGCAATTTTTTCTCTATTCCATCTCTTTAAATCTATCTCACCATACTCTAAAACCCAACCTAACATGTCATCTAGTCTTTTTCTACCTTCAAAATAACTTGTTCTCCATTTTTGAAGATTCAAAGAACAAGTTCTACCTAAGGAATGTTAGAGAGAAGAGTGAGAGATGGAGGTTTGTGTAAGGAAAGGTACTTAAGACTTTTGTGATCTATATAGATATAACATCTTTCTCCATACAGATAATGTCTCCAGATCTTGAAAGCAAAAATAATAGTAGCTAACTGCAAATCGTGTGTCAGATAATTAAGACTCGTCAGGCTTAAGTTGTCTTAAGGCGTAAGCAATTACCTTTCCTTCTTGCATAGGAACACAACCTAAACCATTATGACTAGGATCATTGTACACAACAAAGTCTTTTCTAGATGTAGGCTGAGTCAACATTGGTGCTTCAGTCAACATTGCTTTTAGTTGACCAAAGCTTGCTTAACATCTGTCTGTCCACTTAAGACGAATCTTTTTTCGTAGTAGTCGTGTTAAAGGAGTCGTTATGGATGAAAATTCCTTTATGAACCTCCTATAATATCAGGCTAATTTGAGGAAACCCCTCACTTCTATCACATTTTGAGGTGGTTTTCAATTAAGAATAGCCTTGATTTTACTAGGGTCAACCTGAATACCTTTAGTTTAAACTACGTGACCTAGAAAATGGACTGCTTTAAGCCAAAACTCAAACTTAAATAGCTTTGCATACAACTGCTTCTCCTTCAATGTTTACAACACTATTCTGAGATGTTGATCATGTTCTTCTCGATCTCTAAAGTACATAAGTATGTCTTCAATAAATATCACTACAAATTGATAGAGATATGGTCGGAACACTCGGTTCATTAGGTCCATAAAAGCTGCTGGTGCATTCGTCAATCTAAAAGGCATAACTAGGAACTCATAATGACCATAAAAAGTCCTGAATGTCATCTTAGGTACATCTAACTCCTTGATCTTCAGCTGATAATACGCTAATCGAAGATCTTTTTTTTTTTTAAAAAAATATGGCCATACCTTTCAATTGATCAAATAAATCATCGATTCTATGTAGCAGGTACTTATTCTTGATAGTCACTCATTTAAGTTGCCTACATAAACATAAGGTGCCATCTTTCTTTTTCACAAATAATACTGCAGCACTTCATGCTGATACACTGGGCCATATAAATCCTTTATCTAACAAATCTTGCAACTGTATCTTCAACTTTCTCAACTCCATTGGTCCGATCCTATATGGTGTAATGAAAATAGGAGTGGTGTTGAGTACCAAATCAATAGCAAACTCGATTTCTCTATTCGGCGATAACCCTGACAACTCCTCTGGAAATACTTCAAGAAACTCACTAATAGTTGAAATATCCACCAAATTCAGACTTTCTTTTTTAATATCAACCACATATGTTAAGTATGTTTCACATCTTTTACTGATGAGGTTCCAAGCTTTTAACACTGATATCACATTATCAAGATATCTTCTATTTTCACCCTTCACCACTATCTCATCTTGCTTCAAAATTATGATGATCATCTATCTCCTCCCACAATGCACTACCACTCCATAATGAGCCAACCAATCCATTCCCAAGATCACATCAAACTCATGGAATGATAACTCTATCAAGTCTGCTTGGAATTGCCTACCTTGAATTTCAACTGGGCAACTCTTAAACACTTTGCTAACCCTCACACTGTGCCCTAATGGTTAGTCACTAGAATTTCAAATGCTAGAGCTTTTGGTTCTAAACCCTTTTGACCTGGTGGTGGTGTGCATATGCATAAATGCATCAACTTTGGATCTATTAATGCATGTATATCAAAGCCAAACAGAAAGCATTTACCAATTATGACATCAGGTGCATCTTGCTCCTCTCAGCCTCGTATGGCATATGCCCTGACTAGGGAAGTTTTACTACCTTTCGGCCTCTCAACTGTCTCTAATCTAAACTGATTGACCCTTGATCGACCTCATATGCCTTGTCCTCATCCTCCACTTCTACCTTGCCCATAAGCCTACATTTGTATTAGCTTAGTGCTCCCTAAACCTCTGGCATACTGTAATAGAGGACAATCTCTTTTCATATGATCTTTGGAACCACACCTCAAGCATGCTCCTTTCGTCCACCAACATTCTCCTAGATGAGGACGACCACAATGTTGAAACTTTGGTAAAGGTAGAGATTAATGTGGTGCTTGTGTCAGTGCACTGGCCACCGAAGAAATCGATCTTGTGGGTTGTCTTCGTCTAAAAGAAAAAGGTCAGCTGGAACCCCTAACCTGAAATTAGCCACTGTAAGATCTAGATCCTTTCCACTTGATGGTCCCCACTTGGTTGTGACATGGGTCTCCTGAACCTCTATCTTGTGCTGGCTGTTGCACTGCTAAAACTCTCTCAATTACTCTAAAAGATGCTAGAAAACTAGGAAAACTCATAAGGCAGAGGGCTGAAACCTGTAGCTTGATTGGGTCTCTCAATCCATCTTCATATCATCGACATTTATCAGCTTCTGTGGATACAATGCTGACAGCATATTTACAAAGATGTATGAATTTTCTTTCATATTCTGACACTAGCATATCCCCCTATTTTAAAGTCAAATTTTATTTTCTTGTTATTTGAATAGATAGGGGGAATGTATTGCTCTTTGAACTTCTTTAGAAAGAATTCCCAAGTCATTGGGTCAAGTGCATCTAAACTCTGTGACTCAGACCACCACCAATTATATGTATGATCTTGCAATAAAGATACTACATATTCATATCTCTGCTCGTTTGTGCAATGCAGCTGATCAAAGACTTTCTTTGTCCGTTCTAACCAAAACTCTGTCGTGGAGGGGTCATCTTCCCATTTACTATAGAAATTGGGTGCCCCTAACTTCTTCAGTCTCTTAAATTGTAACACAAACGAGCCTAGTTGTGATGCTCTTTATAGCAAATCTATCATGTTCGCCATAAGCTCTATTTATGTTGTGCCAGCAACATACTGCCCCTGTGATGAGCTAGCACCAGATCTAGATGTAGTAGCTTGATGATGACTGGATCATGATGAAGCCTTTGTTGCAATAGGCTAATTACATTTGCCTCTTTCGGACATAATCTGTCGTGACCCTAAAGCCATACTTTACTTATATCATAAAAGTAAAGGCCCCAATCAGTAAGCAATAACTTTTTATACTCAATTATGGGTACACACATGTCATAATTATTTTTTAAAACTATTTTTTTCTATATATTCCAAAACTACCAAAACCGGGTTCTAATACCAAAAACTGTAACACCCTCTCGCCCTAACAGTACGTGCCCAAACAAGGGAGCGCTACATTAACTTCTTTCATCTTTATCTTATTTATTGAAAACAATCCATATTTATATATATTTTTCCTCAAATAATATAAAGAAAAATAATGTACATTTTATTTACATAGGATAATGTTTATATAACATCAAGTTAATTTTACGAAACCATAAAAGATATTATATAAATACAAATACAAATATAAAACATAAAATATTGTGACCCACAATTTCTAAAAATCAGCTGCTTTATTGGACTAGAATCACCGTTGTTTTTATCTACAACATCAGCTACCTCTTTAAATCTGCACAGAAGAAAACTCTCATGCTAAGCTCTTGGCTTAGTAGTGCATATAAATAAGACAATAAACTATTTCATACAACATGCATTGTCATGTATATTATATACCATATTATTATTATTATTATTATTATTATTATTATTATTATTATTATTATTATTATTATTTATACAATTCTTATCTTTTTACATTCTAGCATGCATAAACATCAAATTATATTCTTATATCTCATACTATTTTTATTTTATCAAATCATGATTATATAATCCATCATAATTAACCATATCACAAATCATGATTACTTTTACTTTTGATAATTTTTTTATGCCCACAACACCTATGACCCACTGACTAAGATAACGGAGTTGCCATTCAGGTGCTATTATCGGCTTTAATTATAATATCATTACCGACTTTAATAATAGTACAATTATCAGCTTTAATAACAGTGTCATTATAGGTTTCATTAATCGTGTCATTATTGACATTAATCATACTTCCCCCTACTTGGCATGTCAAACTATCCTAAGTCAACTTCTAAGTTAGGTGTTATAGAGCTTGCTTAACATCATTAAAATTCATAATTGTTAACTTCACACTTTTCATGCATTTAATGGCTCAATTAATCACATAATTACTCAATAAAAATATATTTTGCATAACATAACAAGGTCCATACTATTTTCCACATTAAATTTCTCAATTCATATTCTGCCTTGTTATTGGCGAATTTAATGCTTTGTCTTAGAACTTAATTTGGAACCTGTTAGAAGCAAAATTAATTTACAAAGTCTTCTTAATAATTTTATCCCTAAATCTTAACTTTAATATTCAACTTGAATCACTAAATTTTGATTTTTGTAGAAAGAGATGTGATCAAATGAACACTCACTCGTCACTAATAATTTTGCCCATATTTTTCTGAACAAATTCTTGGTCTGAATTCTATGTATTTGTTTTGGAAAAATGCAGACATATTTAGATTTTATGACCTAAATAAAACTTAAAGCCCTATGTCTTAGCTTTCGAACCCAATAAAGAACACACAAATCTGAATTCCACAACTTAAGTTATAATAGTTTATGTACTCACTGCTCCACAAGTTCCAGCAAAGAATATACATATTAAGTACATTCAATTTTTTCCAAATTTAATCCTAAGTCTAGCAAACATACATCCCCAAGATTATATCTTAAAATACTTCTAATTAATAATTATTTACATGAAAAATACTCAAATCGTGCAATTTTGTAATAAATTATAGGTTATTGTCTTAAATTATGCACTTACTTAAAACTTTACTTTGCTTTCTTTCTCTTCACTTCTCTTTCTCTTTTCATTTGCTACTTTGAGCTTGTTCTTTGTCAATTTGATCTCCTAAACATATAAGAAACATCATCAATAACCTTTCTTTATCAATCCTCTGTAACCCCTAAACTCTTATTCTTCAAGACCAAGCTCCAAATGAGCTTAAAAGATCATCTTCCTTTAGAGAAACTTAAAGAAAATATGAAGAACACTTAACTTCAAGCTTTTTCCTTCTATGGCTAAAATTTTAGAGGTTTCTCTCTCCTATTTTCTTACTTCTCTCTCTCTCTCTTTTTTCTCCCCTAAGCTTTCTCAAGCTTTTCTATGCATGAAAACTTACTTTTTCATGCCTTTCTTACTCTTTTCCACACTTTCTTTCTCACTTTCTCTTTCTAGAAGTAAGTTTGGTTATGGAGGATTAGGGGAAAATGTGGGCAGAATTAGAGGAATAGAAAGTTCTAGATAGAAAGAGATAAGGAAGGATGAATAAGTAATTAAGGAGAAAATGACAAAATTCATTAAGGATGGGAACACCTAAGCTTAGATATCTAGATATTTAGATGTTAATGAGATTTTAATGTTTGAAATTTGTATGGCCAACCACCACATGCTAATTATATCTAATTCATGTATTTAATTGATAATTATCCCAATTAATCCTCTAAATTTTGGTAAATTATAAATTGACTCCAAAACTTTCTAAAATTTGCATTTAGGTCTTTCACTGTAAAATAACATCTTTAAATACTTTAAACACTTTATTAAATATTTTTTGTAATTAATTGTCATTATTTTAATTATTTTTCGGTCAAAATTCCAATTTAGAATTTGGTTGATCCGATGAGTAGATTTAACAACCCACGCGACATGAGACCTAAATTAGCAGATATGACAAAGCTGTTGAGTCTTGACATTCATACTGATAA
Organism: Triadica sebifera; assembly: GCA_023653625.1. Classification (NCBI taxonomy): domain Eukaryota; kingdom Viridiplantae; phylum Streptophyta; class Magnoliopsida; order Malpighiales; family Euphorbiaceae; genus Triadica; species Triadica sebifera. The sequence goes on along the minus strand of CM042903.1, from coordinate 804,107 downwards.
GGTAAATTGTATAACTATCATACATATATAAAATAAAATATTGACACTCATTTGTTAGCATGATTTGCATTATTATAGGATATAAAATGCACTTGTAAAGCAATAATTCTTATGTTCATCCAATTACTAGATGGTAGTACTAAACTTGCCCTCAATATAAAAGCAGCCTTCAAAGCTATAGTGAACAAATATAGTGCAATAATTGCGGCATTCTTAATGAACTAACAATTTATTGGTATGTTAAATAATAAAATTAATTGATTGAATAGTCAATTATATATGTAACAACTGAAATGGTATATAATCTTTTAAAATAGGTATAAATTGAGCACTGTTGCTGTAGATAGTAGTGGAACAACTACATTTATTATTTTTGGAAGGTTAACTGCAAAGTTAATTGGGTTACTAGTAATCAATTTGGTACATGGTCTAAAATGATAGGTGTATAGTCCCACTAATGATAAGTAGGATCTATGGTATAGAAAAAAATATTCCAAGTGGTGATTAGCAACTGATCGAAGACCCTTATAATTTGTTGTTTAAAGTAATACACATTTTCAAAGACAAAACCAACTTACTTTCTACAAGCCAATCTATTGGGAAATCATTTTCATCAAGCGTTGTGTTGTTAAGAAATCTTTTTATCAAAGAAGAAGGATCACTCTTTCATGCGGACGTTGTACAACCAACAAATACATCTTAACCACCTAGTCCTAACCAATCAACTCTTAGCATAGAAGGGGATGCACCTCCTAAGAAATTACCAATGAAAAAAATCCTTTTTTTTTTGAAGTTATAGTTAGAGACTTTTCAATTAGATATATAACATTTTAGGAACTTTTCAATTAGAAATCTAACATTTAAAAAAATCATGAAACTTTTCCCTATGTGATATATTTTAACAAATAAGATAACATTATATGTATTCTAATATTTATTATAACTCTAATTAATTGAAAATTTATATATTGATGCTTTTTATTATTTTTATTTAAAAATTTTAAAATTTAATGTTAAAAATAAATTCCAATTGAAAAAGCATAAAACATTAGTTTTTTCTTGAAGTTATCCAAAAAAAGAAAAAAAGAAAGAAAAAGCTATTGTTACAGTTAATATTCAACTTTAAGTATATATATATACTATTTTCTAGTTCTTGCTTAAGTCTTAAGTATATATATGATTGCAGTTGTAAAAAAAATTATAGTTTACATCTCAGTTTTAAGTATATATAATATTATATAGTTCTTGATTAAGTGTTAAGTATAAATACAAATGCAAATACAATTGTAAAAAAAAAATTACCGTTTTCATATACTTAATCATTAATAATACTATTAACAAGTATTAATTATATATGTTATTTTATGGTTCATACTTAAGTATTATGCATATGTATCATTTCGGTTGTCAAAAAAAATAAGCATTACGGTCCTTACTTAAGTATTAAGTATTTATACTTAATATAATCTTTATAATCTTTATTGAGTATTAAGTACATATATCAAAATAGTTGTAACAAAAGAAAATATTACTGTTACAAATCTTACTTAAATATTAGATATATAAATTATTTTACAATTCTCGTTTGTTTATTATTTATATACCATTACAGTCATCCAAAAAGAAGAAGAAAAAGTGACCATTATATATATATATTTAGTAGTTAATAATACTACTTATTAAGTATTAATTATAACATTATTTAAATTAATAATTAAATATTATGTATATATATCAAAATAGTTGTCAGAAAATAAATAATTGACATTACATATAGTTCTTATTTAAGTAAAAATTACATAAACTAATTTGCAGTGATCACAAAAAGAAAAACATTCATAATTCATATATTCTTAATAGTTAATAACACCGTTTATTATGCATTAAGTATAAAAATCATTAGACCTATCAGAAAAAAAATATTTTGTTATAATTACATAAAACTACAGTTGTTAAGAGTTATTCATGTTCATTAAAGAAGAGTCACACCCATGAAAGTCTCTAGTCATTCACGAACAATTTCACAATATGGTTCACGGTCAAACAAGATGTCATGCCTATGACAAAGTTTTCATATTCGTGCAAATCGAAGTCAAGCATACCAAAAGTTTTAGATTCATTTCACAACTTGTTTCACAAGATAGTTCAGAGTTTGCTTCAAAGTTTCACGCTTATAAACAGTTCTTCATGCTTGTGAATATTGCGCTCCATAATATTTCAAAATTAAGGAGTGTTGATTCAAGACTTAGCAACACGATTCACGCACGTGAATCAAATAGTCACGCCCATGAATATACAAATATGATGGTTATTAGCACGTTCATGAGATAATTGAACATCTATAATTTTATTTAATGCAACTCTAATGACTATTTTTTAAAGAGACTATAAATATTTTGTATTTCCAAAGGAAAAACATTAAGAAGTAAAACAAGAGCTTGATTACTTTAAAAAATCATTGAGAAATTATTTTGTGAGAGTTGTATTTATTAAAAATTTATTGCTACCTCATTTGTATCTTCATTTACTTCATTTCAATTCTATAAAGCTCAAGTGATCTTGAGTTATTGAGTTATTGAGTGTCTTTTTCTTGCAAACAATTACTTGATAGTGAGATTGAGTAAATTGGATTCGAAGTTAAACATTTGTATTGAGCCATAAAAATACTTGTAAAAGATAACACTTGGATAACTTATTATATGCTTGTAAAAGTTTAATCTACACTTAGGAAGTAGATTACTAGGGATTGAAACTCTCAATAGTAGTTGAGAATAAGACTTAGGCTTTGAAAACCGAACTCTCTTTTGTTATTTTTCTCTTTTGCTCTTTACTTTACTTAAATTTTTAATTTTCCATTCATTATGAAAATCACCAATTCACCATCCTTCTTGGTGCTTATGGCCTTTCATCGTGGAATGAACATTATAACATGAGCCCATAAGTGATTACTTTCATAAAGGAGTTGCCACCTGTTGAAGTTTGGTAATCCCATATCAAAAGTGGATTCTTTTTCCATAATGGCATTAGCCTATAAAAGGACTTCATATTCTCTTAACAAATCATCCAAAACATCAATCTCTTACTTCTAAGATTGGTTGTATTTTCTCTCTCTCTTGTAATATTTCACTTTGTAATATTTCTTTGAAATAATGAAATATTATTTTAGTAGTTTTCAAGTATGTAGGCATAATTGGTCGAACCTTATTAAATTCTAATGTTCCATTTATAGTCTATTTAATATCTATTGTCGGGTAATTTAGTTTAGTGATATATTGTGCTTTAAATTATCTAAAAAAAATTTTGTCACCAAGACTCTAAGAGTCTAAGGAAGTTGATTTTTAAGGGAGACCATTTGTGACTCCACCAACTACCTAAAAATTTTTATTTATCTTATTTTTGGCACAATTATTCATTTTGGTGGAAACCTACCCACTTTCAACAACAATTGGTATTAGAGCCAAGGTTACTAAGTTATATGCTCTGTGGTTGCAGCGTAAGTTGATCTTCCACATCAGAAAGGTTTCATTGGATTCTTAGGTATTCCGCATTTGAAAGCTATTAAATATTCTTCAAGAAGAAATGACAAAAGACAGAAAAAAATCCATGATGGACACAAAAACTTATAATTCATCAATTTTGATGAGAACTGCTGTGGCAAATACAAGAATTGCAGTGGAGATTTTTAATGGTACATGTCATTTCGGTATGTGGCAAGGTGAACTTATAGGCGCCTTATTTTAGCAAGGTTTAGACATTGCCATTGAGGGAGAAAAGCCAGAAGGTACAGATGAGAAGGAATGGAAGACAATCAATTGTTTGGCATGTGGTACAATTCGATCGTGTCTGTCTAGAAAGCAGAAGTAGGTCTTTTATAAAGAAACTTTTGCAAGTAAATTGTGGAAGGCACTGGAGAAACAATTCTTGGAAAAAAGTAGTCAAAATAAGCTTCATATGAAGAAAAGGCTATTCATATTCACATATGTTCTTGGTACCATGATGAATGATCACATCACAAATTTCAATCAACTTGTAGCAGATTTGATGAATTTGGATGTGACTTTTAAAGATGAAGATCTGGCCCTAATGTTATTAGGATCCCTTTTTGAGGAGTTTGAGTTTCTAGAAACTACTATACTTCATAGGAAAGCTGAGGTGTCTCTTAGTGAAGTATGTGTTATACTATATAGCTATGAATTAAGGAGAAAATACAAGAAGGACAACACTAGTGGAGCAGCAGAAGCTTTGAGAGTAAGAGGTCGTTCAAAAAATAAGAACAAGGGAAAGAAAGACAGATCAAAGTCATTTGTGGGCAAAGATAAATATACCTTTTGTCGAGAAAATAGGCAATCAAAGAAAGATTGTCCTAAGTTCAGAAGTAAATCTGGCAAAGGCAAGGTTGTTGCAGATTCAAATGTAGCTGAATGTGATGATTCAGACTTTTCATTAGCATTGATGCCATAAATAAGTAGTTCGATTGCTTGAATCCTGGATTTAGGCTATAGCCACCATATGTGTCCCAATCGGGAATGGTTTTCCAATTTTAAAGAAATTGAAGGTGAAGTTGTCTACATAGCAAATGAAAGTCGTTGCAAAACAACTGGAATTAGTTCAATCTAGTTGAGGAATCATGATGGATCAATCAAAACTCTGACAGACGTAAGAGATGTGCCTAGTCTGACGAAAAACCTCATTTCTATGGGAGTTTTTGGGAGAAAGGGTTTCACTATAGTCATTAAAAATGAAGTAATGAAGTTTATATTTGGAGCACTTGTAATGATGAAAGGAGTTCAAAAGAGCAACAACTTGTATTACTATGAAGGTAATACATTCGTTAGAACAACAGCAGTAGTTTCTAGTGATGACCAGGAGCTAGAAACAACCAGATTGTGGCATATGCACTTGGGGCATGTAGATGAAAAATCCTTGAAACTTCTGACAAATCATGGATTATTACAAAGAGTACGAACCTGTAAATTAGGCTTCTATGAGCATTGCATCAAAGGGAAGCAGATGAGAGTGAAGTTTGGCACTACAATCCATGATACCAATGGTATTCTGGATTATGTTCACTCAGATATATGGGGTCCTACCAAAACTGCTTCAATGAGAGGTAAACACTACTATGTTACCTTTGTTGATGATTGTTCAAGAAGAGAATGAATGTATACATTAAAGACAAATGATTAAGTGTTGGGAGTTTTTCTCATATGGAAGAAAATGGTGGAAACTTAGATGGGCAGAAAGATCAAGTGTCTTCAAACAGACAATTGCAAAGAATACACAAGTGATCCCTTCATGAAAATTTGCAGAAATGAAGGAATTGTTTGATATTTCACTGTCAGAAACACACCATAATAGAATGGGGTGGCTGAACGCATGAATCGAACTATACTAAAAAAAGTTCGGTGTTTGTTATCTAATGTTGGGTAGACAGTTTTTGGATGAGGCTGTAACATACGCATGTCATGTCATTAATTGTTTTCCATCAACTGCTATCAATGGAAAAACACCTTTAGAGGTATGGTATGGAAAACCTACTACAGATTATAATTTCTTACATGTGTTTGGTCCAAGGGTAAAGAAAGCTATCTTTATAGGGATATTCTTTGGTATCAAAGGATATCGTTTGTGGTGCCCAGAGACGAAGAAAATAATCTTTAGTAGAGGTGTTACCTTTGATGAGTCTACTGTGTTAAAAAAGGTAATAAAGGAGCAGACAGATGGTTCTCTATAGCAGATGGAGGGAACTCCCAAACAAGTGGAGTTTGATAAAAGAAGAATTGTTGATCCAACAATTGTAAATTCTGATAAAATTACTCATATGGCAGAAGAGGAGTTCATTGTAGAAAATGGATTAGATGAGGAAGCAGAGGTTTTAGCACAAGAACCTCTTTAACAACTTGAGCCAATTGCACTACGAAAGCCGAAAAGGAATATTGAAAAACCTATTCGACTTGAAGATATGACTAATTATACATCTTCAATAGATGATGAGATTCCTTCCATTTATTGTGAAGCTATTCTAAGCTCATAAAAGGAAAAGTGAAGAAAGTCTATGGAAGAAGAGATGCAGTCCCTTAAAAAGAATCAGACATGAAAGCTAGCAAGTCTGTAAAGGGGAAAGAAAGCATTTGGCTATAAATGAATTTATGCAAAGAAAGAATAATTTCCTGACAACAATGATATCCGCTATAAGGCAAGATTGGTAGCTAAAGGCTATGTTAAGAAGGAGGAAATTGATTTATAATGAAGTATTTTCTCCAGTTGTAAAACATTCTCTAGAATTTCTAACTTTGACTAAGTTTTTGTCATTTGATGCCCTATAGTCCTCCTCTGTTCACTTTGGAATTGGACCGCACCCAAAAATTTTTCAGAAATCTGGATGTTGGGCCTTTTCTTTTTGTTTGTAATTTACTTGTTGAAGATTGCCCAAGGTCCACAAATGTTTTTGTTTCTCTATTTGTCTAGCCTAACTGCCTCTAAGCCCGTTTCCTGGCCTTCTAGCTCACTTAATATGGAAAATTTTGAATTTCCCTTGATATCTCCAAAATCATGTAACTTACCCATACCATCACACCCCTCCATTTTTTATGTGCATATTGATTTCCTTGCGGCCAACATCCATGACCCAAAAGTCTCCATAATTTCAAGCTACACAATTATCTTTTGTTTCCCATTATTCTCTCCATAGGCGTTTATATCATTTTTGTAATACTTTCTTGCCTTTCTATATCTGAGTCCGGTAAAGCGAGACTCTAACTGACTAACTGATGTACTTGTGTAAGACTTATAGACATACAATATACATTAACTAACTCAAACCTCATGATAAGAATAAATACACTTGATTTACATACATGAAATGTATTTTTACAAACTATAAATTGGTACATATTTTATTTACAAACATGTGTTTGTTTTAGAATATACACATTGCATGTAAAAGTTTTTTCCTGAGCATGACATGACTACCACTATGTTTGTTACTGTCACTGCTGCTCTCCTCTAGTGGAATCACTAAATCTGCAACTCTCTCGACTAGTGCATTGGTGTATGTTTCTTATTTACGATCTGTGCAAAAGAAAAATAACCCTCACACTAAGTGTTAAGCAAGATTTAAAGAAATAGTCAAATCATAATTAATTTTGTATTCTCATTTATAATCTTTCTTCTAGTAAGCCATAAACACATATATATAAACATATCACATAACAAATTGACACATCAATATTATCAAACACATCTCAAATTGCTTACTTATTATGCCCATAAATTAACTATCTAGACCAGACTATTGAGAGACACAAGAGGTAACCGTATAAAAAAAGGTGAATATAAGTATGGATGCCAAGCATCTCTGATGTCTATATAATCTGACTGAGTCGGATGGGACTGTATATTCCAATAGAGCTAGATAATCCATATATGTCTATATATTCATATAACCTTATTAACATGCCAATAAGCCTACCCTATTATAGTCCAAGTTCATTTATGGGATCATATCACATTTGTCTGTATTTAGCAATAAATTCATATGACATTCATATCATTGTATTCAATATATAATTCATTTTTATATTTTCTTTATAACACACATATGTCATAATTCATTGTCATCATGTCATTCATATATTCTATATATAATTTATTATCTTTATATAAATATACATAAAACATAGACTTATTATATATCACATATACAAGATATATACTCAATATATGCTAAAGATATATTTTCTATATAACACATACCATGTATATACTATATATATACTTATTATACACCATACATATACTTGTTATATACCCTATATATTTGTTATATGCCATATATACTTGTTGTATACAATGTATATACTTATACCACATATACCATACATATGCACATATATAATAAAATCATACTAACTGACATTCCATATTCTCCGTTGACATCATATATATAACTTATATAAATAAAATTTTCACAAAATATTTATATTAATTTATAATAAAAAAAATATTATTAATAATACTAATAATATTGTTATAGTTAATATGTTTGCTTTTATGGCTATTGCCATAAAACTTGTACCAATCTAATGCCAAAATCAACTCTTATCTTAGCTCCTTTCTATCTACTATCAACACCTTTCCTTGCCTCACTTGCTAGTGGTTACCTCCCTACTTGAAAGTGCATCTAGCATAACTAGTTTCTTTTAGGTAGTTGTTACAAAAGTTTAGTCTAATTCAGAACACATTTTACTCCTTAAAGAGCAAAAGTCAGTTCCCTAGGGTACCTTGTAATCACGGTTTGGGGTACACCATTTTTGATAATTTTCAGTCCTTTAATTCATAGTTTTATTTTCCTTGTAAAATTTTCACCTTTATTTCTTTTTAAACAATTAGAAGTATCCTATATCTCACCCCTTTTACTGTGGCCACTACAAGAATTTTTTCACCAAAATTTATTTATTTTATATTTTTATATCCTTAATCTTTGACTTGGTTCAACTATGATTTTAATTAATTTAATTCCTTTTTAGTTCAACTTAATTATAATTAACCAAATAAATAGCTCCCTTCTTTCCTTGTGCTACAATTTCTACACTAATTCTCTTTTTAACCTTTAATTGAGTGAGATTTTGGGTCAAAATTCCAGCTTTAAGTTTTGGTCATGATTGTGAGTCCAAAATTGTCCTAAAAATTATCCAATTCAACTTAACACAAGTCACGATTTTAATGTGGTTCTTAGGTATTGATTTCTACCTTTGATTCTATCATTTAATTATTCTTTTAACTCTTTAATCTTAATATGTTTTCAGACTAAAACCATGGTTTGTCCACTTTTGTCCAGTTCCTTACTCATTTTCTTTTTCATCAACCACATATAAGTCACTTCTTCTTCTATTCATGTCAAACAGCGGACCCAAAACCTTCTCTTTAAGTCAGAGTCAACTTGAATTTAAGGTCACACAAACTCTTATTTAACAATCTCCAGCTATAAGGAAAAAAGGAAAAGGAAAAAAATAGAAGTTGAAACAAAATGATTTAATTTTACCTTAGTACCTTTTTGGCCGAAACACTTTGTCCATTTCCTCTTTTTTTTCCAACTAAAACTAAACTTCTTTTAAGAAAGGTCTCTCTTTCCACCTTAAATTTCTCTCTCTCCTACCATTCTTTACCCTAGCCAAAGCTTCCTTTTGTGTGTTTTGATATTTGTTCATTTTTCTTTAAGTTGAACTCGATTAATGTATAAGAGGAAAATGGCGATTCGAGTTCTCTAGAAGTCAATCCATTTGCACCTATATATAATGGCTAAACATAGATTAAGATAACTATGGCAATTATAGAAACACCTAACATGCATTGGATGGTGGGACAGCTAGGATTTTTTCTTTTTTTTTTTTTACAATTAACTTGATTAATTTTATTTCAATCCTTATTTTTTTCTCGCTTTTGATGCAAAATTCCATGTCACATATTCGTAATTAATTTTTTTACCAGTACATAAGTCCGAATTTAGACTCTAATCATATCGTCCAAATTTTGATCATTTGGTTTTCAGTCAGTCTGATGCATCCGGTTGTAAAATATGCATATTGACCAGGTCTAAACTAGCAGATGTGACAATTTTGTTCACCAGCTTTCATATTTTGACCTATTTTCTCTTTCACTAGTTGATTTGGGCATGACTCACGATTATGGTCGTAAACTCTAGATCCAAAATAAACCAAATGAATACCTTTATACTCAATTCTTTGAACTCTATGGTGCAACTTGAATTTAGACAATAAGGCTTAGTGATATCAACTTCAATGCATGAATGCACAAATTTACCTCTTGAAGCTAAGCCAGTGGCTTGGTTGATTTTAATAGGCCTCCCATTTTCTTCATCAACACACATCAAGAAATCATGATTATAAAAGAAGGAGGGAAAAAAAACAAACCCAAACCAAAACCTTTTCAGTGTTATCCAAATCAAGATCAAAGTTTGGAGTCCATTCCTTAACAATCAATTAATGATCTAAAACCATCCAACGACCTATAAATTTGGTAGTCATAGTCTTTTTTCGAATCAAATCTTGCTAAAAGACTAACCATTATCAATCACAACAAGATCTAAATGAGCCTTGGGATGCCACACTAGCTTGATCCTCCTTAGGAGATAGTTATATTAAATGTTATGCCCTAAAATCTCCACTATAAGGGTTTATCACCATGGCTTCCTTAGATGAGCCTTCTCCTCCCTTATAACTCTAATAATCGAGCAGCCCTCTTCATCTTCTTCTTGCATCATATCTTCCTCATCATCTAAAATCCATTCTTCCACTTCAGTGTTTCGAGAGAGATTATTCACATTATTCTTGTTCAAGAGTTTGTCTCAAAATGAAGTCAACGTTGTATTGGTACCAGTCGTGTTCTTAGGGGAGGCTCCCATATGGACTTCTTCAGTACTACTTATGTTATCAATCTCCACCATTGCATTACTTCCTCCACCATCATCGTTTTTAAGATTCTCGTTGCCACGTTCCAAGATATCAATCTCCTTTAAGGAGAGTGAGCCCATGGAGAGAAAACACACTTAATACTTAATAATACTAATTATTAAGGGGGTGTTTTGAATTGTTGTTAGGTGTCCAAAAAACAAGTTTAAAATTTTTTGATTTAATTGACAGAATTTTTTTAATTTTTTATGTACTATTTTTTTTCAATCTTGCTTCTGGAAAAAATATCTATTTACATGCTTCTCTCTAAAAATACTATTCAAAACTCAAAAAAAAATGCTCCTAAATTTTTTTTCCAAATGCAATGCCAAATGTACCATATATATATATAGTTGTCAAGAAAATAAAAATTATTATAGTTCTTGCTTAAATGTTAGGTATATAAGCTATTTTGCAGTTATTACTTAAGTATCAAGTATATATACCATTACAGGTGTCAAAAAAAGCTAACATGTAAATATACTTAATAATTAATAATATCGTTTACTATGTATTAATTTTATATTCTATTTCGATTTTAAGTATATACATCATTACAGTTGTAAAAATAAAAAAAAATTACCATTCATATGTTTTTAAAAGTTAATAATATCATTTATTAAGTATTAAGTATATATATCATTACATGTTAAAATAAAACAAAAATTATTGTTACAATTTGTACTTAACGATAAAGAATATAAATTATTTTTACAACTCTTGCATAACTATTAAGTATATGTATAATCACAGTTGTTAAAAAATAATTATTGATTTTATATACTTAATAGTTAATAATACTATTAATAAATATTAATTATAGGGTTTGATATGTTAGGGTTTATTTCTCTTGAAACACGAGGTCTCTTTCTAGGGTTTCCTAACTTCTAGGTCTAGATTTCTTCTTTCTTATGAAGATCTTTTGATCAAATATTATTTATGTGTCATTTTTTTCCTGCTTTTTACATTGTTTTGTCTCTTTTTCTTTTTTTGTTTTAAGGTTGGATCTTTCTATTTGTGCAGGTGTCTTTAATGTTTCAGCTAAGAGTTTCATCATTGGTGGCTTTGATTTTATGGAAAAAGAGTTGGAAACTCTATTGAAAAAATTCTCATTGACAAATGGTGAGGAAGATGTAGTAGATTTGGGGAATGAAAGTGGAGAGGCATAGATAAAGAGGAATAAGTATTGCCTTATGGGATGAGTTATATTGGGAAAACCTTTTACCATAAAAAGTATACATAGTGCCAACCCAAGAGGGTATGGAAGAGTTGACAAGAGGGTATCAAATGTCTCGAGTTTGAGCTCTGGGTATGCAGCTACCTTAAAACTCTTGAGGAAATGATTTTCCGCCTTTCAAGGTCCTACTCAATATGAACATGATTAGTCTCATGTCGTTGACTTATAGATTGAGGACACATGTGGTTTTGCACCCAAAAAAAGTATGCATAATGCATGAGTGTGGCTTAGAAAGTTGAAAGAAATTTCAAACTAGATGTTATATCGAGGTAAACCTTTCTTTGCACCTTTGAATCAAAGGTTGATAAATTAATAATGTTACGAAATGACCCTTCACACTTTAACAAACATCTCATTATTTTGATGGAGCTGGATTTGGAGATGCAACCATCAAAAATTGAACTAAATACTTATGAGTTTTAGGTTTGAATTCATGACCTCCCTCTTAACAGATGCTCGAAGGAAGCGATAGGGAAGGTGAGCTCCAAGGCAAGTAGAGTGATTATAGTGGAAAAGAATGAGAGCTTTTATTTCAGGAAATACACTAGAGTGTGGGTTATGGTGGACCTCCTGAAGCCATTGGCAAGAGGGACTATGGTTATCCATAGTAAAGGAGAAAAAATCTAGGTTTATTTTCAGTATGAGAGACTCAAAAACTTTTTCTATTGGTGTGGCTTTTTAGATCATGTTGAAGATGAATGTGAAATAAAACTAGATGATGTTGAAGGTTTGAAATGGTCATACAGTAAATTAGTGAAACAACAAGTAGGAATGCAGTGAAAAGTAACAACACTAGAATAGAAAGGGAATTTAAAAAAAAAAGATGAAGTTTTTGAGTCTAACATTAACAAAGGTAGTAGTATTGGCAAGGCTTGAAATGAAGGAAGTGGGGATAGCTCGGGATATAATTATAAAGAAATAAAAATAATACTGCTTTGATATAAGTGGTCCCAACAACATTTAACCAAGAACGAAGAGAGGTAGGAGTTGAGGAAAAAAAACTAATCCAAAGAAAACTAAAGTGGGGCTAAAAGATACAGCTAAGATGTCGTTTTGCATGGGATCAGGAGGAATTGACATTAGATCTGGTCATACATAAAATATATAAAATTTGAGTGTTATGCAACATCATAAGTCACTAAAACAAAAAGTGAGGGGAAATGGTTAGAAGGAATACTAGTGGAGAGACTCCCATGAGAAAAAAATGTTAATAAGGTGTTGAATGGGGAAGGCAATTCAGGTTTGATAATGAAAAGAAAAAACATTAGAGTTAGAGGATGGTGAGATGATGAAGTGGAACTTGGTAAAAGCAAAACGATTGTGTGTGGAGGAATCACCTCATAACTTTGTAACGCAACCCCGCTAGAAGCCATGAAACTATTTAGTTGGATCTCTAGGGAATGGTCAATCCTTGGATAGTAATGACATTTAAATTTTTTATTCGAAATCATTGTCTTAATATTATCTTTATTATAGAGACTAGGCTTAGAAGTAGTGAGTTTGATATTTTAAAGTTAAGTTTGGTAGATTTTATTTTATTTTTTTGTATTAGACTCTAGTATGAGAAATGGTGGTTTGGCTTTGATATGGAACAAAAATTTTAATCTAGTTGTTACTTCTTATATGCCCAACCATATAGACTTCATTTTGTAATCAACAACAAGGAAAAGGAGATTGGAAAGGCATTAATATTTATGGGTGGCTTGAAAATAAAAATAAAGATAAAACTTAGGGTATAGTTTCTAAAGTTTTGGGAGTATCATCTCTTCCTTGGGTTTGTTTTGGGGACTTTAATGAAATTTTGAAGGAAAAAAAGAAGTTGGGTGGCCCTTTTAAAAATCCACAGGATATGGCAAAGTTTCGGTCTATGGTAGATTTTTGTGCTTTTTAGGATTTGGGCTTTTAGGGGACTTCATTTACTTAGGATAATGAAAGGAAGGGGAGTGCAAGAGCGAGGAAGTGATTGGATCATGTACTAGCTAATGGGGATTGGTTGGAATTTTTTTCCAAATGTAGTAGTAAAGCATTTATCTAGATCATTGCCCTTTATTGATCTACGAAGGAAGGTGTTCCTCGAGATTTGAAAAGAGGAAGAAATTATGAAGATTTAAGGCCTTGTAGGTGAGGGAAAAAACTTATGAAGAGGTTATCAAAAAGTCATGGGTTTATGACAGTGTAGTGAAGGAGAGTTCGATTTTAGCTAGGATAAGGAGATGTTCATGTGCTTTCCAAAAATGGAATAGGATGTCTTTTGGGAGTTTTAGGCAAAAGATTAAACAAAAATTAGAGCTTATCTCTAAAGTTTAAGAGCATATTAACAATGAGGATGATTTTGCAAAATTTTCTCAGTTATAGAAGGATATGAAGGAACTTATTTCCAAATAAGAAATTATGTGGAGACTGTAGCGCTCACTTACCCTACTAATCGCTAATAGGATATGCAAGTGCTACTAAGCTCATTTAATTTAAAACCAACGCTCAATTTTGTATAAATATATTTTTTTTCAATTTAAATATATATCTAGTGATGGGAATATTGTGATTCAAAATAACTTATTCATTAAACCAAGATATTTAAAAATATAACTACAATAATTCTAGATATATATAATTACCAAATCCATTACTTATAAATATTACAAGCCACAAATTTACATCAACAAAATTCTTAAAACTTAATTTTTACAACATCATTATCAAAACATACAAAAAGAACTAGACTGCTGCAATCTGATCTTGGGGTTCCCTCTTCTTCGGTCGCCCTATCGGAACAGCTACTTCTATTTATCTGCGCGTGAAACACACGCGCTAAGCTACTAGCTTAGTGGTACGTTTGGCAACTATCCAATCATTACATAAATAATTCTAAAATAAAATTTTAGAAACTACAATTAACCTATTTAGCATGCCAAATATTCAATTAATAATAAATTATTTTCTTCATGCAAAAATATTTAATTCATGAATTATGACATTTTATTCATTAAGCATGCTTGAAATTTTAACAATACAAGATATAAAATTTACAATATGAATTTCATACTTCACATTTTTTTCTGTTATTTATTTAATAGCCCACGACATCTTAGACCGGAACTAAACACTGGATACAGGATTTCTGCTCTCCGGCAGTATACTCGGCGCCTACATAATTATTTTATAACTCGGCGTTTAACGCCTACATTTTCAATAACAACTCAACACCTTTTTGGTGTCTGCGTAAATTTCGAACTCAGCACTAATTCTTAGTGCCTACGTAAATTTCAACTCAGCACTATTATTTTTAGTGCCTACATAATTTTAACTCAGCACTATTATATTTAGTACCTACATTTCTACCCTTTTATTGGCATGCCAACTTATCCAAATTTCTAGTTCTCGACTAGATGTTATAGGGCTTAAATTACATTTGTTACCTTTATTCATATTTGCAAAAATTATGTAGGGAAACATTAATATAAATTCCATATAAATGCAATAATTCTCATTCAATATTTTACAACCTCATACTAGCTCATTTAATCATTATAACTATAAGAAAAATTCAATCAATACATTTTCTAACACATAAATCCACAATCAACACATTTCTACTAGCTGTCCTATTCTGGACAGCATTTCTACCTTATGTTGCTCTGCATTTTTCGTCTATTTTTAGACAGAATTTGGACATGTGATCATCTAACAAAATATAGGTACATGTCTTATCTTTAATTTCCAACTGGAATCACATCAAAAAAAATTTTTTAGCAAAAGTTATAAATTTTCTCCTAAGTTACGTTCGCTGCAATCTGCCCAGTATTTTACTGGACAGATTTCTGCCATATCTTTCTATATATTTTTCATCCATTTCTAGATGGAATTTGGACAAGTGATCAACTATAAATATGTAGGTACATCTCTTATCTTTAATATCCAACTGGAATCACATTAAAAATAATTTCGTAGCAAACGTTAGGAATTGTTTTCCAACCTATGTTCACTGTATCTGCCCAGTATTTTTTTTTCTGGACAGATTTCTAGTTCAAAATTTGAGTCCATGTTTCACATAATTCCAGGCATATTTAGGTCAATGGTCTGAATTAAAGTTCAAGCCCTATGTCTTAACTTTCCAATCCAGCAATAATCACTCAGAAATGATATCCAGAACTCAAGTTATGAACAAAACACTAGACACTGTTCATAAGACGAATTTTCCAGCACATCAAATAATTCATACATTTTTCATTTTCATGCATCAACCTCATTTTCTAGTCTTTATTTTCACATTCATGGCATCATTTAATCACTCAATCAAATGTTCAGAATTTCATACATAAATTCACTACATCACAAAATCAAAATCAATACTTTTCTATATTGAATTTTTGCCAAATGTACATACCTCAAAGT
Source organism: Triadica sebifera (assembly GCA_023653625.1). Classification (NCBI taxonomy): domain Eukaryota; kingdom Viridiplantae; phylum Streptophyta; class Magnoliopsida; order Malpighiales; family Euphorbiaceae; genus Triadica; species Triadica sebifera. The sequence continues at coordinate 788,009 of CM042903.1, read as the reverse complement.
TCTATTTTTCTTCACTTTTCTCTTCCTCTTAGATAGCCTTTTCCTTGCCCTTACTTCCCCTTTGATTTTGGTTCAAAGGTTGTTCACTTCCTTGCCCTAACAATAAATTTTACACTAATCAAACACTAATCACACTAATCCACCCTTAATCACCATTAGCATACTAATAACCCTAATTTACTAGCTATAATGGCAACTAACCTCAAACTCAAAGAAAAGAGAAGAAGAAAGTAAGGAGATGGAAAATCTAAACTCACCTTTGATGATCTTCCAAATGGCTAAAAACTCTCTTTTTTTTTTCTTCCTTTCTTCCTTCCTCTTCCTTAGTTTTGCTCACTTTACTTCACTTTCTTCATGATCTTGCCTTAATCCCCTTTTTTTTTTCATCTAATCTTAGCTTGATTTGAAGAAAGAAAAACAAAAGTAAATGGGAGAGGAGAAGCTCACGGCAAAGAAGAAGAAAAGAGAGAGAAATGAGTTTGGTCAAGATGAAGAAGAAGAAGAATGGTCAAAAAAGTGAAAATTTGACTTTTTATAGTTGGATTAGGTGGGTGGTTAGGATTAGTTACTAATCTTGCTTCCTATTGGTCCATTAATTTAAATAACTCTTACTTTATTTTAATCAAAAGAATATTCCTTTCCTTAGATAAAGAATATTCCATTTTTATGCCTTCTTAGAATTTCTGTGCCAAAAACACTGCAATTCCAAATTTCGTTCAGCGAAAAATAATTTTTTTCCCAATTTTAATTCCAAACTTCAAAATTTCAATTAATAATATTCAAAATATTTTTCTCCCATCTTATTATTATTTAAATTTATTTCTTTCATGTTCGAATTTAGACTCCGATCGGTTCAGCGCGCCGGATTTCGATCAACCGCGACCGTGGCCTAAATTATCGGGCATTACAATTTTCCTCTCCTTAAAAAAAATTTCGTCCTCGAAATTTACCTTTTTAGCTGGAGTGGAATAATTGTGGATACTGAGCCTTCATCACCTCTTCATTTTCCCAAGTTGCCTCTTCTGACTTGTGATTTTTCCACAGGACCTTCACCAATGGTACCTTTTTGTTTCGTAGCTCTTTCATTTCTCGAGCTAAAATTTCCACTGGTTCCTCTTCATAAGTTAAATCTGGTCGTATCTCTATAGGTTCTGTTGATATGATATGAGATGGATCTGATCGATATCTTCTCAACATGGACACATGGAATACGTTGTGAATCTTGTCTAACTCTGGTGGTAGAGCTAATTTGTACGCCACTGGACCTATGCGTTCAAGTACCTCGTATGGTCCAATGAACCTAGGACTCAACTGTCCTTTCTTTCCAAATCGGAAAATCCTTTTCCAAGGTGAGATTTTTAAGAACACTTTGTCACCAACTGTATATTCAATATCTCTCCTTTTCAAATCTGCATATGATTTCTGTCTATCAGCAGCAGCTTTTAGTCTATCTCTTATTACTTTCACTTTTTCCTCTGTCTGTTGAACTAGATCTGGACCCATTACTTTCTTTTCACTGAGCTCGGTCCAACCTAGAGGCGTTCTACATTTTCTCCCATATAAGGCTTCATATGGTGCCATACCGATACTGGCTTGGTGACTATTATTGTAGGCAAATTCTGTCAATGGAAGATGTTTATCCCAACTGCCTTCAAATTCTATCACACAACTCCTCAACATATCTTCCAATATTTGTATGACCCTCTCTGATTGTCCATCTGTTTGTGGGTGGAATGCTGTGCTGAAATTGAGTCGAGTACCCATGGCTTGATGCAAACTTTTCCAGAATTGTGAAGTGAACCGCGGGTCTCGATCTGAAATGATTGAAACTGGCACACCATGTAAACGGATTATCTCATTAACATAGATCTCTGCCAAACGGTTAAGTGGATAATCCATCTTGATCGGTAGAAAGTGAGCTGATTTGGTGAGCCGGTCTACTACTACCCATACTGCATCATGCCTTTTTTGTGTCAAGGGCAAACCAGAAACAAAGTCCATTGTGACTTTTTCCCATTTCCACTCCGGAATTGAAATAGACTGCAATAATCCACTTGGTACTTGATGCTCTGCCTTCACTTGCTGACAAGTTAAACATCTAGTAGTATACTCCGTGATATCTCTTTTCATTCCTGGCCACCAGTAATATGCCTTCAAGTCATGATACATTTTGTTGCTTCCTGGGTGCATTGCATAAATAACGTTGTGAGCCTCCTTTAAAATATCTTGTTTCAATTCTGGTATGTCTGGAACACACAACCTGCCCTTATGCCTTAAACTCCCATCTGCTTCAATAGTAAATTCTGGTTTTTCACCCTTTTTCACCATTTCAAAGATTTTCTTTAATTTCGTGTCTTGCTTCTGATTGTCCTTTACTTGTTGGATCAATGTGGGTTGAATCCGCAATTCTGCCAAAATAATATATAAAGAACTTATTATTCCATTTTTTTTTCACTTAATAAATTTAAGTTTTAACATTTACCTGCCAGAGTTTTTCTACTCAGCGCGTTAGCTACCACATTGGCCTTACCGGGCTGATAGTCAATGATACAATTGTAGTCTTTGATCAATTCTAGCCATCTCCTCTGTCTCAGATTGAGTTCCTTTTGTGAAGGCAAATATTTCAAACTTTTATGGTCTGTATAGATATAACATTGCTCGCCATACAAGTAGTGTCGCCATATTTTCAATGCAAACACAATGGCTGCTAGTTCCAGATCATGTGTTGGATAATTTCTCTCGTGAGGCTTCAGTTGTCTGGAAGCATAAGCGATCACTTTGCCTTCTTGCATTAGTACACAGCCCAAACCATTAAAGGAAGCATCACTGTACACCACATAATCTTTTCCCGCAGTAGGCTGTGTCAACACTGGTGCCTCTGTCAACATTTTTTTCAACTTATCAAAACTAGTCTGGCATCGTTCTGACCACTCAAATCTGGTCTCCTTTCTAAGCAATTTTGTCAGTGGTGCGGCTATCATTGAAAATCCTTTCACAAATCTCCGATAATAACCAGCCAAACCAAGAAAACTTCTCACCTCTGTCACATTCCGAGGCGGTTTCCAATTGAGGATTGCCTCTACCTTACTGGTGTCGACTCTGATCCCATCGGCTGAGACAATATGCCCTAGAAAGGCCACCTCATCTAACCAGAATGCACATTTCGACAACTTCGCATATAATTGATTCTCTCTCAAGGTATGGAAGACAATACAAAGATGTTGATTATGCTCTTCTTTGCTTCTGGAGTACACCAAGATATCATCTATGAACACCACCACGAACTGGTCCAAATAAGGCCTAAAGATTCTATTCATTAGATCCATAAATGCTGCTGGGGCATTCGTCAAGCCAAAAGGCATTACTAAGAACTCGTAATGACCATACCGAGTCCTAAATGCTGTTTTTGAAATGTCTGATTCTTTAATTCTCAATTGGTGATAACCTGATCTGAGGTCAATCTTAGAAAATACCCCTGCTCCTTTCAACTGATCAAACAAGTCATCTATTCTCGGCAAGGGATATCTGTTCTTAATTGTCATCTTGTTCAACTGACGATAATCAATGCACAACCGAAAGGTGCCATCTTTCTTTTTCACAAATAGAACAGGAGCACCCCAAGGTGAGACACTAGGCCTGATAAACCCTTTCTCTAACAACTTTTGCAACTGGACCTTTAATTCTTTTAGTTCAGCAGGTGTCATTCTGTAGGGAGTGATCGATATCGGGGCTGTGCCTAGCAAAACATCAATGGCAAACTCTATCTCTCTAACAGGTGGTAACCCTGGCAAGTCCTCAGGAAATATATCTGGATATTCACATACTGTAGGAATCTCCCTAAGATCTAGACTCTCCTTTTTGGTATCTACAATATGTGCCAAAAATGCTTCACATCCTTTTTTGATAAGCTTACTTGCCTTCGTCACAGAAATGACATTAGTCAAGTATGGTCGGTTCTCGCCTAGGAAAATCACGTCATCCTGTCCTGAATTCTTGAAAGTCACTCTCCTATACTGACAATCCACCACTGCCTTATGCCGAGTTAACCAATCCATCCCCAAGATTGCATCAAACTCACGGAATGGCAACTCTATTAGATCAGCTGGGAATTCTACATTCTGAGCTTTGATTGGACTATTTTTATAGACTCGACTAACTTTCACTCCATGACCCAAAGGATTGGTCACTAATATATCATAATCTAATTCCTCTGCTACCATATTACCGTGACTAGGTGGTGACATACATAAATATGAATGTGTAGAACCCGGATCTATCAGTGCAAATAAATCAGTATCATAAAGAGAAAATTTACCAATTATCACATCCGGGGCATCCTGCTCCTCACGAGCTCTCATGGCATATGCTCGGGCTGGGGCTCGACTACCTTCTGCTCTATTCATTGATTCTGATATACTTTGCCCAATTCTGCCACTTCTAGACTGTCCTTGTCCCCTGCCTCTGCCTCGAGTGACATTCTGAACCTGAACTGATATTACACCACCTGTACCTCTTCCTCTCGGGCAATCTTTCTGTTTGTGCTCAGTAGATCCGCATCGTAAGCATGCTCCAGTAATCCACCAGCAATCACCTGCATGTGATCTCCCACAATGTTGACATGTGACAGATATGAATCTCCTATTACCCGAAGCTGGTGCACTAGCTGTAGATCCCTCTGGCCTTGACCGCTGGCTTTGCCTAGTTGAAAAGTTTGATCTAGTACCCTGTGACTGGAAAAACCTAGGCGCTGTCCTCCCCCTTTTACCTGATGTCTGGCCCATGATAAATGTCTGTCTCCGTGGTAGCTCTTCTATCCTCTTTCTCTTTGACCTCTTTTCCACACTAATGGCTAAGGATACTAGTGTAGCAAAATCCTCAAGCTGAAGGGCGGTCACCATATTCCCAATATCATCATTAAGCCCATCCTCAAATCTTCGGCATCTGTCTGCCTCATCAGCGATGATTCCAGTTGCATATTTACTTAGTCGGGTGAATTCCATCTCATACTCGGTGACTGACATGCTTCCCTGCTTCAAGTCTTGAAACTCCCTTTTCTTTTCATTCACATAAACTCTTGGCACATATTTCTCGCTAAATTCTTCCTTGAAGAAATTCCAGGAAGGTGGCTTCGATGTCTGGGGCTTTGATAAAATTGATTTCCACCAATCATAGGCATGATCTTTTAAAAGGGACACTGCATATCTAACCTTCTGTTCCTCTGGACATTCCAATTCCTCAAACACCCTTTCTGTGGATTGCATCCAAAACTCTGAAGCTGCTGGGTCATCCTCTCTCCTTCCCATAAAATCTGTGGCCCCATATTTTCTCAGCTTATCAATCCGGGGTTTTGGCTGAGGTGGAGGAGGAGGTGGAGCTGGTTGTGGAACTGCTTGTACTATCCGTTGCAATAAATTAGCTATCTGCTCCATAAGAGGCTCCCGTCCTAAATTATCTTGTCTCTCTGCTCTCGGAGGAGCTACTACACTCGGCTCGGAATCTCTCACAGATTGAGGTTGTCTAGGATTGGCTGAGCGTGAAGGACTATTACTCAGTTCATCTTCTGAGAAATCTTGTTCCGATTCCGAATCCATATCTACCTAGAAACCAAGAGAAGGGACCCAAATCAGATAATTGCAGCATTTTATGCATATAAATGAGACACATATTCTATTTTACACCCACTAATTAAGAATCATTAACCAGACTCTGATACCACTAAATGTAGCGCTCACTTACCCTACTAATCGCTAATAGGATATGGAAGTGCTACTAAGCTCATTTAATTTAAAACCAACGCTCAATTTTGTATAAATATTTTTTTTTTCAATTTAAATATATATCTAGTGATGGGAATATTGTGATTCAAAATAACTTATTCATTCAACCATGATATTTAAAAATATAACTAAAATATTTCTAGATATATATAATTACCAAATCCATTACTTATAAATATTACAAGTCACAAATTTACATCAACAAAATTCTTAAAACTTAATTTTTACAACATCATTATCAAAACATACAAAAGAACTAGACTGCTGCAATCTGATCTTGGGGTTCCCTCTTCTTCGGTCGCCCTATCGGAACAGCTACTTCTATTTATCTGCGCGTGAAACACACGCGCTAAGCTACTAGCTTAGTGGTACGTTTGGCAACTATCCAATCATTACATAAATAATTCTAAAATAAAATTTTAGAAACTACAATTAACCTATTTAACATGCCAAATATTCAATTAATAATAAACTATTTTCTTCATGCAAAAATATTTAATTCATGAATTATGACATTTTATTCATTAAGCATGCTTGAAATTTTAACAATACAAGATATAAAATTTACAATATGAATTTCATACTTCACATTTTTTTTCTGTTATTTATTTAATAGCCCACGACATCTTAGACCGGAACTAAACACTGGATACAGGATTTTTGCTCTTCGGCAGTATACTCGGCGCCTACATAATTATTTTATAACTCGGCGTTTAACGCCTACATTTTCAATAACAACTCAGCACCTTTTTGGTGCCTACGTAAATTTCGAACTCAGCACTAATTCTTAGTGCCTACGTAAATTTCAACTCAGCACTATTATTTTTAGTGCCTACATAATTTTAACTCAACACTATTATATTTAGTGCCTACATTTCTACCCTTTTATTGGCATGTCAACTTATCCAAATTTCTAGTTCTCGACTAGATGTTATAGGGCTTAAATTACATTTGTTACCTTTATTCATATTTGCATAAATTATTTAGGGAAACATTAATATAAATTCCATATAAATGCAATAATTCTCATTCAATATTTTACAACCTCATACTAGCTCATTTAATCATTATAACTATAAGAAAAATTCAATCAATACATTTTCTAACACATAAATCCACAATCAACACATTTCTACCAGCTGTCCTATTCTGGACAGCATTTCTACCTTATGTTGCTCTGCATTTTTCGTCTATTTTTAGACAGAATTTGGACATGTGATCATCTAACAAAATATATGTACATGTCTTATATTTAATTTCCAACTGGAATCACATCAAAACAAAGTTTTTAGCAAAAGTTATAAATTTTCTCCTAAGTTACGTTCGCTGCAATTTGCCCAGTATTTTACTGGACAGATTTCTGCCTTATCTTTCTATATCTTTTTCATCCATTTCTAGATGGAATTTGGACAAGTGATCAACTAGAAAAATTTAGGTACATCTCTTATCTTTAATTTCCAACTGGAATCACATTAAAAATAATTTCTTAGCAAAATTTAGGAATTTGTTTCCAACCTATGTTCACTGCAATCTGCCCAGTATTTTTTTTTCTGGACAGATTTGTAGTTCAAAGTTTGAGTCCATGTTTCACCTAATTCCAGGCATATTTAGGTCTAATTGTCTGAATTAAAGTTTAAGCCCTATGTCTTAACTTTCCAATCCAGCAATAATCACTCAGAAATGATGTCCAGAACTCAAGTTATGACCAAAACACTAGACACGGTTCATAAGACGAATTTTCCAGCACATCAAATAATTCATACATTTTCCATTTTCATGCATCAACCTCATTTTCTAGTCTTTATTTTCACATTCATGGCATCATTTAATCACTCAATCAAATGTTCATAATTTCATACATAAATTCACTACATCACAAAATCAAAATCAATACTTTTCTATATTGAATTTTTGCCAAATGTACATACCTCAAAGTTCTATTTTTCTTCACTTTTCTCTTCCTCTTAGATAGCCTTTTCCTTGCCCTTACTTCCCCTTTGATTTTGGTTCAAAGGTTGTTCACTTCCTTACCCTAACAATAAATTTTACACTAATCAAACACTAATCACACTAATCCACCCTTAATCACCATTAGCATACTAATAACCCTAATTTACTAGCTATAATGGCAACTAACCTCAAACTCAAAGAAAAGAGAAGAAGAAAGTAAGGAGATGGAAAATCTAAACTCACCTTTGATGATCTTCCAAATGGCTAAAAACTCTCTTTTTTTTTTTCTTCCTTTCTTTCTTCCTCTTCCTTAGTTTTGCCCACTTTACTTCACTTTCTTCATGATCTTGCCTTAATCCCCTTTTTTTTCATCTAATCTTAGCTTGATTTGAAGAAAGAAAAACAAAAGTAAATGGGAGAGGAGAAGCTCACGGCAAAGAAGAAGAAAAGAGAGAGAAATGAGTTTGGTCAAGATGAAGAAGAAGAAGAATGGTCAAAAAAGTGAAAATTTGACTTTTTATAGTTGGATTAGGTGGGTGGTTAGGATTAGTTACTAATCTTGCTTCCTATTGGTCTATTAATTTAAATCAGTCTTACTTTATTTTAATCAAAAGAATATTCCTTTCCTTAGATAAAAAATATTCCATTTTTATGTCTTCTTAGAATTTCTGTGCCAAAAACACTGCAATTCCAAATTTCGTTCAGCGAAAAATAATTTTTTTCCCAATTTTAATTCCAAACTTCAAAATTCTCAATTAATAATATTCAAAATATTTTTCTCCTATCTTATTATTATTTAAATTTATTTCTTTCATGTCCGAATTTAGACCCCGATCAGTTCAGCGCACCGGATTTCGATCAACCGCGACCGTGACCTAAATTATCGGACATTATAGAGACAATGGTCTAGAACAGTGTGGTTGGAAGAGGGTCATAATACAAAGCTTTTTCATATGAAAGCTTCATAGAGAAAAAGAAGAAACATGTTTTCTAGCATTAAAGATGGCAATGGTAATTACGTAGAGGGTGAGGAAGGCATTTCTGAGGTAGTATAAGACTATTTCAGAGAGCTTTTCACCAGCTCTCAACCATCAAATTTCCAGGCCGTCATTGATGCCATTGACTTTGAGGTGGATGAATTTTTGTTTATCTCTTTAAGGGCTCATTTCACAATTGATGAGGTTACTTGTGCCTTAAAGCATATGCACCCTTATAAAGCTTATGGTCCAATTGGTATTTTTTTTCTTCTTTTTAAATTATTTTTGACATATTATTAGTCCAGATGTTATTAATTTTGTGCTTAATTGTTTGAACTATGTTGTGTTTCCTAAGAGTATTAACCATACTTTTATCACTCTCATTCCAAAAATTTCGAGTCCTGAATGCATGAAAGATCTTTCTCTTATCTATCTTTACAATGTAATTTATAAAATCACGTCTAAAGTTTTAGCCAATAGACTCAAAATAGACTTGCCTTATGTTATACATAAAACTCAATCAACTGTTTTCCCTAACTATCTCATTACTGATAATGCTATCATAGCCTTTGAAATTTTCCATTCCATGAAACATAGAATGAATAATTAGAAAGGTTGTTTTGCTTTTAAGCTTGACATAAGTATTAATCGTATCTATTGCCCAATCTATTCCCACCTACATCATGAGTTGTTTTTCTCTCTTTAAATCCTTTTGTAATGATATGTAACACTCGCCGATACAACTAGAAAAACTCCAACTCTACTAATGGATGCTACGAGATGTTTTATGGAAGACTGTTTAAATTAAAAACTTTTTCTTATTTTAAAACATACTTAGACATTATTATGCAAATAAAGCATAAAATCCACCATAATAAAAAAATAATTAGATCCACTGATTGTTATAACAACATAAAACATGTTTACGACTTTACCAGCCCTGTATTATAAAATACATATAGTAAAATCTCATTATATGATTTTAATACAAAATACATCCATAAAAAGCTGCAAACTCACTACATAATATTGCCCAGACAATGAACCAAGAAGGGGGTTGAATTAGTTAGCAACTCAAAATTGTTTAACTTGAAAATGAGGAATAACTTAAAAGAGAGTAAGGAAGGAGAGATATCCCACATAAGATTTATAGAGGTTCGGGTATTAACAAATTATACTCTTATCTCCAATCTCAATTGGGTGTTTCACTAACACATTAAGTATTACAATGGAGTTTCTCAAGCTCACTCTCAATTATGATGTTTCTCTTAATGACTAACACCTAATCCAGAAATTCCCTTATGTTTTTCAATGGCTCACTCAAAAACCAATGCCTTGTATTTTATGGCTCACACAATAAACCCTTACAAGTGTTTCGCTCTTAACCCGAAATACCCAAACTCACTTTTGAGTAATTGGTTATAATGAAGGCACTCAACAAACCACAATGCTCTGAAATTATGAGCAATTATGTTTTCACAATGAATATAAGTTTGTTTTGAAAAATAATTAATGCACAAGGCTACAACAAGATTAATGATTCAAAGTAATTATTGTTCTTCTTGTTAGAATTCATAAATGGCATGCATTTATACTCCCTCTGTGAATTATAGTCATTTAGGTGTATTTAATGCGAAAATAGCCATTGAACCAACTTTTAACTTTGCATCTGACATGTTTCTCTGTCCTCATTCATAGGCATGAATATATGTATCATGGTCGCGAATGTTCTTCCAAGTCGTTGTCTAAGTGGTGACTCTGGCCGTGAATATTTTTGGAAAAATTGGAAGTGATTGATCACGAACGTGACTGATACTTTCATGGGCATGAATATTCTTCCAAGCCATGGTCCAAGTGGTGACTTTGGTCGTGAAGCTGTCTGAAAGAATTGACATGTTTTATCACATGCGTGATTGTATGATCATTCACGGTTGGTATGATCCTTCATGGCCGTGAACTTTGAATGTTGGAGAGTTGGTGCTAAGCTATATTCGCGGGCATGACATAAATAGTCATGGGCGTGACTTTGTTATTTCTTTGATTTTAATCTTCAAAAGTTGTCTTTGAATCTTGCTTCATGTTCTAGTTAAAGTATCTCCTGTTTCACACACTTAGAACACAAACATTAAATACATTATTGCTATTTTATTTGTTATCATCAAAATGATGGAAATACCCCTCAAGGTTCAACACTCTCCCCCTTTTTGATGGTGATAAATAATCTAGCAATATGTACTTTTGAGAAGTCTCCCCCTTAAAAGGTTCTTAAGATAAAATAAAAGAGTGCAAGATTTGAAAGAGTTATAGCAAAGGTATTTGCAAACTAATAAGATATATGCAAGGTATATCTTGAGTATACCTAATGAATTAACACATGTATTACCATGTGTATTTAAAGTATATGTGAGATATATGTTAAGTATATCTTATGCATTTAAAGAGTGATCAAAATAAGTTCAAGTTTGCAAAGTGTATGTGAGGTCGATGTGATGTATATCTCATGCAATTTATCAATTAAAATAAAGTTTACATATTTCATACCACACATTGCATATTTATGTATAAATCACATTCACATATATGCGAGGTTCTCCCCCTTTTATCATCAGCAAAAAGTTAAAGCCCTAATAAGATGATTGAATTAAAATTAGAGGAGATAGATTACATTAATATTCAAAAGCATAAAATAAAGTCTTATAAGAACAAAGTAAATCTATTACATGAAAGCTAGAACTCTAGGTAGGCTTCAAGCCTGACAAATCATCCTTAAGGTGTGCTACTTCGTCCTTGAGGTTGTCCATTCGAGACTTTATGAAGTCTTTGAGGTTTTCCAACCTCTCACCAATGGAAGTTTGCATCATGTCTAGGTGAGGTGCTATAAGATCAACAACCTGTTGTGCTAAAGTGGATGTGGCAGAGGCCAAAGATTGACCAACATCCTCAGCTACTGTCGATGTCGATGCTTCATCATGGGCTAGCTTCCATTGCTGGATAGACTGGAGACCAGTTTTGAAGGCGTCAGAGTCATGATCTTCCCAATCAATTTCACCAGCTGGAGTGGTGAAACGGTAGTAGACATTATCTTTATAACTGATACGAACAACTACTCCCATCTTGATAAAGGACTCAACATCAAGTCGATCTCGTGGATGAGCTGGAATGAGAGTGTAATTGTGGTCGTCGAGGCTCAAATACCCTAGCTCGATGGCAAGGTGAGTTACATACCCACCAATCAAAATATCTCTCAATGGCTTCATTGCAATGGAATGGAGGTGATTTGCGAACCATCATGAAAGTGCTACGAATAATCCTCTTCGTGCCATTTCTAACATAAAGAGCTCTGATTTTCTGATTGCCTCATTGCTATCTACTTAAGCAAATATACTATAGGTGAGAAACCTATGTATATAGACTGGAGGTGGGTGCTCTTTGTTTTCTTCACATCCCAACTACACTCCAAGCCGAAATATGTCTAAGCTGGAGGAGCATAAAATTTGACTTCACTCTCGTTTAGGATTCCTTCTGAAGGAAGCTTGAAAATAGTCCTAAATTCTGCTGCATTGAGAGTGTTAGGATGCTTGTAGAGCTGGAATTTTATGGTTCATGTGGGTGAGACTTGCAGTGTGCTAAGGAACTCGAGAGTTGGTTCCTATAGCACTGGATGATATATGTCCATGAACTCTCTGAGGTGACAAGCTTGCAATTGCTCAATCATGCTTGTCTCAAGACCAAGAGTCTTAATAGAATTTCACTAGAAGGAATGTGATGAAAGTAGAGGTCATTTCTTAAGAATGGCATATCACAGATGGCAATGTTCCAGAATGATGTTGAGAAGATAATCGATGTGGCATCTTGGAGCATGTGATTTCTTCCTTGTGCCTTTGGAAGAACTAGATTCCATTTTGATAAAATTTGAACAATGGATTGGAGAAGAAATTTTCAGAGAAAAATTGAAACAAACCCTTGAGAGAAGTTGTGATTCTTCAAAGCGAAAAAGGTTTGAAAGGGTTTTATAGATGGAAATGTGAGTGAGGAGGCTAGAATTTGTGAGAGATATTGAATAAGGGTGATAAATGATAGAATTTGTAGAGATTGAAATGAGAAAATGGCAGAAAATTTGTTTTATAGTCTATAGATTCACGGTCGTGAGTCATCAGTCACAGGCCTGAATAATTATGGTCACGATTTGTTGAAAAGGCATTTTATCTGTGAAAAAGAAAATGAATGGTGTCACGGTCATGACATTAAATAGTCATGAGCATGAATCAGGCTTTTCATGGAGTGACAAATATTGTCACGGGTGTGAATATTAGTCTTCACTACTTCTACCCATGAGTCAAGGTGTGAAACAGAGCGTGAACGGTTTTGGAGTTATTTTCTATCAATTTTCACGATCTTAACAGGCATAACACTTAGTCTTCACTACTTCTTCCTGTGAAGCATGTCGTGAATCAAAGCGTGAAAGCTAATGGAAATATTTTCTATTTAGTTCACGACCATGAATATATGTCACGAGCATGAATCACCTCAAATCTTAAAAAATCAAATTAAGTCTAAAACAAGACTAGAAGATTTCTAAAAAAGTTTTTATGCTCTTAAATATATATTTCCATTATGTAAACCACTTCATATCATAAAATTAGTCAAGTAAAGAAACATCATATGAAGGAATTAACATTCAAGGTTCACACAACATACAATTAGCAAGAAAACAATTAAGACAAAGTCGATCCATCAAGCATACGAAGTTCTCTTCTTATGAAATAAAAACTTTCTTCATTAAGAGGTCTGGTAAAAATTTCTGCCAATTGATTGTTTGTATTAATAAATTCTAACACAACATATCCGTATTGAACATGATCCCTAAGAAAGTAATGTCTAATGTCAATATGCTTACTTCTAGAGTGTTGAGTGGGATTCTTAGATAGGTTGATGGCACTTGTGTTGTCACATTTGATGGGTATATGGTCCAAACTATGACCATAATCCTTTAGTTGTTGTCTCATCCATAGGATTTGAGTGCAACAACATCCAGCTGCCACATATTCCACTTTAGTGGTAGATAGGGCAATTGAAACTTATTTCATACTAAACCAAAAAACTAGGCATTCACCAATAAAGTGATAAGTGTCTGAAGTACTCTTTCTATCCAAAAAAATTACTAGTATAATCCGTATCCAAATATCCTATGATATTGGATGATGAATTTCTAAGATACCATATGCCTAGATGCAATGTGCCATGTAAATATTTTAAAATTTTTTTACAGCATTCAAATGTGATTCCTTAGGACAAGATTGAAATCTAGCACATAAGCATACACTATACATTATATCGAGCCTAGAGGAAGAAAGGTATAAAAGTGATATGATCATACCTCTATAGAGCTTTTCATTTATGCTCTTACCCTTCTCATCTTTGTCCAATTTTGTTGATATGCTTATTGGAGTCTTAGCATTTTTGCTTCCTTCCATTCCAAATTTCTTGATTACTTTGCTTGATTTGTAGACCAAAGAAGAACTTAAGTTTACCCATCATGCTCATTTCAAATTCCCTAGTCATACACTTAGCAAATTCTTGACAAAGCTATTCATTAATAGACCCAAATATGATATCATCAACATAAATTTGAACAATCAAAATGTCATGCTAATGCTTTTTAATAAACAAGGTTGTATCAACATGTCCTTTCGAAAAGTTATTTTCTAAAAGAAATGAACTTAGTCTTTCATATCAAGCTCTTGGAGCTTGTTTTAACCCATACAAAGTTTTATAAAGTTTAAAAACATGATTAGGTAGATTATGGCTTTTAAAACCCGAAGGTAGTTCAACATAAGCTTTCTCTTCTATAAGGCCATTTAAGAAGACACTTTTGACATCCACTTGAAAGAGTTTCTAAGTTCCTCAACTTCATTTTTCAAAAATAGTGTTTTCTTTAAGAAAAATTTAGTTAAGGGTCTAGAGGAATACTCATCCAATGATTTTTGAAGAGTTCCATTAGAAGTTTTAAAATCAAAATTCTCTTTTTGTAAAATTTCAATTTTGTTTTCAAATCTAAAATGTTATTTTTATAAATGCTAAATCTACTTCTATATTTTTCTAGCTCTAGGTTCAATATTTCTATTAAACTTTATTCATCATCATCTTTGTTTCCTAGATATTGAGCCAAGAAGGGGGGTTGAATTGGATATTAATAATTTTAACTTTTAGGTGCGGAAATAAAAATGAAGTTTTGTAGGGATAGAGAAATTTGACACAAGGATTTTTATAGAGGTTCGAGTGTTAACAAACCCTACTCCTCTCCCCAATCGCAATTGGGAGTTTCACTAACACACTAAGTGTTACAATGGAGTTTTACAAGCTCACTCCCAACAATGGTGTTTCTAACAATGGATCACACCTAACCCAAAAAATCCCTTGTGTTTTAATGGCTCACACAAATAACCAAATATTTGTGTTTTGAAGGCTCACACAAATAACCTTTACCTTGTGTTTTAGAGGCTCACACAACTAACCCTTACAAGTGTTATACTCTTAATTCCAAGATACCCAATAACTCACTTGAATGGATGATTACAGAGAGAAGTACTTACAAATCTTTAATGCTCAGAAAATAATGAGCAAAAATATTTTCATAGAGAATAAATATTTGTTTTGAAAGTATTAAATGCACAAATGGCTTACAACAAGATTTTGATTCGAAGTATTAGCTATTCTCTTGTTCTGGATTCATAAATGACTTGCATTTATACTTCCATGGTGAATTCTAGCCATTTGATTGCATTTAATGCGGAAATAGCCGTTGCACCAACCCTAATAATCGCGTCTGACATGTTTCTCTTTCATGTTTCACAGGCATGACTATGTGTGTCACGTTCGTGACTGTTCTTCCAAGCCGTGACTTAAGTAGTGACTTTGGCCATAAAGCATTCTGGAAGGTTTTGAAGTATTTGTTCACGGGCGTGACATTTCATCTTCACGGGCATGACAACCTTCTAAGTCGTGGTCCAAGTGGTGACTCTGGTCGTGAAGCTCTCTGGAAGAATTTGCCATGTCTTTTCACGGGCGTGACTTTATTTCATGGGCGTGACTGATATGATCATTCATGGTTGCTATCTTCCTTTATGGTCGTGAACTTTAAATGTTGGTTTATTGGCGCTAGGCTTAATCACGGGCGTGACACATAGGGTCACGGGCATGAACATGCTACTTCTTCAATTTTTATCTTTTGAAGTTTAATCTTCCATTCTCCATTCTTGCTAACATATATCATACCCTATTCAATAGACTTAGAAAAAAAGTATGTTAAATACAATATTGCTCTTTTATTTGTTATCATCAAGATGACGGAAATACCCCTCAAGGTTCAACAATTTCCCCTTTTTTGATGGTGACAAATAATTTAGCAATATGTGCTTTTAAAACGTCTCCCCCTCAAAAGATGCTTAGGATTAAAAATGATGAAGTGCAAGAATTATAGAGAATGATGAAGTGTAGCATTAAAATATACTTTCTATTTTTAAGTATATACAAGTTATATGCAAAGTATACCAAAATTTTCTTTAAATCATGAAGTATATGGAAGGTATATTTAGAGTATATCATGTGCATATTCATTTATGTAACTTGCATCAAGGTATATGCAAAGTATACTGATGATATATTTAAGGTGTATAAAGCTCAATTGCATACTTGCATATTCATTTTGAATCAAAATTAAGTATTGCTTGCACTTAGCTTAATAAAAAAAGAATAAAGATTAACCATAATAGAAAAACAAAGCAATTATATTAACAAGATTTAAAAGCTCAATACCAATGGCCAGGAATAAAGAAAGATATTATCAGGTATGTTGAGAGATGTTTGATATGCCAGAAAGTCAAAGCCAAACAGTAGTTACCCACATGATTGTTGCAATCAATACCCATACCAAAATGGAAGTGGGAGAAAGTCACTATGGATTTCATTTCTAGTTTGCCAGTGTCTCAAAAAAAATTTGAAGTAATATGGGTAATAATAGATTGATTGACTAAGTCAACGTATTTCTCACCAGTTATGATGGACTACCCGTTGAACAAGTTGGTTGAGATTTATGCAAATGAAATCATGAGACTACACGGAGTGCCAGTGTCCATCATTTCGTATAGAGTTACTTTACAATTTTGGAAGAGTTTACAACAGACTTTGGGAACTTGACTCAATTTTCATGTGACATTTCATCCATAAATTGATAGACAATTAGAGTGGGTTATTTAGTTATTAGAAGACATGATGAGAAGTTGTGTGCTCAAATTTGAAGGAAGTTGAGATTGATATCTACCTCTAATTGAGTTTGCCTTCAATAATAGTCATCAAACGAACATAGATATGGCTTCTTATGAGGCATTGTACTGAAGGAAGTGTATTATGTTGATTTATTTAATAGAAATATGTGAAAAAAAAACTAATAGGGCCAAAGTTAATTAATCAAATTAAAGAGAAAGTTAAAAATATCGAGGAAAGACCGAAGGTAGCTCAATATCAATAAAAATAATACACTGATCTAAAACGGAGAGACATAGAGTATGTTGTGATAGATAAAGTGTTTCTTAAGGTTTCGCCTTAGAAGAAAGTGGTAAGGTTTAGTAAGAAAAGAAAGTTGAGTCCAAAATTCATTGGTCCCTATGAGATTTTGGAAAGAATCAGACTAGTGGCGTATCAATTAGATCTTCCACTAGAGCTTAATAGAATTCATAATGTGTTCCATATTTTGATGCTAAGGAGGTATAGATTGGACCCAACTCATATTATTCCAACTGAAAATATAGAAATGCAGACAAATTTAACATATGAAAAGGAATCGGTAGCCATCTTAGCATGCGAAGAAAAGATTTTATAGAACAAAAGAGTTCCTCTAGTTAAAGTGTTGTGGAGGAACCATGTCGTTAAAGAAGCCACACGAAAGAGTGAGGAGGTTATGAAGAGGCAAGATCTGCAGCTATTCAGTATAGAATAAGTAGGTAAAATTTTGAGGATAAAATTTATTTTAAGGGGGAAATTATATCATATACGCTAATTTAAGTCCCAAGTCGTGCATGTTGCTAAATCGATGCATTGGACCAATTGGAGTCTAAATTGGATTTTGACTAGAGAATAATTAAAATAAAGGAAAATAATTATAAAAAATTCCTAATAAAGTTTTTAAAGTGTTTAAAAATGTTAAATTACGATAAGGGACCAAAATGCAACAATTTGAAAAGTTTTGGAGTAAATGTGCAATTTACCAAAAATTGGAGAATTAATTGAGGTAATTACAAATTAATTGCATAAATTGGACATTAAATGGAGAGTTGGCCAACCACCACAAATAAGAAGATTGGCATGTTAATTTAATAAAATATCAAGATATCATGTCAAATAAGGTGGGACCCATGGGAAGAATGCCTTCCTTCTTATTTTCTTCTTCTTTCCTTCTTACTTATCTTTTTCTTATTATTATTTTTTGCACCATAACCAGCCCTAAATTTTTCTCACATCCTCCATAGCTAAACCTTGCTTCTAGTGAGAGAAAAGGTAGAGAATAAAGAGAGAAATACAAGATAAGATCATAGTCATGCACAACTAGGTTTGAGGAGGCTAGAGGAAGCAAAAAGAAAGAGGGATAAGCAAGAAAAGTGGATAGATAAATCCTTAGGGTTTTGGTCATAGGAAGAAAAGCGTGAAGGTAAGGTGTTCTTTTCCTCGTCTTCAATTTTGTCTAAAGAAAAAAAAAGTTTTTAGCTCATTTAAAACTTGTTTTGGAGAAAGAGAGTTTAGAATTTTAAGAGAGAGAATAAGGTTTAGAGAAAGAAGATGCTGAATGAACCAAAGGGAAAGAGGAAGCAACATAAAGAGCTAGAATAAGTGAGAATCTTTAGGTAAGTGTATAACTTAAGTCAATAACCTATAAACTTTTATGTTTGCATACTTTAAATGTTTGGCATGTTAATTGTAATTAGAATGAATTTAGTTTTGTAAATTTTTTATGAATTTGGTAAAAATGAAATATGTTAATTGTGTATTTCTACTAGATTTTTAAGGAGCAGTTTGTATATATATTGTTATAACTTAAGTTTTTGTAATCAGATTGATGTATTCTTTATTGGTTTGAAACCTAAGACATCTAGCTAAAACTTTTATGAAGAACATGAAATCTGACTTTAATTGTAACTATGTTTAATTTAGACATTAATGTGTGACCAAAAATTTGTCTCAAAAAATCTAAGCAGAATTTTAGTTAGCAGTTAATGTTCAAATACCTATAAATTTTGCTACAGAGTTTAGAATTAAATGATTCAAATTGAATACTAAAGGTAAGATCCATAACTATAATTATTCAGAAGACCATTTGATTTTATTCATATGAAAATGGACCTAATATTGAGATCTAAAATAGAGCATGAAAATTGAAAGTAACATGGCAAAATATAAATTGAGGAATTTAATATGTAAATTAATTTATATCTTATTATATTATGTGAATGATATTTTTATTGAGTAATTATGTAATTAATTAAGCCATTAAATCTACAAAATTTATGAAGTAAAAGGATTATAAATTTAATAAAAGCAATGGAAAAACCCTAGAACACCTAGTCTAGAACTAGAATATTAGATAGTTTGGTATGCCAATCAGAGATCATATTATGCCGGCGATCGTATATATTAGATAGTTTGGTATGCCAATCAGAGATCATATTATGCCGGCGATCGTATATATTAGATAGTTTGGTATGTCAATCAGAGATCATATTATGCCGGCGATCGTATATTTTTTTTATTTTGGTAATGACATTCATATTATGCAGGTGATGACACATTTATTATATGGTAATAACACTCATATTATACCGGTGATGACATATATATGATATTTAGATAACGATTTTATTATGTTTAGACGATCAATTCTGTTATCCTAATTATTGGTTCATAGGTTTTATAGGTGTAATTACATTGAAAACGATATAAAACGTATTATATAAGTTATACATGTTAATTGCTTATATATGCAGACGAACATGATATGATAATTTGTTTAAATGAAATAACCGTATGATGCATGCAAGTATAGAGTATAATAATATGACACATGTAAAATGGCAAATAATTACATATTGCACATAAAATAGCATATTGTTTTATTTATATGCATCACAAAGTCTAATGTTTAGCATGTGAGTTTCTCTTGCACAGATATAACAATAATAGATAGTGGACAATAGAAAAAGCTAACGAAAGCATGTCCAGTATAGCAACTACAGTTTCACACAGTGGATTTCACATCTTGCATTCTTTTTATTATGTATTTCCTTTTACAATATTTGTAAAGTAAACTCTATAGCTTGCACAAAGTACAAATGTTTTGTAAATAACACTTTTATATATAAAATGTGTATGGTTTCTTTTATTACGCAAGTATCATGTGTGTGAAGTTTAAAAAAAATAAATAAAATATATATTCAACTTTTCAATGATTTACAAGCTTATTTCTTATAGAATGTAGTATAGCATTTTCTTATCCGGACACTTGTAGCAGGGGTAAGGAGGTGTTACAATTTTTATATAGATAAAGAAAATTTAGTTAATTTAGTAGGAATTATAATTTTTTTAATATATTCCCCATTATTTAGAATCGTTATATAAGAAATTAAGAAATTATAATTTATATATGTTAATAACACTATAAATTAATAGATATATATTAAAAAAATTAATAGATGAACTATTTTCTTCATTCTATTCAAAATATCTATTTTGATTCAAGTGTACATTTAGAAATCAAAGGAGTATTACTTATTTTTTCATTTTATTCTTATTAGTAAAATTATATACTTTTTTTTTAACTAATACTAGAGAATTGACAAAGAGGTATTTAAATAAATTACAATTAGAAGTTTATATTTTAATCTATATGAAAAATCATAAGATACATTTAAAGTAAAATGAAAGCATGCAACCTCCCAAGAAGCTAATCCAAAGATATTAGAGTTGACATTAGTTAAGCCCGTAGCATACTAATTGATATTTTCCTTCACCCCTTTACATCATGGCCTTTGCTCATTATTTTTGCTATCCAAGATTTCATTTATCTTATTTTCCAAAATTCTACCAATATTTATGTTATATAAAACTTCTCTATGATGTATAAAACTTCTCTATGATGTATAAAACTTCTTTATGGTCTGTATTTATTTTAATGATTCTTGCACTTATCATTACGATTTAATATATTAATTAAATATTTTATTATCAGTTTCTTTCTCTTTCTTTCTATAATATAATGATACATATGTATTGTCGCTCCACTTAGTATTTCTCTCCTTCATCTTCTATTCCTTTCATCACTTACTCCACTCAACATTTCTCTCTTTCCCCATTGATATCAAAACTAGAATGATGCTCAAGTTTTGCTGTGGGCATATTTTAGCTTATATATAAAAATAGAATATTAATTTTTTTCAATTATGCAACATATAATTTTCGTAGATAGAAAGAGACATAAATGTGTTGTTTCTTTTTTTTTTATTATTGATAGAGAGATAGTGTGGTAGATATGAATTCCATATAATATACAAAGTGAAAAGAGAATGATAAAATAGTAATAAAATATAAGAAAACAAAAGGAATAACTGAACAATAAACAATAATAATTTCTTCAAATTAAAGAGTAAATAAACAAAATGAATAAATGACAAACATAAAATAAGAACTAATTCTTTGAGAATTATTTAATCTATAGAAGATAAAGAGAAGCTCAACCCATGATGCAATAAATATAAAGCAAAGGCATCTATTTATAATAGGTAAAAATATTTTTTTTTTCAAGTAAAGATTTCCTAAGATGGGAAACCAACATCATTTTGACATATGGGCATATGTATTTAATGCAATAGATATGTATTTAATATATATGTACCTCCTCAATTCCATTTCAACTGTTATTTAAGGTTTTTTGCAAAAATTAAAAATGTTATTTAATAATAATAATAATAATTATAGGTATAAAATGACTATATTATCCTCTTAGAAAATAATAATAATAATTTCAATAAAAATCATTCCCCTAATATCAAGATATGAGTAAAGTTGGAAATAAAAATATTTTTTATTGGTAATTTAAAAAATCAGTTAGAGTAAAATAAATTTTATTTCTTACACAAAAAGTTGGAATGAAACATAAAAAGTAATAGATATGCATTTAATGCAATAGGAACAATATATTTGAAATAGACATATGTATTTAATGCAATAGATATGCATATAATATATAGGGTTGTAAACGAGTCAAGTTGAGCTAAATATTGGTAAGCTCAAGTTCGGTTCGTTTAAGTTCATCATAGGCTCAAATTTTTATCCTTGAACTCGAGTTTGACTTGTTTTAATATTATTAAGTTTACGAGTGGCTCGAACTTGATTCATAAAAAACTCGTTTATCATACTTAACGAGGTTAACTCAATTTCGGCTCATTAACTAATAAAGATAAAAGTCATGAGGCTAACATAGGGGCAGTGTATTAAGGGTAGGAATGACGTTGTTTTGTTGATGAGTAAGGGGTGAGTCAAGGGAATTAAAAGTAAAAGTATGAACATTGTTCATAGAACAATGCAACTTGTTATGCATTTCATATAGACCAATTTTAAAAAGTTAAAATGCCAAAAAATGAATTTAGCCAAAATAAATTATTAATTGGACTATGATAGTATTTAAGATTGTTGTTGTGGATTAAAAAATATGTTTATAATTTTTTAATTTAATTATTTGATTTTTTTAAACATGCTTCTTTTAAAACCTACTTCTAAAAAAATTCGAACTTTTCTCCAAATATCATGCCTAATAAGGCCTATAGAGAGGTGAAAAATAGTAGAGCAAACTCATTGTACCGAAACATCGAATAAAAATGAAAAAATAAGAAAATGATGACACACCAAAGGCAAGGATAATAAAATGAAAAAATGGGTTAATTACTATTTATTCTCTGAAATTTGATATAATACATTAGTACCCCTTGAGATTTTGAAATTGCGCTATTTGTCCCTCTATTTTTTTTATATTATACTAATAGGTCATTGCATTAAATTTTAGTTAGAAAAAATGTTAAATTGTAGTGAAATGACAAAAAAATCCTTTTATAGTAATTTTTTCTAATAAGAAAAAATTACTATTTACTCTCTGAGATTTGATATATTACATTAGTATATGCCTTAAGGTTTTAAAATTTATACTATTTACTCGCTGAGGCTAAGGGTGGTTTTGAAATTTTTTAATTATCTAGCTCTTTTATTAATGGTAAAACCATTAAAATTTACGAAAAAATCATATAATCTAACATAAATAAAATAACATGGAGCAAATAATATAATTTTAAAACCTCATACGCTTTAGTGTATTATATCAAATCTCATATGGTAAGGTAAATAGTAATTAACCATGAAAAAATTAAAAAAAAATTGATGACACACCAAAATATGGGGGTCACATATTTAAATAAGGCAAGGATCAAGTTTTGTCATATCTTCGCTGAACATTAGAGCCATTTCACTGTTTCAAGCATGTGATGAGATTGGGATCATCTTCAAAATGAAAAAATTCCAACTTCAAAACAGAGTCGTTTTGTTCAATAATATTTATGGAAAAACATTGTCTAAAGAACAATGACAATGTTATGAATTTTAATGTATTTAAATAGATATTTGCATAACTAAGGGAGAACGATACCTTAGCCTGGCCATAGGCTGGTTGGACCCGTGAAACCAGTCCAATCCAATCCGGATCGGATTGGATCGGGCAAGGCAGGTATTGGACCCAACCTAGTAAGGGAAAGGTCTAGTCGGAATCAGCAGTTCCCAGTTCCACCCGGAATTAAAAAAGACAATGGTGGTAAGACCGTTGGATGGCCTCCCTACACCACACTGCACACACACACACTTAATATTTTTTAAATATATTAAAATACAAATAGAATGAAAAGACAAAAATATCTTTTGTAACAGAAAAATAACAGCTATATTTTATGGATATTATTGAAATTGAAATTGAAATTTTTTTCTCTATAAATACCAAATTCATTTTAATATTTTTCATTTTCTACACAATCTCATTCTCAATTTCTTTCCATTTCTCTACAATTTAATCTTAATTCTCTCAACATATATTTCTAATTTCTCTCTAATTACACTCTTAATTATTATTTTTCTCTAATTTCTTTCTAATTATACTTCTGTATAGTCTCAATTTTTTTCTTCAATTCTTTAATTCTCTCTAATTCTCAATTTTTTTTAATCTTACAATTATTTTTTTATTATATTTTTTTTACACTTTTTTTAATATTCTCTAATTTTTTTTACAAAATTTTATCATAAATAATGGCAAGCCATATGGAAGGAACAATTTTTTTTATGAAAATATTGTTGATTTGAAAAATTTTATTGAAAATTTGGATGAGGAGGGAGAGTTTGAAAAATCAACAGGGGTGATGAACAACCCAGTGGTACGAGTCCGACAATGGCGACAACATCATCTTAAGCAAAAATTCTAATATCCGATATTTTTCAAATTCATTTCAAGAAATTTTTTAAAAATGATGGATTATTTGATGTTGTCTGTAATTATTGTGTACAAACATATAAATTTAAAGTTAGAAGTGGTTATAAAATATTTCGAAGACACTTGCAAAATAAACATGTTTCTCAAATTGGAATAGATAAAATGCAAAATCAAATTTTTTGGATACGCAATATCTTCTTTTATTTCTCAATTATTTCAATATAATGAATAAAAAAAAGAATTGGCAAAAATGATAAATATGAAACATTTATCTTTTAGTTTTAGTAAAAAATGTAGGTTTTGTTAATTATTATCAAAATGCATTAAAGTCATCTGCTAAACGTGTACCTATAAATACTCTTAAATGTGTTTTATATAACTTATATAAAAAAAATTAAAAAAAGAATTGTTCAAAATATTTTCTTCTTTGAATGGATATATTTGTATTTGTAGTGATATTTGGAGTGATCATTGATAAATACATTCTCACATGAATTTTACATGTCATTGGATTGATAGTGAATAACAATTACAAAAAATATTACTTGCATTTAAAGTTTTTGATGATCGGTATATCACTGATAATATTTTTAAAATAATAATAAAAATTTGGGAAGAATATCGATTAGTTTATAAAATTTATTTCATTTTTTTTATAATGCGGCAACAAATACCACCTTAATTCAAAACTTTCAAGCATTATGCCAACATAACATTGGATGTAGATTTTTTCATATTAGATGTGCATGTCATGTGTTAAATTTATATATTCAAGATGGTTAAAATTTTTGAGTGGTATAATTGCTCCAATTAAAATAGCAATTTCATTTTAATGGTCACCTCCACAAAAAATGAAATTATGAGTTCGATTTTATCGTGAAAATAACAAAAAACTAAAAGATTTCTATGAGATGTTCTTACTCGTTGGAATTCAACATATGAACTACTAAATAAGTCATATAGATATAGAGAATTATTATGTGCATTTATTTATAATAATGATGCAACATATATTTTAAATGATATTTATTAAGCAACATATCATTTATTATTGTATAAATGTATTAATATTATTGATACATTTCAAGATTATATTAATAATTCAATTTTGCATTATTTTATATGTATAATAAAAAATAAATTGTTGAATTATTTTAAATTATTTTTTTCGATTAATATTGTATGTTGTATTTTTTATTCATTGTTAGATTTAAGTAATGATGTTAGTATTTATTATATTATTAATGATATAAAAAAATTAACTTGTAATTTATTTATAGAATTTAGTTTGATTTATAATATTTCTAGTACTACGACTACTAATAGTAGTAATATTGCTAATCAAGATTCGAGTGAATCCATAAAAATTAGAGGATGTGATTGTTTGATAATATAAAAATATAAAAAAACAAATATCATCATTTGGTTCATCCGAACTTGACATTTATCAAATAACTACATTTGAGTTTTGTAATATTAGGACAAGTAAAGATTTTTTAGTTCTTAATTGGTAGAATCGACATCAAAATATTTATTTAGTACTCTTCCAAATTGCAAAACAAATTTTTTCAAGTCTAGTTTCAACTGTTGAGGTTGAACAAATTTTTAATGCAAGAGGTAATATTTTAAATGAAACGCGAGAGCTTAACTCTCAAATCACTAGAAGTTCATGCATATATTGATGATTAGACCAAAGCGGTAGTAAGACAATAAAAAATAAAGAAATATCAATTTAATGACCAATATGACTTCATCACTAAAAGAACAGCTAGCATATATGACACCAGTGATTCCGATTAAAAAAAAAAAGTAAAATAGGTCAACAATTAAAATTTAAAAGGTAAGAAAATTATGTAAATTTTGATTCTTCTAAACTCCAAAAAAATACGTAAAAAACTTAATTAATGGTAAAAAAAATTAAGTTCAAGTCCAATTATTAATATTATAGTTTTTTAAATATAATAATAAATTCAAATTTTTATAATTAAATTATTTTTTAAAATAAAAAAATTAAATTGATTAGGTTTTTAACCGAGTTATAATTTTTATAATTTATTAATTTATCAAATAAAAATAATCATTTCTGAATTACAACTTATAATTTCTTCAAATCAAATTTCTTTTTTTTTTTATAACAATCTAACTTATTACATAAAATCACAAATTAATATTAAATAAGTTATTTTTTTCTCAAAGTTTTCATTTTTTATAACTTATTAGTTGTAGAAATTTATAATTTACACAAATTAATATTTTATAAGTTAATATTTTTTTCTTAAAATTCTCATTCTTTCTAACTAATTTATTTCCCAATTTTTTTCATTTATTTCTAACTTAATATTTTTTGCTTCATTTATAAACAAATTAATAAGTTAATTTTTTTCTTCAAATTTATCCAACAATTAAATTTAATTTTTAAACTTTGAAGTTTATAATTTTAATTGTATTTATTTATTATGTTAATTATAATTAAAAAAATATTAGAACTAACCGAACCACTAGTTCATGAACCAGTTCCGATCCAGTCCCATATTTCTAGAACCGCAGAACCGACTGTTCCGAACCGTGGATAGCTAGATACCTCTATAGCATTAATATGATGTTCCATAATGACTATAAGTAGTTGATGATTTGATAAGATAAAATCGTCAAACTGTTCGTACATTGTGAATACTAGTGCTCATGGGAGACTAAAATCTAAGAATATACACGAAGTGCTGGAAATCTGTCCCGTCTTTTATAACCATTAGTAAAAGAAGTATTTGATCCAAATAACGAACTTGTGGCAAAAGCTACATGTATATTATTTAGATATCAATAAGCATTGAGGTACCCCCCAAAAGGTTGATGAATTCAAAGGATAATATGGCATCCGTTGCTAAAAAACCATATGAACCTTTTGAATATTTCTAGTAAAAATAGAATGTTCACAAAAATTTTATATCGTTTAATTGTTTATATATAAAATGACCTTCCCAAGATTTCAAATGTGCATCACAATGTAACATTTTCCTGCATTCTGGGTTGTGATTTGGAATGAATTTATGTACTTGAACTCATCACTCATTGTTCAACATTCATATTTGGCCAGCTACTTCCGTCCTCTAAGAAACTCTCGCATCTCCAGGTGAATTTCTGCCTTGACGACCATGCGCATTTTCTTTGAATCTTCCCACAGTAAACCACTCCACTCACGTGCATAGTCACAAGCTGCCTCGAAGACATCCTGGCAGGAGAAGCAAATGACATGAGAACATGAAGAGGCATGACATAAAAATAAGATGCTCAACTTACCCTGGAGGGGAATTCATCATAGAGATGCGCGGGGGTCATTTCAACCCTGTTCAAATCTGATTCCCAGAGTCTTATCTATCACAAAAAAGAATGCAATTTGAATCATTAAGAAGAAAGATTCCTGTCTACTTGATAATCAAAAAATAACAAGGACCCTTAACAGAATAGGATAAGACTTTTTAGTTGACACATAAATACAAAAAATCATCACCACCTGATCTGTAACATTTTCAGGTACAGAAGGTATTCTCTCTGCAACACGAGGATGAGCATTCTGCTGAAGAAAAGAAATTATCTACAAAGGAGAAGACAAAAAAGTAAGCTGAAGCATAATAGTTAGCAAAATTGCACATTGGAAAAAAATAAAATAAAATAAAATAACAAGATTATTTAATGTCAGGTTTCCAATATTAAATGATCAATAAGCACCACCCTCGGTTGGCATGAGAGCAGCTAGGATGAAGCTGCTATCTGAAAGCGACCACACTTCAGTTCAATTTACAAGATTCATGTAGACCTAGAATACATTCTTCAGGCTAACAGTAGAACAACCTTTGGGGGTTTCGGGGGTGGGAGGAGGAGATGAGCTGCTGAGGTAGTAAAAGAAACAAAAATATTAAAAGACCAAACTTCACAATATAGGGGATTAGGATTATATAATTAGACTGATAATAATCATAACAAAAAATATGCATAAACTTGGCATCAATGTTTCTGATCCAAATAAAAGAGGCTTAAATCGATGATCTTACTCCTTAATAACAATAATATCTAAAGTGACCACACACAGCTAATCAGCAAGGTAAAGATAATCTTTTTCATCTTCAATATTATCATATTAATGGACCACTTCCAATATCTTCTTCTTCATCACCTTCTTTATACTCTTCTTGAAATCAATATCTTTCTCATCTCTACTTTCTAAAGGAGTATTGGTCCTCAAGTGCGCAGATGTTTTGACTTTTTCCATTGGCTTTGGCCTAGCAGTTGATGTGAATGTGATTGCCTTTAGTTGATCCATGTTGCCCAGATATTAAGCCAAGAAGAGCGGTTGAATTGGAGTTTCAAAAAATTAAACTTTAAGGTGTGGAAATAAATGATTAATTTTAGGAGTGATAGAGAAAATCTGACACAAAAATTTATAGAAGTTCGGGTGTTAACCAACCCTACTCCTCTCCCCAATCGCAATTGGGAGTTTCACTAACACACTAAGTGTTACAATGGAGTTTTACAAGCTCACTCCCAACTATGGTGTTTCTCACAATGGCTCACACCTAATCCAGAAATCTCTTGTGTTTTAATGGCTCACACAATAACCAATTCCTTATGTTTTACAGGCTCACACAAACAACCTTCACTTTGTGTTTTACAGGCTCACACAACCACCTTTTGATTTGTGTTTTGAGGCTCACACAACTAACCCTTACAAGTGTTTTACTCTTAACCCAAAAATACACAAAGCTCACTTGAGTAAAGATTACAGAGAGAACCACTTACAAATCTTAATTGCTCAATAAATGAAGAGCAAAAAGATTTTTACAGAGAACAGATTTTGTTCTCAAAATATGAATGTACAAATAGCTTGAAATAAGATTTTTGATTCAAAGTAATTGCTATTCTGTTGTTATTCTCTTGTTCTTAATGCATAAATGACTTCCATTTATACTCGCATAGCTAATTATGGCCGTTAGGGTGCATTAAAGACGAAACTAGCCGTTGTACCAACCAAATAATCGTGCTTGACATTTTTCTTTCATTATTCACGGGCGTGACTATGTCTGTCACGGGCGTGACATTTCTTCCCAAGCCATGACTGAAGTGGTGACCTTGATCGTGAAACTCTCTGGAATGTTTTGACACATTGGGTCACGGGCGTGACAAACTTCCCAGCCATGATTCAAGTGGTGACTTTGGTCGTGAAACTCTCTGGATGAAAATGCATGAACATTCACAGGGGTGACATAATTATTCACGGGGGTGACTGAAATGTCCACTTCACGGTTTGTTCTTCCTTCATGGCCGTAAACTTCAAAAGTTGGTTTTGGTAACGGTTAGCTCTTTCATGGGCGTGACACATAGAGTCACAGCAGTGATCATGCTACTTCTTGAATTTTGTCTTTCAAGGATTATTCTTCCAATCTCCAATCTTGCTATTTTAATGCATGTCCTGTATAATAAACTTAAAAAACAAGTATGTTAAATACAATATTGCTATTATATTTGTTATCATCAAAATGACAGAAATACCCCTCAAGATTTAACAATCTCCCCCTTTTGATGGTGACAAATAATCTAGCAATATGTGATTTTGAGAAGTCTCCCCCTCAAAATATACTTAGAATAAAAATTTGTAAAGAGTAAGAATTGTAAAGAACGATGTAGCATTTAAATAAACTTACTAGATTTTAAGTATATGCAAATTATATGAGAAGTATATCCAATATATACCATAATTCCTTTTTTAAGGCATGAAGTATATGTAAGGTATACTTAAGGTATATCATGGCATATTTATTTTTGCAACTTGCATGAAGGTATATGCAAAGTATACTTAAGGTATATCTTTATGTATATAAAGCTCAATTTTTCAATTTTATACTTTGCATATGAATTTTTGAATCAAGGTTTCTAATCCCTTTTAATCTATTTCAAAGTCAATTCAATTTTAATTTTTGATTCAAAATTCATTTACCTTAATATATATTGCTAGTTTCTACTTATGTTGCTAGTTTGATACCATTTTCCCTATAATATATTGCTAGTTTTCTCCCCCTTTTGTTATCAATCAAAAAGGATATTAAGATATATCAATGAGGTAAACAAAAGCAAATATATTGCATAAAGGAAAAGATACAAACAAAGTTAAATAATGTTCATAAAGGAAATTTGAAAATTTCCTACACACCAACAAACATAAACCAAATAAACAAGCAAAAGACAAGCAAATTTAGGCTACACTCTAGCCTAACTCCTAGCCGGACATCCTATCACGAAGCCTAGCTATTTCAGCCTCAAGGCTGTCCATCCGAGACTCCATGAAGTCTTTGAGGTTCTCTAACCTCTCATCCATCAAAGTCTGTAGCTGCTCAAAACGTGGGGTCAAGAGGTCAACCACCTGCTGCGCTAAAGTCGGTGTAGAAGCCGAGGACAGTATGATGTCCTACTCAGCTATTGAAGGTGCTTCCTCAACCCGAGCCCTCTTCTTCTGCTGGATTCCCTGGAGGCCTGCTTTAAAGTCCTCCATGTCATTATCTTCCCATCTGATCTCCCCAGCAGTGTCAGTGAAGCGGTAGAAGATATCGTTCTGGAAAACGATTCTGACAGCCGCTCCCATCTTGATGAACGACTCGACATCCAAGCGATCTCGAGGATGTCCAGGGATGAGGTTGAAGTGATGCTTATCCAGCTTCAGATACTCAAGCTTCACTGCTATGTGGGTGACATATGCACCGATCAAGATATCACCAGTAGGCTTGGTGCCAATGGATAGAAGATGGTTTGCAAACCATCTAGAGAGTGCCACGGTGAGTCCTCTGCGAGTCATCTCAAAGAGGAAGAGCTCCGATTTCCTGATAGTCCCATTGCTTTCTCCTCTAGCGAATATGCTATAGGTCAGGAACCTATGCAAATACTTGTGCACTGGGGACACGAGATGAATACTCTTTGTCTTCTTAACATCCCAGCTACAATCATAGCCAAAATGTGTCCAAGCTCGAGGGGCAGAGAATTCTACCTCACTTTCATTTAGGATGCCATCAGATGGTAGATTGAACAATTCCCCAAATTCGATGGCACTGAGGGTGTTAGGATTGTCGCAGAGTTGGAATTTCACCACTCCAGTAGGTGAAACCTGCAAGGTGCTGAGGAATTCCAGTGTTGGCTCCCTCAAGGTTGGCTGGTGAATTTCCACAAAATCTTTCAGATGACAGACTTGTAGTTGCTCTGTCATAGCCGTCTCGAGTCCGAGACTTCGGATTGTCTGCCATTCGAAGGACCGTGATGATAGCAGAGGTCTCTTCTTCAAAGTCAAGTATCGAGGATGGCATTGCTCCGGAATGCAGTTCATGAGGTAATCTGCATACCTCCTAGGAGCATGAGACTTCTTTCTTTTTCCCTTGGATGAAGCAGTCTCCATTTGATTTGAAGAATTCGGTTGGTGGAGTGGAAAATTTTAGACAGAAAATCTTTATGGAAACCCTAGAAAAGTATGATTTTTGATGAAGACTTGAACTTTTGGTGGTATTTATAGGAAAAGTTTGAATCTTGGGGGTCGGAATCTTCAATGTCTCAATGAATGTGTGTAAATGAGAGCGGTTTTGGGAGTTGGAGAGTTGAAATGAAAAATATAACCGGCTGTTCTTTTATATACTCGATACATTCACGGGCGTGAAGTGGGTTTTCACGGGCATGAATGGTCGTGTTCACGGTTTGCTGAAGGAGTGTTCCACCCGTGAATGAAGGCGTGAATAAGTTCACAGGCGTGCCCTTTGAACATCACGGCCGTGAATGATAAACGGTCACGGGGGTGAACAGATAGTCACGGGCATGAAATGTTGAATTTCACTACTTATGCCCGTGAAGCAAGCCGTGAAAGCTTATATGAGTTTTGGGGTGTAAAAGTTCACGGGAGTGAAAATTCGTCACGGGCTTGAAAGTCTCTTTTCACAGGAATGAATGAAGCCGTGAAAATAAGCTTCACCACTTTAAGCAGTGAACCAAGTCATGAACTAAGTCGTGAACGATACAACCTCTTTTAGCCATTTAAGTCACGGGCGTGAATATGTGTCACGATCGTGACTCCCCTAAAATTTTCATTAAATAAAATTAAGTCCTAAAACAAGACTAAATCATTTCAACAAAGATTATATTCCTTAAAACATAAATTTTCATCACAATTTCTATCTTATGAATTAAAATCATCAATTAAGATTTCATAATTTAGCAATCACAAGGTTAATCCATCAATCATACCAAGTTCTCTTCTAATGAAATTAAATCTTTCCTCATTTAGAGATTTAGTGAAAATATCTGCTAATTGATTTTCTGTGCTTATAAATTCTAATGCAACATCTCCATATTGAACATGATTTCTAATGAAATGGTGTCTAATGTCAATATGCTTACTTCTTGAATGTTGTATAGGATTCTTTGAAAGATTTATGGCACTTGTATTGTCACATTTAATAGGTATATGATTTATTTCATGACCATAGTCCTTAAGTTGTTTCATCCAAAGAATTTGAATACAACAACATCCAACTGCTACATATTCTGCTTCAGCAGTTGAGAGAGCAACTGAAACTTGTTTCTTGCTAAACCAATAAACTAAGCATTCTCCAATGAAGTGACAAGTACCTGAAGTACTTTTCCTATCTAAAAGACTACCAGCATAGTCTGCATCTGAATATCATATAATATAAAATGATGAATTCCTAGCATACCATAAACCTATATGCAAAGATCCATGTAAATATCTTAAAATTCTTTTTACTACATTTAAACGAGATTCTTTAGGACATGATTGAAATCGTGCACACAAGCAAGCACTATACATTATATCGGGTCTAGAAGCAATGAGATATAAAAGTGATCTGATCATACCTCTATAAAGCTTTTCATCAATGTTCTTACTCGTTTCATCATTGTCCAATTTTGTTGATGTGCTCATAGGAGTCTTGACATTCTTGCATTCTTCCATACCAAATTTCTTAATTAAATCTTTAGCATATTTGGATTGGTTGATGAATATGCCCTCATTGTTTTGCTTTATTTATAGACTAAGGAAATACTTAAGCTCTCCCATCATGCTCATTTCAAATTTCTTAGTCGTACACTTAGCAAATTCTTGACAAAGCAACTCATTAGTAGAACCAAATATTAAATCATCAACATAAATTTGAATAATTAGTATATCATGCTTATGTTTTTTGATGAATAATGTAGTGTCAACATTTCCCTTTGTAAAGCTATTTTCTAATAAAAAAGAATTTAGTCTCTCATACCAAGCTCTTGGAACTTGTTTTAAACCATATAAAGTTTTTGAGAGTTTAAAAACATGATTTGACAAATTATAGCTTTCAAAACCTGGTGGTTGTTCTACATACACTTCTTCATCTATATAACCATTTAGAAATGCACTTTTCACATCCATTTGAAAAAGTTTGAAATTCATGTGACATGCATATGCTAAAAGTATTCTTATGGCTTCTAATCTAGCTACAGGTGCATATGTTTCATCATAATCTATACCTTCTTCCTGATTATATCCTTTTGCAACTAGTCTAGCCTTATTCCTGGTTATTAAACCTTGTTCATCTAATTTGTTTCTAAATACCCATTTGCTACCTATGATTTGATCCTTGGGTCTAGGTACTAGGGTCCATACCTTATTTCTCTCAAATTGGTTGAGTTCCTCTTGCATGGCAATTACCCAACTTTCATCATTAAGAGCCTCATCAATATTTTTAGGCTCAATTTGTGAAATAAAAGCAATGTCAGTGACTAGATGTTTGAAATGAGATATAGTAATTGCTCCTCTTGATAGATCACCAATGATTTGCTCTTTTGGATGATTTTTCGTCATTCTCCATTCTTTTGGAAGTTCTTGTTCATTTTCTTCTTGATTTTGAGGTAGAGAATCATTTTGATGTAAATCTTCTTGATCATTTTCTTCTTCCTCATTTCCAATATCAAGTTTTTCCATATCACCTACAACATTATCAAGAATACTACCTTTCACAAGATCAAGTCTACTAAATTCATTAAAAACAACATGCATGGATTCTTCAACCGTTAGTGATCTTATATTAAATACTCTATATGCTTTGCTGGTTGTAGAATACCCTAAAAAAGATACCTTCATCAGACTTCGAGGCAAATTTTTTAAGATTGTCCTTGGTGTTCAATATAAAACACTTGCATCCAAATACTCTAAAATATGATATCAATGACTTTCTTCCATTCCATAGCTCAAATGAGGTTTTGTTTAAAATAGGTCTTTTGAAAACTCGATTTTAAATATAACATGCAGTGTTTGTGGCTTCTGCCCAAAAATAAGTTGGTAATTCATATTCATTGAGCATTGTTCTAGCCATTTCAATTAAAGTTCGATTTTTCCTTTCAACTACCCCATTTTGTTGAGGTGTCCTAGGAGATGATAAATTATGTGAAATGTCATGTTCAAGACAAAAACTTTCAAAGTTTTCATTTTCAAATTCTTTCCCATGATCACTTCTTATTTTTGAAATACAGTACCCTTTTTCATTTTGAATTCTTTTAGCAAAGTTTTTGAGGTTTTCAAAAGCATTACTCTTTTGAGCTAAGAAAATTACCCAAGTAAATCTAGAGTAATCATCTACGATGACAAATGCATAATGTTTTCCTCCTAAGCTAGCAATTCTAGTAGGTCCAAATAAATCTAACTGCAGAAGTTGAAGAGGTTTTGAAGTACTTACTATGTTTTTGGCTTTGAATGATGACTTGTGTTGCTTTCCTCTTTGGCAAGGATCACATGTCTTGCCTTTTTCATATTTAACTCTTGGCAGTCCTTTTACTAGTTCTCCTGTACTGAGACTTTGTATTAAGTCCATGTTAGCATGACCAAGTCTTCTATGCCACAGGCAAGATTCATCACTAGTGGTCACAAGACACTTAGAGGAATGGTTAGATAGTTCATGTAAGTTTATTATGTATGTATTGATATCTCTATTTCCTTTAAATATTTCTCGACCATCGATAGAGATCACAAGACATTCAGTTGAAGTAAAGATTACTTTGTTTCCTTTATCACATAATTGACTTACACTTAACAAGTTATGTTTCAAGTCATCAACAAGTAAAACATCTTTAATAAAAGTACCATTAACACCAATAGAACCAATGCCAATTACCTTATCCTTTGCATTATTTCCAAAGGTAACTTTACCTCCATCAATACTTTTGATTTCATTGAAAAGTTCTTTGTCTCCTGTCATATGCCTTGAGCATCCACTGTCTACTAGCCAAGCATTTTTGTTTATTGTGGACTTGAGGCATACCTATAGAATCACAATTCAAGTATGATTTTTAGGTACCCAAATGATTTTGGGTCCTTGGGGGTTAGCACATAAAGGTTCCCAATGAGCCTTCCTTATCCAGCAATATTTATTTATGTGACCCATTTTCATACAATAATTACATTGTTTTGGTCTAAATTTATTTTCTGGTCCTACAATATATATGAATGCCTTTTGTCCATCAAATTTATTTTGAGAATGATGACATGCACAGTTATGATTAATTTTAGATTTTCTAGATGCATGCTTCCTATATATAAAGGCATGATTATTCTTTTTATGTATAGAAGGTTTAACATGTTTATTTCTTGATGTTGTTCTAACAGGTGTGGAGATGCGATGCTCTTTAGACTTAACAAATATGGTTTTGTGAGAAGATGATGATGTGTCCTTAAATCCTATACCATGTCTAATTAAGGGTGATCTTTGAGACACAATGAGAGTATCTAAGCTCTCTTTACCTTTGTGAAATTTAGAAATGGAATTTCTAAGTTCCTCAACTTCATTTTTCAAAGTATTATTTTTTTTTAGCAAGGAAGTTGTTGAGGGTCTTGATGAGTATTCATCTAATGACTTTTGGAGAGATTCATTAGATGATTTAAGCTTTATGTTTTCCTTTTCTAAACCATCTATCTTATTTTTTAAATTAGAGATATTATTTCTATAGGTACTAAATTTAGTTCTATATTTCTCTAATTCTATATTTAATTCTTCTATTAGGCTTTGCTCATCGTTATCGTCATCATCACTATCATCATCATTATCACTACTATCATTGTTCAAAGAGTATGAGTGTAGTGATCTTACCTTATTTGAGACATGATCTTCAATAGCCATGTAACATAGGTTGACCTTTTCACTTTCATTATCATCTTTTTCACTTGAAGAGCTTTCGTCATCCCATGTGGCTTTGTGACCTTTCTCCCTATTGTCTTTTTGGTATTTGCTCTTATGTTTCTTGAGCCTTGGACATTCTGGTTTGAAATGTCCTTTCTTTCCACACTCATAACACTTTACCTTTTCCTTACTTCTATGTATGTCATTAGAAGTTTGTTTGAAGTTTCTTTGCCTGAATTTTTTGGAGTTGCTCATTTTCTTCTCAATGATTCTTTTTAATCTTCTTGAAAGCATAGCAATATCCTCATTTTCATCATCACTCATTTCTTCATCATCACTCATTTCTTCATCATCTTCACTTTCTTCTTGAGATTTTGAAGTAGAGGCTTTGAGTGCTAAGAGCTTTCTCTTCTCTGGCTCTGCTTTAAGCTCTCTATCTCTCTTCACTGCCATCTCATGTGTGAGAAGTTTGCCAATCAGCACATCAGTATTCATGATGCTCATATCTTCATTTGCTTCTTCTATGCCAACAACTCTTGAGCCATAGTCTTTAAGAGGAAGACTTCTCAGGATTTTATTGTTTACATCCTCCAAACTCAGATGCTTCCCAAGTTTCCTCATTCCATTAATAATGGCTAGAAGACGGTTGGTCATGTCAGTAATT
Source organism: Triadica sebifera (assembly GCA_023653625.1). Taxonomy (NCBI): domain Eukaryota; kingdom Viridiplantae; phylum Streptophyta; class Magnoliopsida; order Malpighiales; family Euphorbiaceae; genus Triadica; species Triadica sebifera. The sequence continues at coordinate 750,891 of CM042903.1, read as the reverse complement.
GACTCATTTGATTTCATCTTGAAGAGCTCATATTCTGAGTTCATAAGTTGAATCTTCTTGGATTTGACTTGGATTTGACTTGTTTAGTTCCTTAATGATAATTCTCCAATGTCTTCCACATAATGTATGCTGTTGGGCAATGTTGTATTCTCCCACATTCTTCAATAGATAATGAGCTTGATAGGATTGTCATTGCCTTCTTGTTTTTGAAATTTTCTCCTCGTTGAGGCTCTGTCCAATCATCTCTTGATAGGATTTCTTCTTCACCATCAGCTCCTCTTCTGGTTGGTGGTGTCCATTCTTTTTGTACACTATCCCAGACTTCAATTCCTTCACTATCCAAGTATGTCTCCATCCGAAACTTCCAATGGGCATAATTTGCTCCATCAAAGTAAGGTTTGAGACTTTGGAATCCTTCACTGGCCATATCTTAATCTTTACTATCGTTTTTTAGGCTTCGATACTAGACAAGTCTCTGATACCAATTGTTGCCCAGATATTAAGCCAAGAAGGGGGGTTGAGTTGGAGTTTCAAAAAATTAAACTTTAAGATGCGGAAATAAATGATTAATTTTAGGAGAGATAGAGAAAATCTGACACAAAGATTTATAGAAGTTCGGGTGTTAACCAACCCTACTCTCCCCAATCGCAATTGGGAGTTTCACTAACACACTAAGTGTTACAATGGAGTTTTACAAGCTCACTCCCAACTATGGTGTTTCTCACAATAACTCACACCTAACCCAGAAATCCCTTGTGTTTTAATGGCTCACACAATAACCAATTCCTTATGTTTTACAGACTCACACAAACAACCTTCACTTTGTGTTTTTACAGGCTCACACAACAACCTTTTGATTTGTGTTTTGAGGCTCACAACTAACCCTTACAAATGTTCTACTCTTAACCCAGAAATACCCAAAGCTCACTTGAGTAAAGATTACAGAGAGAACCACTTACAAATCTTAATTATTCAATAAATGAAGAGCAAAAAGATTTTTATAGAGAATAGATTTTGTTCTCAAAATATGAATGTACAAATAGCTTGAAATAAGATTTTTGATTCAAAGTAATTGTTATTCTGTTGTTATTCTCTTGTTCTTAATACATAAATGACTTCCATTTATACTCTCATAGCTAATTATGGTCGTTGGGGTGCATTAAAGACGAAACTACCCGTTGTACCAACCAAATAATCGCGTCTCACATTTTTCTCTTTCATTATTCACGGGCGTGACATTTCTTCCCAAGTCGTGACTGAAGTGGTGACCTTGATCGTGAAGCTCTCTGGAATGTTTTGACACATTGGGTCACGGGCGTGACATACACATTCACGAGCGTGACAAACTTCCCAACCGTGATTCAAGTGGTGACTTTGGTCATGAAGCTCTCTGGATGAAAATGCATGAACATTCATGGGGGTGACATAATTATTCACGGGGGTGACTGAAATGTCCACTTCACGGTTTGTTCTTCCTTCATGGCCGTGAACTTCAAAAGTTGGTTTTGGTAACGGTTAGCTCTTTCATGGGCGTGACACATAAAGTCACAGCAGTGATCATGCTACTTCTTGAATTTTGTCTTTCAAGGATTATTCTTCCAATCTTCATTATTGTTATTTTAATCCATGTCTTGTATAATAGACTTAGAAAACAAGTATGTTAAATACAATATTGCTATTATATTTGTTATCATCAAAATGACGGAAATACCCCTCAAACTTTAACAATCCAGAATGATAAACCCCCTCTTCAAATTCTCTACCTCTAGCAACAATATCCATGTCAAACAATTATCTTCAAGCAATAATTGTCTAATTCATCTTCTTCATCATATTTTAAATGATCATACCTATACTACCCAGCAATAGTTCATTCTAGCATTTATATCTCTTAAATCAAAACAATGGTCATATAGATGTGTCAACGCTTAATTGTTGAGAATGGGATAGTCATCATTTGAGAAGCATGAGAGGAAAGAAGAACAAAAGAAAAAAAGAAGAGAAGAAAAGGAGCTGCTATGATTTTAGAAGCATAAGGAAGTGAAAGAGACTCTTTTTTGGCTAAATTCTTTTGATTATAATATGGTGTGATGTGAACAGAAGCAATTTTTCTCGTTTGCATTGAGAATATAGGTTGCTTGATGGATGAAATTTTAGAAAAATAATAATAGTAGCACATATACAAGGACAATGTCAACAAGGCGCATCTTTTCCATGATAGCACCTGACCTTAAGGCATGTGCCTTAGTGTCTAGACTCACATCTCACAAAGGGAGCCCTCCTTCTGCAGACTGAGGGGCTGAGGATGAAGCCTCATGAGCCTTCAGCTTGAGGGGCACCTTTAAAAACTAAGTGGGGAGGATGGAAAGCTCACCTGCTCTGCTGCGATGCCATTTTCAAAAGCATTATACAAGCTTTCTTTTGTTATTGCTCCAACAATAAGGTTTGGTAGTTGATATTCTGTCCTGCATATAAAAGCAGAAAGCTTAACTTCTTCATCAATTACCAGCACACATTAACTTCAGCTCTGAGATCAAGTACAAAGCAAATGTTCAGGAAGTCAACTTACCAGATTGATGAGTAAATTCAAATAAATAGTATTCATTTGTCCCAAAATGATAGTTCACTTTCCATTTCAAGCATATAGTAATTTGCTAATTCTCCTTGTTACCGACAAATATGAGTTATCATTTCTTTATTTTGCAATAATATTAAGCAAAATGTATAATTCTAACCATATAACTACATTTTCTTATTTTGAGTAAAAATAGAACAATATATTTCTGGGATACAGGGAGTACTTTTAGCTACTGATGGGAAATAGGGCATACCTTGAGAAGAGGCGCAAAATTTCACAGTGCAGCTTAGATGATGAGTAAGCATATATCCTAAAGTTTGTTTCCACAACAACAAATCCCTGGAAAGAAGAATAAGATGCATAAGATGATGTCACATCTCTCTCCCTGCTATTCCACTGCGTGCCCATTGTAGCACTCTCAATTTCCCAAGGAAGAGTAACTAAAATTTTCATTATTGCATATCAATCTATATGGTTAAACCTACACTGAATTCATGTAGCAATGCACAATAAATGCCACAACAATGACAAATACAAACCAAAATTATTGAAAAGCAGGCCACACTGCAGATAAATAAATTGGGCTAAATAATAGGCATTATATTTTGGATGTAAATGGATTTCATGCACCTGTTTTCGTGATGATGAATCTGTCAAGCTCACAGAAAGATTGGTGGCTAATTTAGTAGGTATAAACCAACTCTCCTTCCTGCCCTGAAAATACAGATTTTAATAAGAAGTGCAGTAAATTAATACTTGTCACCAGCATACCATTAGCACACAAAGCCTAGAAGAAAACAGACTAGATAACCTGCTGAGGTTTAACCAATCCCAAGTCTGCAAGGTCCTTTATAGTAGTCCTCTGAATCTCAGTCAATGTATTCATATTATATGCCTATCATGAAAAATTAGAAAATAAAACTCAACATAAGACTGTCCAGGAAGATTCTCTTACAACTTCAAACAGATGGGCACGAATGTATAATGGAAGATGAAAATTTAATTAGACAGATATATTTTGCGCAACAACTGATAACCCATGATGACAGTTACAAACTGAAAGCATATTCAATACCTCGCCAGTGATATGAAAGCTAAGCTCCAGCAGAAAGGAAATCAGAACTGCTGGATCTATACCACGCTCCTGGAGAGAAAAAAAATGAGGCAAAAAATAGAATCTCAATGTAAAGATAGACTATGCAAAGCGAAATGCATAAAATAAAAAGAGGAAAAATAAACCATTAAATAAGACAATGGTCATGACATGACACTTTAAGGGAAAAAAAACAAAGAATACATACATATATATATATATATATATATAGAGAGAGAGAGAGAGAGAGAGAGAGAAGATAAGGATTTATTACAGAAGCTACATATATTTGTTATAGTTCAAAAATGCAAGTTATATGAAAGTCCAGATTTTTATAAATTATCAAATTCCACAAACATAAGATTCCATTTAGAAAATTTCTTATTTTAAATTTGACTTTCAGAAATTCTTTATATATAGAGTGGATTGTGATAAAAACATAGATATACCACTAAGATGGTTACATGTAATAGGAATTATCAGAAGTCACTGCCACTTGGCAAAAGTCAGAAGAGAAAACCAGCTAAACTGAACTAAATAAATTATTACCTCAGAGTTAGAGATATATTCTCTGATGATATACCAAAGTTGTGCATGCGTATCCATCAACTGTAATCACACAGATTCAAAAGAAATTTCAAATTCCAATAATGATCAATAACAAAGGGAAAGTGAAAACTGCTGGTGATTAACATGATGCACACCAAAAACTGGAAACCAGACTCAGTCAATCGTGGAGTTTCTTTATCCCTACAGAAAAAGCACACCAAACAGCATATCACAAATATGAAATGCAGGATTTTCAGCAATCAAAGTAAAGGTTCACATGTGGTAACAAAGAATACCTTTGACTCAGAAGGCCCCGCTGTAAAATTTTTATCATGGAAGAGCTAAAGTTAGTTAATTTTTCTGCTTGGACCGAGTTTATAAGTTGCAACAAGAAACACTGGTTGAAAACAATTCCAAGCAATAAGAGATCAGTCTAAGCAAATCAATGACCAACTGACCACAAGGAAACAATGGTAATATCATTTCATATTGTCATGGTTATTGTGGTAAACAAAAACTATCATACTGTTTCTTTAAACACAAAGGTAAAGAGGAGACCATAAATGAAAATACATGGATGTATTTCAAACCTCCCATTGACCAAGAGCATATGCCTCAAGTTCCTCCAAGCTCGGGAGTCTTATAGTTGAAGCCATCGGTTCTCTTGGCAAAATTTTACTGCAGTATCACAGTTCAATTTTTAAGCACCAATAATGACCTAAGATTCCAAAGCAGTATGATGGCACCAATGAAAAGCATAGAACATTCAACTTGAAAGTAGGTAACATATAAAAATAATTTAAAGACTAATTAGACAGTAATTTTCTGGTTAAGTTGAGAAACTAACAAGGAACCAGAGCTGCGGAGAAGAGAAGAAAAGAAGGGTTCATTATATACTAAAATAGTTTTCCATATTAGTTATCAGATTGCCAACTGATTTCGATCAAATTTCTATTCTTAGAATAAAATTAACATATAAAACTCCCAAACATTCCAGATAAGTGAATCCAATGAATACACAAAAAAAGACAGCTTTATCCTACTCCTTGTTAATTGCTTTGACAACCACTGCTTAAGAAATAAAAGCATTCAAGCTAAGGAAAATGAAAATATAAGACTCACCCATTTATAAGATGCTTCTGGAGGTTAGTCTGAAATGTGGGATTTAATCTATAGCTGCTTTCCTTCTTCCTGCCATATTAATATTCACAATTTCAGCAAAGAGCAGACAGTATAGCTATAATCAAGTGTTTCCATCCACTTCATGGTTCAGAAACATAAAGGGAAAGAAAGTTACCTTTCCACAGTTTCAGTAACAAGTCTCAACTGAATCAAACGATCAATGGCGACCCTGTGCTTGGTGGAGCCATCAGCGAGCACCCACTCCTCCAGCATATTGGCCGGTATAGGACCATCTATATACAACATTTGCAGCACATACTTCTTGGCCAAAGGAGGCAATGACCTAAAAGCAAACTCAATCAATTTTTTCATTAATAACAATTAGAGAAGCAATAAAAATTACAATATGAATTGAAATGAACCTGAGAATGGCTTGGCAGATGAAAGAATTGGCGTAGAGATTGTCGAGCTTTATTGCTGGCAAAGACGCCACCATGTCCATGAAATTCTTAGCAATGATTCTCACCTGAGGCATTTTTCCCCTTTCTGAGGGAATATCAGTTCTTTCGATGGGCTGTGTTCTGCTGATGCTATTGCATAAGCTAGGTGATCTTCAAGTTCGAATTACTGTGAGAAAGAGAGGAAGAATTACATATACATATATATATATAAAATTTCTAAATGGTATTTTGCAGGGTTGGTCATGGCCGAAACAGCCGGTTCTCTAATCCTATAAATCTGAAATTGGACCGGAATCAGGAATGCTCTGATTTAAGCTGGTTCATCAATCGGCACTTCGGCAGATTCTGACAATTCTTTTAAACTTAATTTTTTTATAAAAACTATACAATTATATAATTAATACGATAAATAAATGTAATAAAAATTATTATTTATAATTATTATTTATATAAATTTAATTTAATTTTTTGGTGAATTTGAAACCAAAATAATAATGTAACTTATTAATTTATTTACAAATGGAGAAAAATTGGAAAATAAGTTAGTTTGAAAGAAAAATATTTAATAAAGAAATATTCACTTATTAAATATTAATTTGTATAAATTATAAATTTACAATAACTAATAAATTATAAAAGTGAAAGTTTAAAAAAAACAAATTAATTTATTAAATATTAATTTTTAATTTTGTATAATAACTTAAATTGTCATAAAATAAAATAAAAAAATTTGATTTTGAAAAATTATAAGTTATAATTTTGAAAAGATTATTTTTATTTTATAAACTAATAAATTATAAAAATTATAATCGAGCTAAATATCTAATCAATTTTATTTTAAAAAATAATTTAATTATAAAACTTTGAACTTAAATTTTTACTATTAATTAAATGACTACGTATCTTCTTAAGGTTTAAAAGAATTAAAGTGTACAAAACTTTTTTATCTTTTAAATTTTAATTGTTGACTCATTTTTAACTTTTTCTAATTGGAACTATCGGTATTAGATATGTAGTTGTTCCTTCGATGGTAAATTTATATAGGTTTTCATTTTCATTTTTCTCCATTTTTTATTGTCTTAATATTGTTTTGGTTTGATCATCAATACATGTTTGAATTTCTAGCGTTTCAGAAGCTAAGTTTGATCGCATTTTATCTAAAATATTATCTTTTACACTAAAAATTTGTCCAACCGCAATAGTGAAGACTAGATTCAAAAGAATTATTTTTTAATTTAAGAGAAATTTAATAAGTATTTTGATATCGACTCCACCAATCATAGACTGAAAAATCTTCTGTCTCATTGTTACAAAACTCAAACATAGTTATTAGATAAATGTAAAATTCATGTGAATCGAATGATAATCTTGATTTTTTTGTATTTTTGCAATATCAAATTATTATTCCTTTTTTTTTTTTGTCAATTCACTCTTAACTTAACTAGTAGTGTCACTTCTACTAGTATAAATATTATAAATCAAACTAAATTTTATAAATATATCGTAATTTTTTTTACATCATTAATTGTAACATCAATACTAATATCATCAACTAAATCTAAATATGAATAATAAATATTCAAATAATCATATAAATTATCTATTTTACATCTATAATAAAAAAAATACAACATATAAAATTAATCAAATGAAAAATTTTAAATAATTCAATCATTAGAGATAAAAAATGAGATTATATAAATAGTGTAATTAGAAAGAAATTAGAGATAAAAAATAATTAAGAGTGTAATTAGAGAAAAATTAAAAATATATGCAGAGAGAATTGAAAAATGAAATTTTACTATTTTATTTGCCCGCAGAAATTGAAATTTTGTAGGAAGTGAAAATTTTAAATAAATTTGGTATTTATCATTGGTGTTAAAACTGTCTGGTCTGGCCGGTTGGACCAAATTAACCGAGAACCAGTCTCAAGGCCGGTCCAATTTTGCCAATCGATCACTGAGTGAGAAAATTGTAAAATTGTGGGTGTTGAGACCTGAACCCAACACATGGGAGATTTTTTGATTTACCATTGGTAACTCTCCGCCAATGGACTACATGATCCTTTTTACTTCAACTGCACGATACATTTTATATATCTGATATCACAAAAAATTTTATATAATATTTTACTATTAGCAAAATATAATAAAAAAATATACTATTCAATAAAAATATATATATTTGATAAATTGAAATTTAATTATTTATATTTGTATTATATATTTTAATTTTATGGAAATATTATTTTGATTAAAAAATTAATACTATAATATATTTTTTAAAATATTAATATCTATTTTTTATTTGAAAAGCTAAAACTAAATAAATAAATAAATGAATTCTATTAATTATTAAATAATAAATAAAAATATACATTTTTATATTTGAAAATCTATTTGAATATAATTATGTATTAATTTGAATTATATATGTTAATATTTTGAATATATTTATTATCTTTCGATCGTTTCCTTCTTCACTTTGGTTGAATCATATCTTTTTTTTTTCTTCAGGTTCTACTTCACCTTCTTCTTCTCTTCCATCAACTTCAAAATATCTTTTGTTAGGTTTTAGGCCAAGCTCACATTGGTAGCTTGGTTAGAGAGAATCCCCTTTAGTTTAATTGTGAGATGAACTTTTTTCTTGTTGAGCACAAATATGGTGGATTGGACCTCATCAGCTTGCAATTTATGGTACTCAAGGGACATATCAATTTCCTTCAAGGACTTTTCATGTAATGGCCTAAATACCGGATTAGTTGTAAATTATAGTTTTCGAAAATGATCAACATATCTGGGGGTTAAAAATACACCCATTGGTGAAAAATATTTTCTATGATCATCGGAAAATATAGGTTATGACTAGTCTTAGGGTAAAATTTGGAGTGAAAATGAAGTCAAATAAGTTCTCAAAAATCAAAACTAAGAAAAAATAGAACCTGATTTAATTAAATAGTTGGTTGACCGTAATTTGACCGAACTATGAAAAATAGCAAAAGACATACAAAATTTTATTTTAAGACATAGATAGACTCTAAATAATATTTAGGATCATTTGATAGTGAAAGAGGAATTTTACGGTAACACTGAAAATTAAATTATCAGTCCGGTTTGAGTGAGCTGAACAGAAAATGGACTCCAATTGAATTGAAAGATTATTTGTAGACATATAAAAATATTTTATGAATTACGGAATCAAATTTGGGTGAAATTGAGCTTGGAAAGTGAGAGAAATAATTTATATTGCTTAATTAGGCCTAAATGGGTTGAGCTTTGTTTGGCTCATGCTTACCCATTTTAAGCCACTATATATAGGCCAAAATATTAGAATTCTCTAGAGAAAATTCTGCAACTCCTTCTTCCCCAAATCAACTAGCTTGCCCGACCCACTCTTTTTCCATTTTTCTTCCAATTTTCTTCCAATTTTTCAATTTTTACTCCAAAATCAACCATCCTAATATAAATTCAGCATCTGTAATAGCTAGTAGAAGATTTTGATCGTCATTTGGAGGGCTAGAGTAGAAGAAAATAAATAGAGAAAAGTTAAGATACAAATTGGAAGTAAGTGAAATTAATAGTTTTAAATTAGTTTAATGGTTCAAATAGGTAGTCTTAAGGTATGTAGATGATAAATATGAAGTTTATTTGAGTTAAGGAAGAAAAATAATGGTCAAATTTCGGCCATGGTAGGTTCAAGAGAAGGTGAATGTGCTTCCAAATGAAATGCTAAGGAAAAGGAAGCTTATGAAGGTCAAAACAAGAAAATAAAGTTAGTGATTTCAAAATCTATCCATTTTCCATTGATTAAACATGAATTAGGGTTATGAAAATCAAGAATTTTGTGTATTTTGCATGAAATTAATAATTAATGTTTAAAACATTATTAAGGGATTATAACCAATGAATTAAAATGGTTAATTTCAATTAAAAAAATTAATTAGTGCAAATTGAAAAATATGCATTTATTATGTGAAAACTGTAAATTAAGGTATAATTACATTTTATTATAATATTATGATATATGTATATATATATATATATATATATGGAATAATGAATGTATAAATTAGTGAAATGAATAATTAGAATGTGAAAGAAAAATTGTAATGATGAAAATTACATAGAGGGCAAAATATGAAGAAGGAAAATTTTATAATTGCCCTCCTAATTAAATGAAAATTTAGTCATAAAATATAAGAAAATATGATATTGAGTGTGTATAAATTTATTGAGAATTTTTTAAATTATATATTAAATATTTTTCTAATTATTGATTATATTATGCATGAAATGAAAATTAATGAATGAAGTGTGTTTAGTGATGCTTAATGACTTGATTGAATATTCATAATAAATTATGGTAGTGATATAATTGTATGGATGAATAAAATATTAAGTGATTAATAATGTAAAAATAATGGAATGTATGAATTTAATGGAACTTGAATTAAAAGAATAAAATAATGTCTTTAGTTATTTTTCTAATGGTTAAATCTAGCCCATGATATAATTGGCTAGCTATAGGGACATTATTACCGCGGTACAGGTCATGACGACTCACTTATATAGATCAATGATGATTTACTACAGTGATAGTGATTCAGTGAACAGTCTACAGTGCAGTGCTCAGATAATTTTTCGGGATTACTCTTCAGTGCAGTAGATTTTTGAATGCACGTCCCATTTATTTGATTCAAAGATTTTCTATCGGATTGAAACTATGGAAAAATATAAATAAAAGTAATAATAATGATAGAAGTGAAAAATAAGTAAAAAATATGATAAGAATAAATAAATGTGAATAAATATGAGGAAAAATGAATAAAGTGAAAAATATGAGAAAAATAATAAAAATGAAAAATATGATAAAAATGAAATAAGTGAAAAATGTGAGAATAATAATAAAAGTGAAAAATATGAGATAAATGATAAAAATAATAAAAATAATAAAAATGATTTATGGGAAAAAATGTGAGAAAAATTATATAAGTGATAAATATGATAAATATGATAAAAGTGATAAAGATGATAAAGATGGTATCATATTAAGAATGATAAAAGTGACAAAATTAGTAAAATTGAAAAAAATGAAAAGTAAGTGGGATAAAAATGTTAAATTATGTAGTTAAAAGGAAAATGAATGAAAAATAAAATAATTAGTGGCAAAAGTGTAAAATAATGCAAAGTAATAGTATAATTGTAAATAAATGAAAATTTAAGAATTAAAGTGAAATTTGTAGGTAATTAAATGAAAGATTGAAAATAAGAAAGAAAAAAGGGTTAATTAAAGATATAAAGTGAAAATGATTAAATTGAAAGAAATTGGAAGTTCAAAAAAATAAAAAAAAATTATTGAGAAAAATTGTTAAATTTAATGAAGATATTAATTAGTGAAATAATGGTGAAGAATAGTGAAGTATTGCTAAAAAGATTAATAAATATATTAAAGAGAAAATTTGAATTGTATATTAAAAATATTATTGTGTATGAATGCATGACAATAAGTCAATGAAAGGTTTTAGATTAGTAATCACCACTAGGCATATTAATACTAAACACATAGTTATTTGGCTGCATGCAAGTAGTAGCGGAAAAAACAAGAGCAAACATACAAATTTTGGGAGCTGACGGAAGAACAAATAATAGTAAGTTAGTACCTAGAATGACATGTATATAGATGTATGTATACGGAGTTGAAGGAATGAAATATTGTACATATTATGTTAAAGGATATTTATGAATTATTATATGTGTAAATAATGAAATGTTGACTGGTGGTTGAATGAAAAATATTTTGTTTATATATGTGTATTGTTGTGCCTAAAAATGGGCTGTAAATTGTTTGCAATGCAAGTGGAGTAGTTAATTTATAGTCGTTATGCTACCGAAATTTGTGAAAAAATGAAAAGGATTAATTAAGTGCAGAAAATATTATGAGCATTAAATTAAATATTAAGGAAAAATTTTTTTTGGGCACACATCAATTATAACTGTATTAACCCACATGACATACGTATAGAATGATTGTTATAAGCGTGTCACATCTTATCTTTTTTGGTCAAAGATATAACTAAGTAAGCCCATCTTACGTCCTCTTATAGCATCAAAATGCTCTCATGAAAGGAATTAATGATGTTAATGCCTTCCTTTAACAAGCCACCACGATCCACAAGGAACTTGAAATCACTAACAAGTTGTTGAACTGTCATGTTATAAAAAAAGAGCGAAGGCCCCAAATTATAGAACCCAACAATTTGCTCTCACTTATTCTAGACTTCTGCGATTAGCTTTTCGTCCGATACATCAAGATCAATGTCTATGCTTTTGAAATATTGTTCCATGTTCATATCCCCACCACGAGAAGAGTCTAAACTTAAGGCAACAAGTTACTTCTTAATTCCCAAATAGGCCATTTCTAATGCAACAATAGGAATGGAGCTTGGTGGGGACAGTTCATAAGATTTGAATAGGGAGGATGTCATCTTGTGCATTAGCCAAAAGATAAGTAGCAATTTTCTTAAGGTGAAGGCTAGTAGTGGAAGGTGAGGGTTATTTCCATCATTTTGATGATAACAAATAAAATAACAATAATATATTTAATAATATTTGTGTTCTAAGTGTGTAAAATAGGAGATACTAAATAGGAGATACTATGACTAGAACATGAAGCAAGATTGAAAGACACCTTTTGAAGATTAAAATAACAAAGGCACACCAGTGACTACACATGTCACGCCCATGAATGAAGTTTAGCTCCAACTTTCCAACATTCAAAATTCACAGGCATGAAGGATCCAATCAACTGTGAATAATCAAGCAATCACGCCTGTGACCAAACATGTCAAATTCTTCCAGAGAGCTTTACGGCCAGAGTCACCACTTGGACCACGGCTTGAAAGAATATTCACACCTGTGATCAAACACTTCAAATTCTTCCAGAGAGCTTTACGACCAAAGTCACCACTTAGACCATAGCTTGGAAGAACATTCACTACTGTGAGACATATATTCACGCCCATGAATGAGGAAAGAGAAACATTTTAGGCACGAGATTAAGAGTTGGTTTAATGACTATCTTCACATTAAATGCACCCAAACAGCTATAATTCACGAAGGAAGTATAAATATAAGTCATCTATGAATCCTAAACAAGAGGAACAAGAACAACAATTACTTTCTATCAATTTATCTTGTTGTAGTCTTGTACATTAATTATTTCTTCAAACAAACCTCTGTTCTTTGTAAAAACCTAATTGCTCATAATTTTTGAGCACTGTAGGTTGGTGAGTGTTTTCATTGTAATCAATTACTCAAGTGAGTTTGGGTATATTGGGTTAAGAGTAAAACACTTGTAAGGGTTTATTGTGTGAGCCATAAAACACAAGGAATTGGTTTTCGTGTGAGCCATTGAAAAACACAAGGAAAATTTTGGGTTAGGTGTTAGCCATTAAAAGAAACACCATAGTTGGGAGTGAGCTTGTAAAACTCCATTGTAACACTTAGTGTGTTAGTAAAATACCCAATCAAGATTGTGGAGAGGAGTATGATTTGTTAATACTCAAACCTCTATAAATCTTGTGTGTGATATCTCTCCTTCCCTACTCTATTTATTTTATTCTGCACCTTAAAGTAAAGAAAATTTATTTACTAACCAATTCAACCCCCCTTCTTGGTTCATTGTCTAGGCAATAATTGATATCAGAGCTTGTCTAGCAACAAGCCTAAAAAGTGCTAGCAAATCAAGCCTTACTTTGATGGAGCAAGCTATGCTCATTGGAAATTTCAGATGGAGACATATCTCGATAGTAAGGGAATTGAAGTATGGGATAATGTTCGGAAAGAATGGACACCACCAACCAAGAGAGGGGTTGATGGTGAAGAATAAGTTTTTTTAAGAGATGATTAGACAGAGCCTCAATGAAGAGCAAATTTCAAAAACAAAAAGGTTATGACAATCCTCGCAAGCTCCCTATCTATTGAAGAATGTGGTAGAATCGAACATTGTCCTACCACATATAATATGTGGAAGACATTGGAGAATAATCATGAAGGAACCAAAAAAGTTAAATCCAAGAAAATTCAACTTCTCACTTCAAAATATGAACTATTGAAGATGAAATCCATTGAATCTATCACCGATATGATGAACCGTCTTCTAGCCGTCATTAATGGCATGAAAAAGCTTAGAAAGCATTTGAGCTTGAAAGATGTGAACAACAAAATTTGAGAAGCCTTCCTCTAAAAGACTATAGTTTAAAAGTTGCGGGTATATAAGAAGCCAATGAAGACATGAGTGTCATGCCTACCAATGTGCTTATTGGAAAACTTCTAACACACGAAATGACAGAAAAAAGAGATAGAAAACTTGAAACCGAACCATAAAAGAAAAATCCTCTAACACTCAAAGCCTCAACTTCAAAATCTCAAGAGGAAATTGAAGATGAAAAAGAAAAGAATGATGATGCAAATAAGGACATTGCCATGCTCTCAAGAAGAATAAAAAGAATAATTGAAAAGAGACTTGACAATTCTCGAACCCTCAAACAAAGAACCCTCAAACACTCCTTAAATGACTCTCAAAGAAATAAAGAGGAGGTAAAGTGTTATGAATGTGGGAAGAAAGGACATATCAAACCAGAATGTCCAAAACTCAAAAAACACAAGAAAAAATTTCAAAAGGATAATGGGGAGAAAGGTCACAAAGTCACATGGGATGACGAAAGCTCTTTAAGCGAAAAATATGATAATGAAGGAGAAGAGGTCATCCTATGCTTCATGACTTTAGAAGATCACTTCATGGATAAGGTAGGTCCTTCTTACTCATATTCATTTAATAATGAAAGTAGTGCTAATAATAGTGATAGTGAAAATGATGATGAGCAAGACTTAGTAAAAGTATTGAACCTAGAATTAGAAAAATATAGAAGCTGATTAAATACATACAAAAAGAATATCTTAGATGTGAAAAACAAAATGGAAGTTTTACAAAAAGAAAATATTGATCTTAAAACCTCTAATGAAACTCTTCAAAAATCATTAGATGAGTATTCCTCTAGATCCTCAACTAAATTCTTGCTTAAAGAAAACAATATTTTGAAAAATGAAGTTGAGGAACTTAGAAATTCTATTTCAAGAATTCATAAAGGCAGGGAGAGTTTAGACACTCTCATAGTTTCTCAAAGACCACCTTTAATAAGACATGGTCTAAGATTTAATGGAACATCATCTCACAAGACTACTTTTGTTAAATCTAGTATACCTCAAACATCCAAAATTGAGGTAATAGCCCCAAGGGCTAAGAGCACAACACACACAAAACCCCTTATTCAAAAGAAGAATGGTCAAGGGTCATTTGGCTTAAGAGGAAAACCTCAAAAGACCAATCATGCTTTTATGTATAAGAGGCATGCACTTGGAAAAACACCTATTCATCATGCATGTGCATGTCATTGCTCATAAACTCCATCTAAAAAGATAATGAGACCTAAAAGCATGGTAAAACCGAAAAACATGTTTATAGCTAAACAATGTAATTATTGTATAAAATTTGGTCATATCAATAAATATTGTTGGATCAGAAAGGCTCATTGGAAACTTTCATGTGCCAACCCCAAAGGACCCAATTTCATTTAGGTACCTAAAAAAAAACTTGAATTGTGATTTTATAAAAGAAAAGTTCACTATAAAAGAAAATGCTTGGCTTGTGGATAGTGGACGCTCAAGGCATATGACCGGAAACAAAGAATTATTCAATCACATTAAAAATATTGATGGTGGTAAGATAACCGTTGGGAACAATGCTAAGGGTAAGGTAATTGGCATTGGCTCTATTGGTATTAATAATAGTACTTTCATTAAAGATGTTTTACTTGTTAATGGTTTGAAACATAACTTGTTAAATGTAAGTCAAATATGTGATAAGGGAAATCAAGTAATCTTTACCTCAAATGAATATCTAGAAACCTTTTTAAGTGGCCAAGAGATATTCAAGGGAGAGAGAGATGTCAACACTTACATAATAGACTTACACAAAATATCTAATCTTTCTTCTAAGTGTCTTATGACTATTAGTGATGAATCTTGGCTATGACATAAAAGGTTTAGCCACGCAAGCATGGAGTTAATTCAAAGTCTTAGCAAATGAGAGCTAGTAAGTGGACTCCCAAAAGTCAAATTTGAAAAGGATAAGACATATGAACCTTGCCAAAGAGGAAAACAACACAAGTCAACCTTCAAATCCAAAAATATCGTAAGTACCTCTAAGCCTCTACAACTTTTGCATTTAGATCTTTTTGGACCAACTAGAGTTGCTAGTTTAGGAGGTAAACACTATGTTTTTATCATTGTTGATGATTACTCTATATTCACTTGGGTAATTTTCGTGATGCTTTTTAATCTTTCAAAAATTTTGCTAAAAGAATTCAAAATGAAAAAGGATACTTTATTTAGAAAATAAGAAGCAATCATGACAAAGAATTTGAAAATGAAAACTTTGTAAACTTTTGTCTAGAGCATGGTGTATAACACAATTTTTCAACCCCTAGAACACCTTAACAAAATGGGGTAGTCGAAAGAAAAAATCAAACTTTAATTGAAATGACTCGAATAATGCTCAATGAGTATGGATTACCAACCTAATTTTGGGCCAAAGCCACAATACTGCATGTTATATTTTAAATCGAGTTTTCAAGGGACCACTACTAAAAAAAACTTCTTTTGAGCTATGGAATGGAAGAAAACCAATGATATCATACTTCAGAGTATTTGGATGCAAATGTTTTATATTAAACACCAAGGATAACCTTGGAAAATTTGCCTCTAAATCCGATGAAGATATCTTCTTGGGATACTCTATAACTAGCAAATCCTATATAGTCTTTAATAAAAGATCATTAGTTGTTGAAGAATCTATGCATGTTGTTTTTTATGAATCTAGTAAGATTGATCTTGTGAAAGGTAGTGTTCTTGATGACATTGTAGGTACAATGGAAAAGCTTGATCTTGATCATGAGAAAGATGATGATGATCAAGAGCAACAATGAAAAAATGTATCTCTACCTCAAGCTCAAGAGAAAGACAACCAAAAGCTTCCAAAGGAATGGAAGATGACAAAGAATCACCCCAAGGAACAAATCAATGGTGATCCTACTAAGGGTGTAAGTACTAGATCTTATCTCAAACTTCTAGATTCTAACCTTGCTTTTGTCCTTCAAATTGAGCCTAAAAATATTAATAAGGCTCTTAATGATGAAAGTTGGGTGATTGCTATGCAAGAGAAACTTAACCAATTCAAGAGAAGCAAAGTATGGACCTTTGTTCCTAGAGCCAAAAACCATCTAATCATTGGTAGTAAATGGGTGTTTAGAAATAAATTAGATGAACAAGGTTCAATAACTAGGAATAAAGCTAGGTTGGTTGCAAATGGTTATAATCAGGAAGAATGTATAGATTATGATGAAACCTATGCTTTAGTAGCTAGATTAGAAGCCATAAAAATACTTTTAGCATTTGCATCCCATATGAATTTTAAACTATTTCAAATGGATGTCAAAAATGTCTTCTTAAATGGCTTTATAGAAGAAGAAGTTTATGTAGAACAATTTCCAGGTTTTGAAAGCCATAATTTGCCTAGTCATATTTTTAAACTTTCAAAAGCCTTGTATGGGTTGAAACAAGTTCCAAGAGCTTGGTAGAAAAAACTAAGTTCTTTTCTTTTGGAAAATAATTTTTCTAAAGGACATGTTGACACAACCTTATTTATTAAAAGGCATAAGCATGATATTTTGATTGTTTATATTTATGTTGATGATATCATATTTGGGTCTACTAATGAAAGGTTTTGCCAAGAATTTTCTAAGTGTATGATTAGGTAATTTGAAATGAGCATGATGAGAAAAGTTAAGTTCTGCCTTGGTCTACAAATCAAGCAAAGCAATGAGGGCATATTCATCAACCAATCCAAGTACTCTAAAGAGTTAATCAAGAAATTTGGAATGGAAGGATGCAAAAATGCTAAGACTCCAATGAGTACATCAACAAAATTGGACAAAGATGAGAAGGGTAAGACTATAAATGAAAAGCTCTTGGTATCCTAGAAATTCATCTTTGAATGTTGTAAGAAGAATTTTAAAATATTTACATGGCACATTGCATCTAGGCTTATGGTATCCTAGAAATTCATCTGTCAATATCATAGGATATTCAGATGCGGATTATGTCGGTAGTCTTTTGGATAGAAAAAGTATTTCAGGCACTTGTCACTTTATTGGTGAATGCCTAGTTTCTTGGTTTAGCAAGAAATAAGTTTCAGTTGCCTTATCTACTATTGAAGGGGAATATGTGGCAGTAGGATATTGTTGCACTCAAATCCTATGGATAAGACAACAACTAAAGAATTATGGTCATAGTTTGGACCACATACCCATCAAATGTGACAACACAAGTGCCATCAACCTATCTAAGAATCATATTCAACACTCTAGAAGTAAACAAATTGACACTAGATATCATTTTCTTAGAGATCATGTTCAATATGAAGATGTTGTGTTAGAATTCATCTATACAAAAAATCAATTGGTAGACATTCTTACCAAACCTCTTAATGAAAAAAGTTTTTGTTTCATAAGAAGAGAACTTGGTATGCTTGATGGATCAACCTTGTCTTAATTATTGTTTTGCAAATTGTATGATGAATTATTAACAATTGAATGATATTTCCTTCATATGATGCTCTAAACTAATTTTTGCAATAAGAAGTGGTTGATATGATGGAAATATATGTTTAAGGGCATAAAAACTTGTTTAGAAATCTTCTAGTCTTGTTTTAGACTTAATTTTATTTTTTTGAAGATTTTTAAGGTAATTCATGCCTGTGACATTCATTCATGGTTATGAAGTAAATAGTAAATATTTTAAGTAGCTTTCATGCCTTGATTCACGACATGCCTCACTGGCAGAAGTAGTGAAAACTAAGTTTCACGTCCGTGACAATATATGTCACTCCCATGAAAAGCCTGATTCACACTCGTGATATTTAATCACGACTGTGAATATTGATAGCAAATAACTTTAGAACCGTTCACGCTTTGTTTCACGCCCTGCCTCACGGTTAGAAGTGGTGAAGCCAAACTCTTCACGACTGGGACTATTTCTATCACACCTGTGAAAGTCCTAGGTCACGCCCGTGACTATTTAATGTCACGATCGTGACTCGATTCATCTCATTTTTCACGGCTATAGTGCCGTTTCAACAAACTGTGACCATGACTATTCACGCCCGTGATGGACCATTCACAGTAGTGAATATATCGACTATAAAATAAAATTTATGTTGTTTTCTCATTTTTATCTCTACAAATTCTCTCATTTATCACCCTCATTCAATATTTCCCACAAATTCCGGCCTCCTCATATTCATTTCCATTTGTAAAACCCTATCAAAACATTTTTCTTCTTGAAGAATTACAACTTATCTGGGTTATTTTTAATCTTTTGGTCCAAAAATTTCTTCTCCAATCCTTCATTAAAGCTTTATTGAAATGGAACCTGGTTTTTCCAAAGGTACAAGGAAGAAATCACATGCTCCAAGACGTTACACGAATTATCTTCTCAACATCATTCCGGAAAATTGCCATCCGTAATATGTCGTTCTCAAGAAGAGACCCCTACTCTCATCTCAGTCCTTCGAATGGAATTCTGTCAAGACTCTTAGTCTTGAGATAAGCATGATTGAACAGTTGCAAGCTTGTCATATCAAAGAATTTGTAGACATTTATCGGCCAACGCTAAGGGAACCAACTCTCGAGTTCCTTAGCATGTTGCAATCCATCAAGAGATATCTTGATTGGTGGGTATGTGACTCACCTTGCCATTGAGCTAGGGTATCTAAATCTCGATGAGCACAATTACAATCTTATTCCAACTCATCCACGAGACCAACTTGATGTAGAGTCCTTCATAAAAATGGGTGCAGCTGTCCGCATTATTTACGAAAATAATGTCTACAATCGTTTCACCACTCCAACTGGTGAAATTGACTAGGAAGATCATGACACCAATGATTTCAAAGCTGGCCTCCAGGGTATCCAGCAACGAAAGTGAGCCCATGATGAAACATCAATGCCGACAGTAGCGGAAGATGTTGGTCAGTCATCGGCTTCTACCACATCCAGTTTGACGCAACAGGTTGCTGATCTTATAGCACTGTGTCTTGACATGATGCACGCTTCCATCGATGAGGGGTTGGAAAACCTCAAAGACTTCATGTAGTCTCGTATGGACAGCCTGAAGGCGGAGGTAACACGCTTTTGGGATGGTCTCTAAGGCTTGAAACCTAACTAGAGTCCTAGTTTTCATATAGTATATTTATTTTTAATGTTATAGGACTTTATTTTATGTTCTTGAATCTTAATGTAATCCTTCTCCTTTTAATTTTAAATACAATCATCTTATTATAATTTCATTTTTGTTGATAACAAAATGGGGAGAACCTAGCAATATATACAAATGTGTGGTTAGCAATATATGTTATTATTATGCAATGTGTGGAATATGTAAAACTTTTTCTTAATTGATAATAGGTATAAGATATACCTCATATGAACCTCACATATACTTTGCAAACTTGAACTTATTATGAACTCATTTTAATGCATAAGATATACTTAACATATATCTCACATATACTTTGAATGCACTTGTTATATATGTGTTAAAAGATGAGATATATTTAAGATATACCTTGCATATACTTTATTAGTTTGTAAATATCTTTGCTATACATCTTTCAAATCTTGCAATCTATTATTTTATCTTAAGCACCTTTTGAGGGGGAGACTTCTCAAAAACATATATTGCTAGATTATTTGTCACCATCAAAAATGGGGAGATTGTTGAACCTTGAGGGGTATTTCCATCATTTTGACGATAACAAATAAAATAGCAATATTATATTTAACAATGTTTGTGATCTAAGTGTGTAAAACAGGAGATATTATGACTAGAACATGAAGCAAGATTGAAAGACACCTTTTGAAGATTAAAATCAAAGAAATAGCAAAGTCATGCCCGTGACTACATATGTCACACCCGTGAATGAAGCTTAGCGCCAACTCTCCAACATCTAAAGTTTACGGCTATGAAGGATCAAACCAACCGTGAATAATTAAGTAGTCACGCCCGTGAAATATAGTCACGCTCGTGACCAAATATGTCAAATTCTTCTAGAGAGCGTCATGACCAGAGTAACCACTTGGACCACGACTTGGAAGAATATCTAGGCCCGCGAAAGTATTATTCACGCTTGTGATCACACATTTCAAATTTTTCTAGAGAGCTTCACGGCCAGAGTCACAACTTGGACTATGGCTTGGAAGAACATTCACAATCGTGAGACATATATTTACGTTTGTGAATGAGGAAAGAGAAACATGTCAGACGCGAGATTAAGAGTTGGTTCAACGACTATCTTCACATTAAATGCGCCCAAATGGCTATAATTCGCAGAGGAAGTATAAATGGAAGTCATTTATGAATCCTAAACAAGAGGAACAAGAACAACAATCACTTTCTATCAATTCATCTTGTTGTAGCCTTGTGCATTAATTATTTCTCTCAACAAACCTCTATTCTTTGTAAAAACCTGATTGCTCATAATTTCTTAACATTGTAGGTTGGTGAGTGTTTTCATTGTAATCAATTACTCAAGTGAGTTTAGGTATATTGGGTTAAAGTGAAACACTTGTAAGGGTTTTATTGTGTGAGCCATAAAACACAAGGAATTGGTTTTTGTGTGAACCATTGAAAAACACAAGGGAAATTCTGGGTTAGGTGTTAGCCATTAAGAGAAACACCATAGTTGGGAGTGAGCTTGTAAAACTCCATTATAACACTTAGTGTGTTAGTAAAACACACAATAAAGATTGGGGAGAGGAGTAGGGTTTGTTAATACTCGAACCTCTATAAATCTTGTGTGTGATATCACTCCTTCCCTACTCTATTTATTTTATTTTTCACCTTAAATTAAAGAAAATTTATTTACTAACCAATTCAACCCCCTTCTTGGTTCATTGTCTAGGCAACAAGTTGGTAGGGTTGATGTGAGTGAGTGTGGGTAGATTAAAAGGTAGATATAATTAGAAATAGTATTTTCATGCCCATGAATGGGATTTCATTGTTGTGAATGTCGTGTATTAGGTTTTTATTATGAAAGGTTTGTCATGGTTGTGACATGAGAGTGTTTATGCCCATGAACGATGGTTAACAGAGTAGGTGAGCAGAGCCATATTTCCTTTTTTCCTCTATGGTTTGTAATGCTTTTATTAACTACCCTAAAACCCTAAAATCCTTCCTCTCATGCTAGATAACTCACTTTCGTCTTCTTCTTCTTTTCTTTCTTTTAACCTAAGTTTCATAGATCTAAAAAGTAAGGTTGAGACTTGAGAAAGGTAAGAAGTGTGTTGAAAAGTTTAGTGTTGTTTTTGTTGGCTTTGAAGAATGAATCATATTCATAAATGCAACGGAAAAATAAAATTTTCAAAATCCAAAACAAAAAGATCGTATTTGTGCCATTAAAACTAATTTATATAAATATAAAGATTAGAAATTATACCTTGTAATTTCATATTTGTTCTTCAAATCTTCACTTTGTTCGGTTGTAGCAAACCACAACAATCCACACTAGAATGTCTCTAATGATAATCCACACGTAGAATGAAGAAGAAACTATCAAGAGAAATGGTTTAAACAAATTCAAAGTGCTAGTTTTGAAAGTGTTCTTGAGAGAATTTTGTTGTGTCTTAAAAATATTTTTTTCACAAAAAAAATATTTCATGTCTATTTTCTGTCCTTTTTTGTCTTTTCTATTTGAATCAAATTCAAAGAAAATATGAAAAGTAAAAAATGGAGAAAAGGGAAATGAATGAATAGTAATTGGCCATAATTGGCCTAATTAAGGCCAAAATCTGCCATTGGCCAACGGGTGGTAGGCAGTAGCGTGCTGGTCCTGCTGCAGGCTGCTGCTAGGTAGCCCAGCTGGATCGGTGGTTTGCCTAGTCTGTGCGGGCCCGTGACCCTCCCAAACAATTTTTTCATGCGATCTCATCGCGATCCATCCCGAAATAATTCTCATATTTTGGATCCTATACAAGACTATTTTACTCATTCTCCATATCTTCAATGCGTGTGACCGATTAGGTTTCTGGTTATGTTGGCCACTTAAATTGACAATTAGTTTAAGCAAGTCATGAGTGGTATTTAGCAACACATCATGACCCCCAATTGACTGGAAAGTCAGTGGTTTGACTACGAACCTTTCCATAGACAATTTTCGTGCAATTATTCCTTTCACCATTCTATACCCCACTTGGTTCAGAGTATGGAGATGTATAAACTCCCACTAGACTGACTACGTCATGTCTAGTCCAAGTAATGTTAGTTTTTGTCCTTGAGGCTCATTACTCTATTAGATATGTCATTGAATACTATCTTTATGACATTTCCACTTCGGCCAGAGATTCCCAAGTAATGACCACGACAAGAGACCATAGGTATACACTCATTCTATTAAGAGTGGTGAATCCTTTGTTGGTTACCCAATTAATTTTGAATACCTCAAGTTGTATCCAATCATCACCCTATGAGCAACCTCCCTGAGGCAATAAGGAATAGTGTCAAAATACATAATCAATATTCAAGATATCCTTGAGTACCTCAAGTCTAAGGATACTTGCACCATTGCTATGATGAGACTATCATTGACATTTGAATAGATTATCCATATGATTGTCTCATAGTTGGTCATCTAATGTACTTAGCTACACTTAGCAAACATCCACATGTTAACTCTTAACATCTCATGTTTATAGATTATGAGATCTACTACTCGATCTAATCAAGAAGTGTAACATGTGCTACTCTATTTGGATTAATAATGTCCCATCTCATTAATCCTATGACTAGGGATAATTTTGATACTAACATAATTACACATGATAAGAATCTCAATATCATGATCTCATTGTGATTTCTTTCATGCTATGTTATGTATCAAGGAATTCATTAATTGATTTAAGATCACTTATCAATTTATATATCAAATGAACATCAAATTAATGAAAAAGCCTTTTATTAATCAAATAAATTTGTACAATAAGTGCTAAAGGTGATGAACACTTCTCTAACAAGCTCCCACTTGCACTAAAGCCAATCGCCTTTGTATTTAATTCCATAGGTGAGTACATGAGAATCATATTTCCTTTAGGGAAGTGGCTTAGTTAAAGGTTCTGCAATATTCTGATCAGTGGGCACTCTTTCTATCTTTACATCATTCCTACCAATGATTTCTCTAATCAAATGGTATCTTCTGAGTACATGTTTGGATCTCTAATGAGACTGTGGCTCCTTTGCTTGCGCAATGGCTCCATTATTATCACAATACAATTATATTGGATCAATAATGCTGGGAACCACTCCAAGTTCTGTGATGAATTTCTTTATCCAAACTGCTTCCTTTGCTGCTTTAGAAGCTACAATGTACTTTGCTTCAGTTTTGGAATCAGCAGTCGTTTCCTATTTGGAACTCTTCCAACTAACTTCTCCACCATTTAGTGTGAATATATAACCTAATTGAGTTTTTGAGTCATCATTGTTAGATTGGAAGGTGACATCGATATACCCGCTCACAATAAGATCTCCATCTCCATATACCAATAATACATCCTTAGTTTTTCTCCATCTCCATCTCCATATACCAATAATACATCCAATTGGTATCTGCTCGTGACATTCAGAGCATATGATACATCAGGTCTTGTACATATCATAACATACATGATTGATCTTATAGCTGAAGCATATGGAATCAAACTCAAGTGTGTCCTTTCATCTTGTGTCTTTTGACACAAAGACTTTGAGAGAGTAATCCCATAGGTCATGGGAATATATCCCCTATTGGACTGCTCCATGCTAAAGCTCTCTAGCATCTTATCTATGTATGTAGACTGTGAAAGACCAAGCAATCTTTTAGATCTATCTCTATAGATCTTTATCCCCAAAATATAGACTACTTCTCCAAGGTCTTTCATAGAGAAATTCTTGGATAACCAAATTTTGACTGATTGTAAGGCTGAGACATCATTTCCCATTAACAATATGTCATCTACATATAACATAAGAAATATGATTGCACTCCCACTAACCTTCTTGTAAACACAAGTTCATTCGGATTTTGTAAGAAACCAAACTGTTTGATTGTCTCATAAAACTAAATATTCCAACTCCTAGATGTTTGCTTTAATCCATAAATGGATATTTGAAGCTTACATACCTTTTTGCCATCTTTGTATATGAAGCCTTCTGGTTGTGTCATGTACACATCCTCAGTCAGATTTCCATTAAGGAAAGCTGTCTTCACATCCATTTGCCATATCTTATAATCATAATGGGTAGCAATGGCTAGGAGTATCCTTATGGATTTAGGCATAGCTACTGGGCTGAAAGTTTCATCATAGTCAATTCCTTTTCTTTGACGATAACCTTTAGCAACAAGTCTAGCTTTATAGGTAATCACATTACCATCCATGTTAGTTTTCTTTTTGAAAACTCACTTGCACCCTATAGGCTTTATTCCTTCGGGTGGGTTAACCAAAGTCCATACTTGGATTTCATACATGGAATCCATTTCTGACTTCATGGTTTAAAGCCATTTGTCAGATTCTGAACTATTCAGAACTTCTTCATAGGTTGTAGGCTCATCATTCTCTATGAGTAATACATCGTTCTGTTCATTAATGAGAAATCCATATATCTCTAGAACAATAAAGATTATAAATTATACCTTGTAATCTCTAATGATAATCCACATGTAGAATGAAGAAGAAACTATCAAGAGAAATGGTTTAAACAAATTCAAAGTGCTAGCTTTGAAAGTGTTTTTGAGAGAATTTTATTATGTTTTAAAAATATTTTTGTCACAAAAAAATATTTTCATGTCTATTTTCTGTCATTTTATGTCTTTTCTATTTGAATCAAATTCAAAGAAAAGATGAAAAGTCAAAAATGAAGAAAAGTGAAATGAATGAATAGTAATTGGCCATAATTGGCCTAATTAAGGCCAAAATCTGCCGCTGGCCAACGGGTAGGAGGCAGCAGCTTGCTGGGCTTGCTGTGGGCTGCTGCTGGGCAGCCCAGCTAGCCAGCTAGGCCAGTCAGCAGCCTGCCTAGTCTGTATGGGCCCGTGACCCTCCGGAACAATTTTTCCATGCGATCTCATCGCGATCCATCCCGAAATAATTCTCTCATATTTTGGATTCTATCCAAGACCGTTTTACTCATTCTCCATATCTTCAATGCGTGTGACCCATTAGGTTCCCGGTTATGTTGGTCACTTAAATTAACAATTAATTTAAGCAAGTCATGAGCGGTATCTAGCAACACATCCTGACCCTCAATTGACTGGAAAGTCAGTGGTTTGACTACAAACCTTTTCATAGAAAATTTTCGTGCAATTATTCCTTTCACCATTCTATACCCCACTTGGTTCAAAGTATGGACATGTGTCAACTCCCACTAGACTGACTATGTCATGTCTAGTCCAAGTAATGTTAGTTTTTGTCCTTGAGGCTCATTACTCTATTAGATATGTCATTGAAGACTATCTTTATGACATTTCCACTTTAACCAAAGATTCCCGAGTAATGACCATGACAAGAGGCCATGGGTATACGCTCCTTCCATCATGAAAATAGGTTATCTTTGTTATGATGATAAAAAGAAATTTTAAGCATGATTTATGTTTATATGTGTTTAAATGATGTTAAAGACATGTTGTTAGAATAATAGGTTATTGAATCTTGATAAAAGTGATTGACATTAATCAATCTTAGAGAACCTTGCATGTGGTTTTGTTATGCTTTGTTTTTGTTCCAGAAACCTAGAAAGGCATGCCCATGACATGGTAGTCATGCCCGTGAATGATCCACACAGATATATTTCACACCCATTACAAAGGGAGTCACACATGTGATACATGAATCTAGAAAATGCCCAAAATGGACAGAAGCTTTTATGCCTCATGTCATGTCTAAAGAAGCCTTGAATGCATGGGTTCACCACTAAGAATATATAGTCATGGTCGTGAACATTTATACTCAGTTTGATCCTCAGTTTTCACGGTTTAATCCATGGTCATAAATGTTTGGTTTCAAGCTCATAAATATGTAGTCATGATCGTGAATGAAGTGTATTTTGGTGGACAAAAGCTTTTACGTGGACAATCACGATTTGGTTTACGAGTAAGGAGGTACCCGTGAATGTCCATCATGACCGTGAACATGTAGTTCATGCCCATGAACTTCGATATTTTTACATATGCAGTTTATGCTTTGTGATCGATATGTGGATAATGTAAAGAGGATTACTGGTATATGTGAAGATGCATGATTGGTAATATGATATTATTATGTGTTTATAAGCATGGATGTTATGATCACGGAAAAATTAAAGAAACAAATAAGTTATAGAAACTAGATATGCTCTTTTATCCAATTTAGGACTTAGCCTAGGATAGATGATATGTCATTGAGTAAATTATAGTATTGTAGATTATATAATTTAGAGAACAAAGTAGCTAAAGCTCATATTAAAGCATCCTTGTTTCTTGGTTCCATGTAATTATAAGGAAAATATGGCTAAAGCTCAAGTAAGAGCACCTTTATTCCTATTTATACTCAGTCAAGGTGGCTGAAGCATAGGTGAGAGTGCCCTTGACTTGAAAAGCTCTGACTATGATACTTACAGTTATAGACAGGGTAACTGAAACTTGAGTTTGAGCGCACATGTTCCATAACTCGCATCCAAATAGTTCAACTTAGAGTTTTAGGCAAAACAAATTTGAAGAGGAACTTATGGTAAGTTATGAGTAAACAAAGTGAAAAAAGAAAAAGATACGGATATAATACATAGGACATATGAGAATATAGTATATATGTATATTTGATGTAGTGATACCTGGAATATGGTATGTGTAATAAAGGTAAAATATTTGTATTGCCATGCATAGGTTAGTTGTTTATGAACATGTATAATATGCCATGATATGATTTGTACAAATTGTTTTGCCTATATATACCACTAAACTTTAAATAGCTTAGCGTGTGGGTTTTTTACGTGCAGGTTAGAGCTTAAGGGATAGCTGAAGTTGACTCAAAATGAATAAGCTCTTATATCGATAGTCAATATTATATGTCATCATTTTATTCTTTTTGTACATGACATGGTTTTGGATTTAATGTTTCGTATAAACCTTATTATGTAAAAATATGTATTTGTTTAAAAGTTATAATTTTTATAAACAATGGGTCAAGTAAGGCCAAGGTTATATATATGAAAGTGATCCCCATTGGGATCAAAGTTTATTATTTTTGTATGGTTTTAATTGCAAAGGTTTATTTTAAAAGAGATTTGAAATTAACATATTTTTCATAAATGGTAATAAGTAGCATCAGCCTATTTAATTGGAATTTAATCCTAATTAACTGGGAGAGTGTCACAGTTTGTCATTTTAAATCTCCCTCAAAAGCCATAAAATGTATGCTAACAAACTCTTATAAAAGGAAATCTCGCTAGTATATTCTTGAAGTTATTTGTAATCATTTGCATCCATTGAAAGTGTTAGTGTGGTTTGCGTGTTAGCCTTAAACACTTAGGAATAATGGTTTAAGAGTGAGCATAGTAAAAAATTCTTATAAGGATTTAAGAGTAAGCTTTGAAAAAACTCTTATAGAGGTTATATATAGGTTAGAGATTGAGTCTAGAGAAAAACACTTGTAAAGGATTAAAAATGAGTATTGGACAAACTCTTGTAAGGGTTAAAAAGTGAGCCTAATGAAAACTCTTATGGGTTTGAGAGTTAGCCTTGTGAGTGAGCGTGTGAAAACTTCAAGTGTAATCAATTTTGATTGATAATGGAAATCCCATTTGGAAATTGGGAGTGGATGTAGGGTTATTTAACACTCGAACTACTATAAATTTCTTATGTCTATTACTTTTACTTATAATTCTTAACTTAGTTTCTTGCTTTTTTTTTTTTATCTATTCATTGCATTAGCAATTGTTCATTATTCAAAACCACCATTTTAGTTTCCCACCCTTTCAGCCCTTCCTTCTTAGTGCATTTGGGATAACAATTGGTATCAAAGTTAAGTCTCATACTTTAAGCTTCATTGCGTGAGAAAAAGATTAAAATGGCCAACGAAGGGATGCACCACCTCAAACCATACTTTGATGGATCAAATTATGTCCATTAACAGCATATGATTGAATTCTACTTGGATAGTGACTTTGTAAATGTTCAAGGTACTATCTTGGAAGAGTGGAAGCCATCATCCAAGGATACCGACAGTGAGATGGAGATTATTACAAGGAAGAATCAGATCGAGGCATAAAGAAAAGTGAATATAAAGAACAATAGAGCAATGACTATCCTTTTCAATTCATTGTCAAGAAAAGTATGTAGAAGAGTTAAACATTATCGATCCACATATAGCAATTGGATGACCTTGGAAAACTATCATAAAGGAACTAAGCAAGTCATATGTAAGAAGATCCAATTGCTAGTGATAGAATATAAACTCTTCAAGATTAAGCTATATGAGAGCATCACTTATATGATTAATAGGCTCTTTGCCATTGACAATGGCACGAATAAGCTTTGGAACCATTATAATTTGGTGGACATCAACAACAAAATTTTAAGAAGTCTTTCTAAAAAAGAGTACAGGTTAAGATTTGTCTGCATAAAAGAAACTAATGAGGACCTAAGCATAATTCCTATTGATGTCCTCATTGGTAAACTTCTCATTTATGAGATGGGTTTAGCAAAGGAGAAGGAGCTAGACAATGAGAAGGAGAAAAAGATGGCAATAGCTTTCAAAGAGTCCACAATGTTTCAACATCATGAGAATGAAAGCTTAAGTGATGAGAAAAGGATACTACAAGAAATTTGGTTTATAATGAGAGTAAAACCATGGTCAAAGACTCAAAAATCATCACAAAAAACTTTTCATAACGGAAATTTTTTTGTCATCGCCTATGGTTACTGCCTTCGTGGGTAAAAGTAAATAATGACATGAATAGATTTCATCATTAATAAGTATATTTACCATCATTAAAATTATTTTTGCCTCTCATTATTTTATAAGTTATGAACTAAATTTTCCCTCATTATGTATATGATTACCCCTCATTAAATATTAGTTTTAAATTAATTTTTTTGTCATAATTGATATTCACCCCTTATTATAGATTTTTGTAATAATAATATTTATAGTTGTTATAACTATATAATCAATAAAAAGCTTTATATAATCAATGATATTCTCAACACTAATAAAATTAAAAATATAAAACATTTTTCTTTCATTACATAATATTTGATATTCAGTAAACCAAAATATACATAATTGATTATAATATTAGCAAAAATATGAGTATCATCTATACGTACCATTCAAAATTTTCTTGATTTCCACTAAGGTAGATAAAAACACAAAGATCTATGTGGATCATTTGATATTTACTAAAAAAATATTACAAATCATATTGATCATTGCTTGAACTTTTTGTTTGAAATAACCTAAAATAAATTAAACAAAAAAAAGAATTTCAACATATCAAAATACAATTTAATTCAATATAATATAAATAAAATAATGATATGCATGTAAAAGTAATGAGAATTTTCATTTTGCCTAAGTATTAGAAGCAAAAAATATTTATATGAAAGTTCTAAGAGAACCTCTCACTAAATGTATAGATTGAGATCGATCATTTAAAAAAAAAAAAAAGAAAATTCCAATAAAGCATGGCTAATTGCAATCATTACTAACATGAATGCATATTTTAAAAAAAGAATGAAATAACCAAAGTCATCATCAATACTCCTCTACAACAACACCCTTCCAAAAAGTGGACCTTAGTTTCCTAAAGCTAAAGTTAGAAAGAGCAACAAATATGAAAGAGCAGAAAGTTAAGAGCAAAGGAGAAACATGAAAGAAAATTAAGTTCAAAGGACAAATTTTCTAGCTTAGGTGAAAAGGAGCATAATGGGGCTGGAATACGTCCCATATATAAATTACATAAAAACACATATGTATGAAGGGAATAAGACTTTAAAACAAATGCAAAGTGAAAATATTTTGTTTTATGAATGTAAAAGAAAATAACATTGATGTTTTCTTGTTTGGTCAAGTTTTTTATATTTAATTATAGGTTTTTATCATATTTTATGTACTTAATAATTGTAATTTTGTGTTTGCAGGAGTTGAAAGACAAGTTACAACATTGAGCAAATGTCACGTGTGTGAGGAGTGTTTTTGCCAATAGTATGTCATGCGTGTGAGGGTCGCTTCACACGCGTGAGGGCCTTATTACATTCATAAAGGCTCATTACAAGTGTGAAAGATCCCTTCAATTCCTGTCATTGGCCCAAGACTTTGACATAAGCACGAGGATTTTAAAGCCCGACCTTTTGTTACGAGCGTCCAGATTCAACACGGATGCACTGAGGCCAGAGCTTCAAGGAATCATCACGAGCATGCTATAGTATCACAAACATGACATAGCTGTGTCTGAAATCAACACGCATGTGACAATCAATGATCTTGTAGAGTCTAATATGCAATGAAAGTCTGTCTTCTACAATTGGGCCCATATTATGGAGGATTACTTATGGAACTTATTTTTGGTGATTTTAGTGACATATTTAAAGAGGAAATATTGTATCTTTAGAATTATAATGCAATTAAAACTCTGAGTAGTATAAAGGTAATTTTTTTTAGAATTTAAGAGTAGTTCTTTCTCTGAAACTTTAAGGCAAAGTTCTACATTTTTTTAGACTAGTGGTTGAACAGAATGAGTAGATTATCTAGTTCTATACTATTTCAGCAAACCTTTCATCATTGAAGAGATCTACTTTGGTGCTTGAGGATTGGTTAGGAGTATAATTTGAAAATATGGGGACCAACCGGTCTTAATTTAAATTCTTCATAAACTTTCAGGGGAGAAACTTAGTCCTTTATTTTTTTTTTCATTATTGTAACATGCTTAACATAGTATTTGACATTAACTTGACCATTATAGTATCAATGCTAAGCTAACTTCATTTTGGTATTTAGTGAGCTAACCCAATTTGTATGAACTTCCCTTTACTATTAATGAAGTTTGATTTCTTTTCCAATTTCCTTTATGCTTATTTTAGTTTCGGATTGAATGATTGACTGACCACCTTTTGTTTAATTTGGAATGAACATATTGAGGTTATATTATTAGAAACATCATCTTTAATTTAACCTAAAAATTGGTTTGGGCATTAGTTATACCATTAGTTTGGTAATTAGTAAATTAAGGCGAGAGTCATTGAAAACTTATTTCATAGTGCTTAATTGAATTAGGGAAGAGATTGCAAATTAGGAAGGTGGACTAAATACCTGTTTTGTCTCATTAGTTTTAATTTGTTAATTTTGATTACTTCCTGGTTTCTTTACTTTTAATTTAATTAGTTTGCCTTTAAAATTTACTAAAACTTTATTAGAATGTTTGTGATTTAATTTTATTGTCTTTTGGTAATATATAGGTAATTAGGGATTTTAGTCGAACAATTCCTTGAGAGATTGACCTCTAAAGTAACTTGCTGGTATTACAATTAGCTTGTCATTTGCAAGTACACTTTGAGTTACATCAAACATACAAAAAGGAGGATAAGTCAACATCCTCAAAGTGATACAAGAGACAACCAACAACAACAAAATTAAATAATACACTTTTTGGCCACATTAATTCATTAATCAAGTGGACAAGTATGCATGTTGGTAAACCACAATGGCATAACTATAATTATCATATTTTCACCACAAGCAACACAATTTGAGCACTAAGAAACTCGAGCAAGTAAATTATTGACTTATATATAAGAAGAAGAAGAGAGAGAGAGAAAGAGAGAGATTTTACAATGAGAAAAGTAATTGGAGGTAACATTTCATGGAAAAAAGGTCATAACCTAATAACTTCACAATGCATATGTAAATGACAGGAAGTCATGTTGAGTTTCCATGCTTTTAACAACTTCCTTATTCATATTGTTTCATCTTTTTATCTCCCTAAATTTTACCAAAAACTATAAGTCCAAACCCTTAATTCTCCAAGTTGCATCAATATGTTTTATAAATGCATACATGACACATGCTCATCCATAAAAGATTCAATCAAACTTTTTGATTACTAAATATTCCAAATATCATTTTGATCCTAAATTCCAATAATTAAACAAAAAAGAAATCCTATTAACCAACGATAAAAATTTTAGTCAAGAATCCATCAAGTTATGTTAAAGAATATATGATCCATCCAATACCCCACAATTTAATTGAAAAAGTGTCTATATCCAAAACCTATTTCTAAAATTAGATTTGAACTCCAATTACCTTTGCCATATAAATTGATAAAATATATTTGATTATTTATCAAATATATAACCGATGTATAGTCTTAGTTTTTCAATTTTCCTAATAAAAGATGAGTTAAGCTCCTTTTTAGATAGAGTATTTATGACAATGGAGACATGGTGGGTGGTCTCTAGGCTGATCAAGTAGATTATGTACAAACGTAAGAATTATGAGATAATAATATTAGAGTATAAACATTTGAAGAAATAGTAATACCTATTCCATATTACAAAACTGTATAACCAATTACTTTTTGCTATTTAAATTAGTTAAAGTTAAGGATTCATAAATGCCATTATGAAAAATATATTTCCCAGTGATAAAAAGATTGATTCCATAGAAATATTTCTATGAACTTCAAAAAGCCACTGATCCAAGAGATTATAAAATCAATAAGCCAACAACCAAAATACAAAGAAATGTAAAATTGAATTTTCAACCTTAAGCGATTCACCAATCATCAATCTTGTTAAGAGCTTGATTAGTGGCTTTCAAAATAACTTCATTAGTGCCTTTGTCTTGGAAGAATAAGCAAAATAGATAAAAAAAAACAGCATGCCTAAAAGAACTAAATTGGTGGAACGAACAATCAAATATCAGAAAGGCCAAAAACATATACATCTACCAAAAACACATAGTTATTTATGCTTGCAAATATGTACATATGTATATACGTCAGATACAGACACATACAAAGAGTATGAAAAGTGTGTGCAAAGATAATCAAAATACCACCCTTTTTGTCTAGACTTTGCCACACAAATATTGTTTAAAACTCAAAATGGTGCCTATCTGCAATCTTTTTGCCAGTTTCAATTTTATTTTAGGTGATTATGTTGATTATTCTCCATATATAAAATATAAAATCAAGTGAAATATGTATTGGACCACAAGAGTAATATGGCTAATGGTATACTATTTTCCATATCAGGGCAACCTATTATAAGACCAAAATTCATGTAACTCCACAACACCACTTCAACAAACTACCAACATTAATTCTTGCAGTTGTAAGGCCATGGTTCAAGAAAATGAAAGACATGATTTAATTGTGGAAAAAAATTAAAGATGATGGTACCATTAATTCATACTCTACTCAAGTGGCATATTAATGCATACCTAGAATTGGGGTGCATTATGCAATCCAATTATATATATATATATATATATATATATATATGTGTGTGTGTGTGTGTGTGTCATTAAATTGACGCGTCAAATAGACCGAAATCTAAATTCGAATTTTGAATGAAAAAATTTTAAACAATGGAATATAATTATAAAAAATACTTAATAAAGTGTTTAAAGTATTTAAAGATATTAGTTTACGATGAAAGACCTAAACACAAAATTTGGAAAGTTTTGGAGTCAATTTGCAATATACCGAAAATTGGAGGATCAATTTGCAATAATTAATTTAGCATGTTCTTTTTAATTTCTTCTTCTTCTTCTTCCTTATCTCTTTCCATCTAGAATTTTCTATGCTCCTAAACCAGCCCCACATTTCTCCACCTTATTCCATAACCAAAGCTTCTTTTTAGTAAGAGAAAGGCCATTTTTTGCTTAAGAAAGCTTAAGGAAGCTTGGGAGAGCAAAAAGAGAGACAGATAAACAAGAAAAAAAAAGAGAGAAAACATTAAGGTTTAGCCATGGAAGCAAGGAAGTGAAGGTAATGTGATTTTTCTTCTTTTCTATATTTTCTCTAAAGAAAGGTAACAATTAAAGTCACGCCCGTGATGTAGCTTAGCCAACTCTCTAACATTTAAAGTTCATGACCATGAAGGATCATACCAACCATGAATGATCAAATATTCACGCCCGTAAAAATATAAACTCACGCCCATGATTAAACACTTCAAATTCTTCTAGAGAGCTTCACAGTCAGAGTCACCACTTGAGCCACGGCTTGGAAAAATATTCATGACCGTGACATTCACGACTGTGACATATATATTCACGTCCATGAATGAGGAAAGAGAAACATGTCAGGTAAAAAATTAAGAGTTAGTTCAACGATGATTTTCACATTAAATGCATCCAAACGACTATAATTTGCTGAGGAAGTATAAATGCAAGTCATTTATGAATCCAAAACAAGAGAAAAACAATTACTTTTGAATCAAGAATCTTGTTGTAGCTATTGTGCATTAATTACTTTCAACAAAACCTTTATTTTTTGTAAAAACTTATTTGCTCATAAATTCTGAGCATTATAGGTTGGTGAATGTTTTTATTGTAATATATTACTCAAGTGAGTTTGGGTATATTAGGTTAAGAGTGAAACACTTGTAATGGTTGATTGTGTGAGCCACAAAACACAAGGAATTGATTTATTGTGCGACCCATTAAAACACAAGGGAATTTCTGGGTTAAGTGTTAGCCATTGATAGAAACACCATAGTTGAGAGTGAGCTTGTAAAACTCCATTGTAACACTGTGTTAGTAAAACTCCCAATTGAGATTGGGGAGAGGAGTAGGGTTTGTTAATACTCGAACCTCTATAAATCTCGCGTGTGATATCTCTTCGTCCCTACTCTATTTAATTTTATTCCGCACTTAAAGTTAAGAAATTTTTATTTGATATCCAATTCAACCCCCCTTCTTGGTTCATTGTCTAGGCAACAATTGGTATCAGAGCTTAGTCTAGCATCAAAGCCTAAAAAGCACTAGAAAAGATCAAGAAATGGCCAATGAAGGATTTGAAAGTCTCAAGCCTTACTTTGATGAAGAAAACTATGCTCATTGGAAGTTTCGGATGGAGATATATCTTGATAGTGAGGGAATTGAAGTCTGGGATAGCATTCGGAAAGAATGGGCATCACCAACCAAAAGAGGAGTTGATGGTGAAGAAGAAATCATTTCAAGAGATGATTGGATAGAGCCTCAACATAGAGCAAACTTCAAAACAAAAGGCAAAGACAATTCTCGCAAGCTCATTATCCATTGAAGAAATTGGCAAAATCCAACACTGCCCAATCGCATATAGTATGTGGAAAACATTGGAGAATTATCATGAAGGAACAAAGCAAGTTAAATCCAAGAAGATTCAACTTCTCACCTCAGAATACGAACTCTTCAAGATGAAATCCAATGAGTCAATCACCAATATGATGAATCATTTTCTAGCCATCATAAACGACATGAGAAAGCTTGGAAAACACTTAAGCTTGGAAGATGTAAACAACAAAATTTTGAGAAGCCTTCCTCTCAAAGATTATGGTTTAAAAGTTGCTGGTATAGAAGAAGTCAACGAATACATGAGCGTCATGAATACTGATGTGCTTATTGGCAAACTTCTAATGCATGAAATGGCAGTAAAGAGAGATAGAGAACTTGAAACCAAGCTAGAAAAAAGAAAGCCTCTAGAACTAAGAGCCTCTACTTCAAAATCTCAAGAAGAAGTTGAAGATGATGAAGAAAAGAGTGATGATATAAATGATGACATTGCAATGCTCTCAAGAAGACAGAAAAAAATAATTGAAAAGAGAATTGGCAACTCTTGAAACTTCAAGCAAAGAAATCTCAAAGACTCCTCAAATGACTATCAAAGGAATAAAGAGGAGGTAAAATGTTATGTGTAACATCCTTGACCTTCCCCCACATGCATTTCATTGAACATAAGCATCTTGCATACAATTCAATTGAACAAATGCATTCCATACGTATTTTCGTAGGAACAAGTTTATCACACGCACTAGCTACGTGTCCTAGCATTTGGCACTTGTATCGAGTAGCACATGTGTACTTATAACCTATATGAGGATTATGAAGTATTAGAAATGAATTGAATAAGTGACCAAATTAATGTAAGCAAAATGATTAGATTAAGATTAGTAAACATTTTGCATTGTTAATTTAGTTAAACCGGGCCAAAAGATTAAGCGGTATTATTGTGTAGATTAGTCGAATTATATATATATGTAAATAATAATAATAATATAGATAAAATAAAATGAAAATGAAACAAAAGAGAAGTAGAAGAGAAGAGAAGAGAAATGAGAAATGAGATGAGAAATGAGATGAGAAAAAGATAAAAAGACAAAAACATAAATCTGCCTTTATCTTCATCTTTCCCATTTCTGCCTCCTCACTTCAGCCCCGACTTCTCCTTCATTTTCCTCCATTTCAGACTTCAAATCTTCCTTGTTTTACCTAGTTTTTGCACCAAATTGATCCCTTGCAAGTTCGTCCTTGGTAAGTAATCAATTCTTATTGCTTTAGGGTTGATTTGAGTTGCTTAGGTTCATTAATAGGCACTGTTTTGCAACCCGATTTTGATGCACATCTAAATTGATTCTGGAAAAGTATAAAACACAAAAGTTGTTCCTTTATGTCTTATATTTATGAATATGTAAACGGTGTTTCGTGATTTGGTTTATAGAATTAGATATGCTCTTCGTACTGAAACTGGTCAGGGTGTAAATCCTAACCAAGTTAGCTACTGTGTGGTCTGATTTAGAATATGTTAAAGCCCTTATTTGAAGTCTCTCAAAACATAAAAGTTTTAGATATATATGTTTTGTATCTTTATACCAAATTTCAGGTTCATAGGGCTTGTAAATGGTGAGTTATAGTGAATGGAACCATGACTGTTCCATGGTTTGAACTGCCTACTGAGTGCCCTGGGCAGATCCAGTACATTGGTTGGATCATTTGAGCTTGTTAGAGCTCGATTATGTAATTTCTCAAAACATGAAAGTTATATGTATATGTCTTAGCTAAATTATGGTACTAATTTGAGCTTAATTTGTTATCTATAGACTAAGTTATGGCCTTTTGAAGTCATACTGTTCCGGAAGCCAATTCTATTCTGGAACAGTAATATGTTTGGTATAATTAGAAGACCTTAGAGACATAATTGGTACAAGTTGTAAACATGAAACATGTTCCATATGAACCCATATAAGTTTCTGTAAAGTTTCATTAAAATAGGACTTATAGAGTGTAAGTTATGATGAACCCAAATGAGTACCCTGAAACTGCCTAAAGACAGAAAACAAGGCAGAAAACAGAACACTCTTATAAATTCCACCAAATATTGTAAAATTATCCAATTTGTCTGAAATTTTAATATGTTCTCTAATTATATGTTATTTGTAATTAGGAACAAGAATCAGATTAATTGGTCAATTATAGAAAAAGTTATAGGCTAAACAGTCCCATAAGGTCACACTGCCTCATAGGAAAAATCTTAACTATTGACATGAACAATGCATATTAATTTGTTTAAGCCACATTAAGTATCTCTAATTATGAGTTAATCGATTATGTTTTCATATTAGGCTCGCAACATATTGGAGACCCACAAGGAGCAGATAGACAATAAGTTAGGGGTCGGAATCAAAGGAGAACGGTGAGTCTAATTATCGATTGAATTCTTTAGTGCAAATGAATGTTGTTTGCTATGTGATTCATGTGATTGTCATGATTGGTCCTTGATAATGTAATGATGGATAATTTGTGACATTGTGGTACATATAAATGGTATACTTGTGGTATATTTGAGGTATATGTTTGACAAATGTGATATATATACATGGTACATGTATAGTATATATAAGGTGTATGCTTGACATATGAGGTATATAGGGAATATATGTATGTTGTATATGATAAAGATGCAATGGTTGATGAATGCTTAAATACAAGTGCATATGCATATGGGCTAAAAAGGCGTTGTGACTAGTTAATCGACATTGCAAAGCAAAAGAAGAGGCCTATGGCCCAACAAATGTGCAAAGCAAAAGAAGAGGCCTATGGCCCAACAAATGTGCAAATGAAACAAATGATCAAGCTAGCTAGCAAATGCAAATGCAAATGTTCACATGGAAACCCGGGGCAATGTTCGTTTAATCTGGTCACAACAAAATAAAATGTACAAGCAAAGCATAAGTAAATAACATTTATTGAGTACTTGATTTTATCTATATTTATATGTTATTGACTGATGAATGAAATGGAATACATGGTATATATTGGAATTGTGATTTATGACTATGAGTTGTTTGGTACTTTAGAGCTCATTGGATGATTATTCTCACTGAGCCGCAACTCATCAATTTGCGTCATTTTTCAGGCAAAGAAAAGTGATAGCTCATTTTGAGTAGTGTATAGAAGACATGGAGCACAGGTCATTGGCCGAGCCTCATCACTCTCTCTCCTTGCATTCCACACAAGCATAAAAACATGTCATCTGTATTTTGGACTTATATGCTTGAATATGTATAGTCATTTTGGAATGAGTCTAAATATGTATAAATGAAATCAACTCGGAAATACTTATGTGTAAAGTTTATATTTTGATATATGTGATATATCGTATTGTGGTTTTAATGTTGACTTGAAAAGTCATTTAGTAATTTTACAGGATATAAGACTTGTAAAGTCGTTAGTTGATTTTACAGGATATGATATGAAAAAAAAAAAATTTACTACTATTGTTAACAGGGTATTTTGCCTTTTCAGTATGCAGTATGTGACTATTTGATACAGGGATAGGTTATACTTAAATGCATAAGAGGTGTGATGTTACATTATGAGTGTGGGAAGAAGGGACATATCAAACTAGAATTTCCAAGGCTCAAGAAACACAAGAACAAATATCAAAAAGACAATGGGGAGAAAGGTCACAAGGCCACATGAGATGACGAAAGCTCTTCAAGTGAAAAAGATGACAATGAAAGTGAAGAGGTCAACCTATGCTTCATGGCTATTGAGGATCACGTCACGGATAAGGTAGGATCACTTTACTCATATTCATTCAATAATGATAATAGTTATAATACTAGTGATAGTGAAGATGATGATGATGAGCAGAGTCTAATAGAAGTATTGAACCTAAAATTAGAAAAATATAGTCGTAAATTCAATACTTATAAAAATAACATTTCAAGTTTGAAAAACAAAATGGAAGTTTTAGAAAAGGAAAATCTTGAGCTTAAATCTTCTAATGAATCTCTTCAAAAATCATTAGATGAGTACTCCTCTAGACCCTCAACTAAATCCTTGCTTAAAGAGAACAATGTTTTGAAAAATGAAGTTGAGAAACTAAGAAACTCTATTTAAAGATTTCATAAAGGCAAGGAGAGTTTAGATACTCTCATAGTGTCTCAATGATCACCTTTAATAAGAAATGGTCTAGGATTTAAGGGAACATCATCTTCATCTCACAAGACCACTTTTGTTAAGTCAAGTGAACCCCACATCTTCATATTAGAGGTAGTAGCCCCAAGGGCTAAGTGCATAACAAATACTAAATCCTCTATATATAAAAGGAATGGTCAAGGGTTGGTAAGCCTAAAAAGGATACCTTGAAAGGCCAATCATGCTTTTATGTATAAGAGGCATGTACCTAGGAAAACACCATGTCATCATGTAGGTGCATGTCACTGCTCACAAACTCTACCTAATAGGAAAATGGCAGCTAAAAGCATGGTAAAACCGAAAAACATATTTAGAGCTAAACAATGTAATTATTGTATGAAATTTGGTCATATCAATAAACATTGTTGGATAAGGAAGGCTCATTGGGAACCTTCATGTGCTAACCCCCAAGGACCCAAGCTCATTTGGGTACCTAAAAACAATACTTGAATTGTGATTTTATAGGTATGCCTCAAGTCCACAATAAAAGAAAATGCTTGGCTAATGGATAGTGGATGCTCAAGGCATATGACCGAAAATAAAGAACTATTCAATGACATTAAAAGTATTGATGGAGGTAAAGTAACATTTGGAAACAATGCTAAGGGTAAGGTAATTGGCATTGGCTCTATTGGTATTAATAATACTACTTTCATTGAAGATGTTTTACTTGTTGATGGTTTGAAACATAACTTGTTAAATGTAAGTCAATTATGTGATAAGGGAATGTCTTTTAACCTCTTTTAATGGCCAAGAGATATTTAAAGGAAGTAGAGATGTCAATATCTACATAATAGACTTACACAAAATATATAACATTTCCTCTAAGTGTCTTATGAATACTAGTGATG
The DNA here is from genome assembly GCA_023653625.1 of Triadica sebifera. NCBI lineage: Eukaryota > Viridiplantae > Streptophyta > Magnoliopsida > Malpighiales > Euphorbiaceae > Triadica > Triadica sebifera. The sequence continues at coordinate 709,595 of CM042903.1, read as the reverse complement.
AATCTTGGCTATGGCACAGAAGACTTGGTCATACAAGCATGGATTTAATTCAAAGCCTCAGCAAAGGAGAACAAGTAAGGGGACTACCAAAAGTCAAATTTGAAAAAGACAAGACATGTGAACCTTGCCAAAGAGGAAAACAACACAAGTCCTTCTTCAAATCCAAAAATATTGTAAGTACCTCGAAACCTCTACAACTTTTGCATCTAAATCTTTCTGGACCTACTAGAGTTGCAAGCCTAGGAGGTAAACACTATGCTTTTATCATCGTCGATGATTACTCTAGATTCACTTGGGTAATTTTCTTAGCTCAAAAGAGTGATGCTTTTGAATCTTTGAAAAACTTTGCTAAGAGAGTTCAAAACGAAAAAAGGATATTGTATTTCAAAAATAAGAAGCGATCATGGCAAAGAATTTGAAAATGAAAACTTTGAAATTTTTTGTTTAGAATATGGTATTTCACAAAACTTTTCATCTCCTAGGACACCTCAACAAAATGGGGTGGTCAAAAGAAAAAATCGAACTTTAATTGAAATGGCTCGAACAATGCTCAATGAGTATGGGTTACCAACCTACTTTTGGGTCAAAGCCACCAATATTGCATGTTATATTTCAAATCGAGTTTTCAAAAGACCACTCTTAAACAAAACTTTTTTTAAGTTATGGAATGGAAGGAAGCCCAAGATATCATATTTTAGAGTATTTGGATGCAAGTGTTTCATATTAAATACCAAGGACAACCTTGAAAATTTTGCCTCTAAATCTGATAAGGGTATCTTTTTAGGATACTCCAATGCTAGCAAAGCTTATAGAGTCTTTAATAAAAAGTCATTAGTTGTTAAAGAATCTATACATGTTGTTTTTGATGAATCTAGTAAGCTTGATCTTGTGAAAGATAGTGTTCTTGATGATATTGTAGGTACAATGGAAAAGCTTGATCATGAAAATGAAAAAGGTGATAATGATCAAGAAAACTCACATCAAGATGACTCTCTACCTTAAGCTCAAGAGGAAGACAAGAAAAAGCTCCCAAAGGAATGGAAAATGACAAAAGATCACCCCAAGGAACAAATCATTGATGATCTTACTAAGGGAGTAAGTACTAGATCTCATCTCAAACCTTTAGATTCTAATCTTGCTTTTGTCTCTCAAATTGAGCCTAAAAATATTGATGAGGCTCTTAATGATGAAAGTTGGATGATTGCTATGCAAGAGGAACTCAACCAATTTGAGAAAAGTAAGGTATGGACCTTAGTTCCTAGAACCAAAGAGCATCAAATCATTGGAAGTAAATGGGTATTTAGAAATAAACTAGATGAACAAGGTTCAATAACTAGGAATAAGGCTAGGTTAGTTGCAAAGGGTTATAATCAAGAAGAAGGAATAGATTATGATGAGACCTATGCTCCGGTAGCTAGATTAGAAGCCATAAGAATTCTTTTAGCATATGCATGCCATATGAATTTTAAACTCTTTCAAATGAATGTCAAAAGTGCTTTCTTAAATGGTTTTATAGAAGAAGAAGTTTATGTAGAACAACTACCAGGTTTTGAAAGCCATAATTTTCCTTATCATGTGTTTAAACTTTCAAAAGCTTTGTATGGTTTGAAACAAGCTCTAAGAGCTTGGTATGAAAGACTAAGTTATTTTCTTTTAGAAAATAATTTTTCAAAGGGAAATGTTGACACTACTTTATTTATTAAAAAGTATAAGCATGATATTCTAATTGTTCAAATTTATGTTGATGACATCATATTTGGGTCTATTAATGAATTGCTTTGCCAAGAATTTGCTAAGTGTATGACTAGGGAATTTGAAATGAGCATGATGGGTGAGCTTAAGTTCTTTCTTGGCCTACAAATAAAACAAAGCAATGAGGGCATATTCATCAACCAATCCAAATATGCCAAAGACTTAATCAAGAAATTTGGAATGGAATGATGCAAAAATGTCAAGACTCCAATGAGCACATCAACAAAATTGGACAAAGACGAAAAGAATAAGAGCATTAATGAAAATCTCTATAGAGGTATGATCTGATCACTTTTATATCTTACTACCTCTAGGCCCGATATGATGTATAGTGTATGCTTATGTGCTCGATTTGAATTGTGTCCTAAAGAATCACATTTGAATGCTGTGAAAAGAATCTTAAAATATTTATATGGCACATTGCATCTAAGCTTATGGTATCCTATAAATTCATCATTTTATATCATAAGATATTCAGATGCAGATTACGTTGGAAGTCTCTTGGATAGAAAGAGTACTTCAGGCACTTGTCACTTTATTGGTGAATGCTTATTTTCTTGGTTTAGCAAAAAACAAGTTTCAGTTGCTCTTTCTACCGCTAAAGTGGAGTATGTGGTAGTAGGATGTTGTTGTACTCAAATCCTATGGATGAGACAACAACTTAAGGATTATGGTCATAGTTTGGACCATATACCTATCAGATGTGACAATACAAGTGCCATAAACCTACCTAAGAATCCCATTCAACACTTTAGAAGTAAGCATATTGATACAAGGCATCATTTTCTTAGAAATTATGTTCAATATGGAGATGTTGTATTAGATTTTATCAATACAAACAATCAATTGGCAGATATTTTTACCAAATCTCTCAATGAAGAAAGATTTAACTTCATAAGAAGAGAGCTTGGTATACTTGATGGATTAACCTTATCTTAAGTATGATTGTCAAATTTGTCGAACCTTGAATGTTAATTTCCTTCATATGTTGTTTTTTATTGTCTAATCTTTTAAGTTATGAAGTGGTTAACATGATGGAAATACATGGGTTAGAAGCATCTTAGAAATCTTTTAGTTCCATTTTAGACTTAGTTTTATTTATTTAAGATTTAAGGTAATTCATGATCGTGATCATAATCACCAAAAGCTCCAGTAGCTTTCACACCTTGCTTCACGACATACTTCACGGCTGAAGGTAGTGAACACTATGTTTCGCACCCATAACTCTTTTTTTTCACTCTCATGAAACTCTTTGTTCATGATCGTGATACTTCTTCACAACCATGAACTTTAACACTAAATAATTACAGAACCGTTCACGCTTTGTTTCATGCGTTGCCTCATGGTCACAAGTAGTGAAGATTGCACTTCACAACTGTGACTCATTTTGTCACCACACCCCCATGACTCTTTAATGTCACGACTGTGAATTGATTCATATCCTTCATCACAGTTAGAGTGCATCTTCAACAAACCGTGACCACGACATTTCATGCTCGTGATTTACTATTAACGACTGTGACTATGTTGATTATAAAACAAAATTTTGCCATTTTCTCTCATTTCCAACTCTACAAATTCTCTCATTTATCACCCTCATTCAATATTTCTCACAGATTTTGGCCCCCTCATATCCTTTTCCATCTATAAAATCCTTCAAAACTCATTCTCTTTAAAAATCATAACATCTCAAGTTTGTTCTCAAAATCCCTGGTCAGAAACTCACTCTCCAAAAACCCATTTTGAAATCTTCAATGGCACCCGGCTCATCAAAAGGCACAAGGAAGAAATTCCATGCTCCGAGACGTTACACGGACTACCTTCTCAACATCATTCCGGAGCATTGTCATCCAAGATATGTTGTTCTTAAGAAAAAGCCCTTACTTTCATCTCGTTCCTTCGAGTGGAATGCCGTCAGGACCCTCGGTCTTGAAACAAGCATGACAGAACAATTACAAGCTTGTCATCTCAAGGAATTTATGGATATTCATCGGCCAACACTAAGGGAACCAACTCTCGTGTTCCTTAGCACTTTGCAAGTTTCTCCCACCAGAACAATCAAATTCCAACTTTGTAAGCATCCGAGCATTCTCACAGCAGCGAAGTTTGGCACTATCTTCAAACTTCCCTTAGATGGTATCCTTAATGAGAGTGAGGTGGTATTCTATGCCAATCTGGCATGGATTCATTTTGGGTTAGATTGTAGCTAGGACGTGAAAAAGACTAAGAGCACCCACCCATCTTCGATCTCTCGTGCATAAATATTTATATAGGTTTCTTACCTATAGTATCTTTGCAAGAGGCTGTAATGCTCCCTTACCCGACTAGTCGTTAATAGAATATGGAAGTACTACTAAGCTCATCTGTCTTAAAATCTATGTTCAAATTATTGAAATTTTTTTATTTCGAGTTTATTATTAGCGAAATATTTATTGCTATATTTTTTTCTTTCCATTTAAATATATAGCTAGTGATGGAAATATTTTGATTTAAAAGAACTCATTCAATTAAATCACAATATTTAGAAATATATTCACAAATAATACTAGATATATAAAATTACAAAATTCATTCCTTATAAATCCTACATGCCACAAATTTACATCAAAACAAATTATTAAAAATTAATTTTTACAACATAATTTCCAAAACATACAAAAAGAACTAGACTGCTGCAATCTGATCTTGGGGTTCCCTCTTCTTCGGTCACCCTATCAGAACAACTACTTCTATTTATCTGCGTGTGAAACACACGCGCTAAGCTACTAGCTTAGTGGTACGTTCGACAACTATCCAACAATTACATAAATAATTCTAAAATAAAATTTTAGAAACTACAATTAATTTATTAAGCGTGTCAAATATTAAATTAATAATAAAACTATTTTCTTCATGAAAAAAAAAATTTATTCATCAATTATGACATTTCATTCATTAAGCATGCTTGAAATTTTAACAATACAAGATATATAATTTGAACTATCAATTTAATAATTTACATCTTTTTTTGTTATTTATTTGATAGTTCAGGATATCTTAGACCAGAACTAAACACTGAATACAGGGTTTATGCTCTCTAGCAGTATACTCGGCACCTACAAAATTATTTTATAACTCAGCATTTAACACCTACATTTCCAATAACAACTTAGCATATTTTTGGTGTCTACGTAATTTCGAACTCAACACTATTTCTTAGTGGCTACGTAAATTTCAACTCAGCACTATTTCTTAGTGCCTACGTAAATTTCAACTCAGCACTATTTTTTAGTGTCTACGTAAATTAAATCTCAGCACTATTATTTTTAGTGCCTACATTTCTACCCTTTTATTGGCATGCCAACTTATCCTAATTTCTAGCCCTCGACTAGATGTTATAGGGCTTAATTATATTTGTTACCTTTATTATTATTTATATAAATTATGTAGGTAACATTAATATAATTTCATATAAATGCAATAATTCCCATTAAACATTTTATAACCTCATACTTACTCATTAATCATTATAACTACAAGAAAATCAAATAAAAAATTTTTCTATCACAAAATTCTACAATCAACACATATGTTTAAACTGCCATATTTTAGATAGCATTTCTTCCTTATGTTGGCCTGTATTTTTTGTCCATTTTTAGATGTAATTTGGATAAGTTATCAACTAACAAAATTTAGATACATGTCTTATCTTTAATTTTAAACTAGAATCACATTAAAAAGAATTTTTTAGCTAAAGTTATGAATTTTCTTCTAAGCTATGCTCACTACAATCTGCTTAGTATTTTACTGGACAGATTTCTGCCTTATTTTTTCCTATCTTTTTCATCCATTTTTAGATGGAATTTGGACAATTGATCACCTAACAAAATGTAGGTACATGTCTTATCTCTAATTTCTAAATTTAATCACATGAAAAATAATTTTTTACCAAAAGTTATAAATTTTTTTCTAAGTTACGTTCACTGTAATCTGCCCAATATTTTAATGGATAGATTTCTAGTTCAAAATTTGAGTCCATTTTTCACCTGATTCCAGGTATATTCAGGTCTAATGGTCTGAATGAAACTTGAAGCCCTATGTCTTATCTTTCCAACCCAACAAGAATAACTCAAAAAGCATTTCCAGAAATCAAGTTATGATAAAAAAAAACTAGACACTGTTCATAAGACGAATTTTCCAGCACATCAATTAATTCATACAATTTCCATTTTCACGCATCAACCTCATATTCTAGTTTTTATTTTCACATTGATGGCATCATTTAATCACCAATTCATTAGTCAATTAAATATCCAAAATTTCATACACATCACAAAGTCAAAATCAACATTTTTCTATATTGATTTTGACTTTTTATAGTTGGATTAGGTGGGTGCTTAAGATTAATTACTAATCTTGCTTCCCATTGGTCCCTTAACTTAAATCACTCTTACTTTATTTTAATCAAAAGAATATTCCTTTTCTTAGATAGAGAATATTCCATTTTTCTGTCTTCTTAAAATATATGTGCCAAAAACATTGCATAGTTCAAATTTCGTTCAGCGAAAAATTATTTTTTTCTCAATTTTACTTCCAAACTTCAAAATTCTAAATTAATAATATCCAAAATATTTTTCTCATATTATATTATCATTTTAATTTTTTCTTGCATGTCCAAATTTAAACTCTGATCGGTTCGGCACACCGAATTTCGGTCAACCGCGACCGTGGCCTAAATTATCGGGCATTACAATTTTCCCCTAAAAAAAATTTCATCCTCGAAATTTACCTTTTTAACTAGGGTGGAATAATTGTGGATATTGAGCTTTCATCACCTCTTCATTTTCGCAAGTCGCCTTTTCTGAATTATGATTTTTCCATAAAACCTTTACCAATGGTACCTTCTTATTTTGTAGCTCTTTAGTAAGTCGGTCCACCACTACCCATACTGAATCATGCCTCTTTGTGTCAAAGGAAAATCAGAAACAAAATCCATTGTAACTCTTTCCCATTTACACTCCGGAATTGAAATGGACTGCAATAATCAACTTGGTACTTGATGCTCAGCCTTCACTTGCTGACAAGTTAAACATCTGGTAGTATATTCTATGATATCTCTTTTCATCCCTTGCCACCAGTAAATATGCCTTCAAGTCATGATACATTTTGTTGCTTCCCGGCTGCATTGCATAAATAACATTGTAAGCCTTCTTCAAAATCTCTTGTTTCAATTATGGTATGTCTGGTACACATAACCTGTCATTTTGCCTTAAACTCCCATCTAATTCAATAGTAAATTCTGGTTTTTCACTCTTTTTCACCATTTCAAGGATTTTCTTTAAGTTCATGTCCTGCTTCTTATTGTCCTTTACTTGTTGGATCAATGTGGGTTGAATTCGCAATTCTGCCAAAATAATATATAAAGAACTTATTATTTCATCTCTTTTTCTTTTTAATCTTGTTCACTTAATAAATTTAAGTTTTAACGTTTACCTACCAGAGTTTTTCTACTCATAGCGTCTGCTATCACATTGGCCTTACCCGGCTGATAATCAATGATACAATTGTAGTCTTTGATTAATTCTAGTCATCACCTTTGTCTCAAATTGAGTTCCTTTTGTGAAGGCAAATATTTCAAACTTTTATGGTATGTATAGATATAACATTGCTCACCATACAAGTAGTGTCGTCATATTTTCAATGCAAACACAATGGTTGCTAGTTCCAGATCATGTGTAGGATAATTTCTCTCATGAGGCTTCAGTTTTCTGGAAGCCTAAGTGATCACTTTGCCTTCTTGCATTAGTACACAGCCCAAACCATTAAGGGAAACATCACTGTACACCATATAATCTTTTTTCGCAGTAGGTTGTGTCAACACTGGTGCCTCTGTTAACATTTTCTTCAACTTATCAAAACTAGTCTGACACCGGTCTATCCACTCAAATCTGGTCTCCTTTCTAAGCAATTTTGTTCAGTGATGAGGCTATCATTGAAAATCCTTTCACAAATCTCCGATAATAACCAACCAAACCAAGAAAACTTCTCACCTCTATCACATTCCGAGGCAGTTTCCAGTTAAGGATTGCCCCTACCTTACTGGTGTCGACTTTGATCCCATCAGTAGAGACAATATGCCCTAAAAAGGCCACTTCATCTAACCAAAATGCACATTTCGATAACTTCGCATATAATTGATTCTCTCAAAAGGTATGGAAGATAATACGAAGATGTTGATTATGCTCTTCTCTGCTTCTGGAGTACACCAAGATATCATCTATGAACACCACCATGAATTGGTCCAAATAAGGCCTAAAGATTCTATTAATTAGATCCATAAATGCTGCTGGGGCATTTGTCAGGCCAAAAGGCATTACTAAGAACTCGTAATGACCATACCGAGTCCTAAATGCTGTTTTTGAAATGTCTGATTCTTTAATTCTCAATTGGTGATAACCTGATCTGAGGTCAATTTTAGAAAATACATCTGATCATTTCAACTGATCAAACAAGTCATCTATTCTCAGCAAGGGATATCTGTTCTTAATTATCATCTTGTTCAACTGACGATAATCAATGCACAAATGAAAGGTGCCATCCTTCTTTTTCACAAATAGAACAGAAGCACCCCAAGGTGAGACACTGAGCCTGATAAACCCTTTCTCTAACAACTCTTGCAACTGCACTTTTAATTCTTTTAGTTCAGCAAGTGCCATTTTGTAGTGAGTGATGGATATTGGGGCTGTGCCTGGCAAAACATCTATGGCAAACTCTATCTCCCTGACAGGTGGTAACCCTAGCAAGTTCTCAGGGAAGATATCTGGATATTCACATACTGTAGGAATCTCCCTGAGATCTAGACTCTCTTTTTTGGTATCTATGATATGTGCCAAAAATGCTTCACATCCCTTTTTGATAAGTTTACTTGCCTTCGTCATAGAAATGACATTAGTCAATTATGGTTAGTTCTCGTCTAGGACAATCACGTCATCCTGCCCTGAATTCTTGAAAGTCACTCTCCTATTGAAAATCCACCACTGCCTTATGCTGAATTAACCAATCCATCCCCAAGATTGCATCCAACTCATGAAATGGCAACTTTATTAGGTCAGCTGGGAATTCTATATTCTGAGCTTTGATTGGACTATTTTTATAGACTCGACTAACTTTCACTCCATGAGCCAAAGAATTTGTCACTAATATATCACAATCTAATTTTCCTGCTACCATATACCCCTGACTAGGTGGTGACATGCATAAATATGAATGTGTAGAACCCGAATCTATCATTGCAAATAAATCAGTATCATAAAGAGAAAATTTACCGATAATGACATCCGGGGCATCTTACTCCTCACGAGCTCTCATGGCATATGCTCGGGCTGAGGCTCGACTGCCTTCCTATCTATTCACTGATTATGATATACTCTGCCCAATCCTGTTGCTTCTAGACTGTCCATGTACCCTACCTCTGCCTTGAGTGACATTCTGAACCTGCACTGATACTACACCACCTCTACCTCTTCCTTTAGGGCAATCTTTCTATTTGTGCTCAGTAGATCCACATCATAAGCATGCTCCAGTAATCCACCAGCAATCACCTGCATGTGATCTTCCACAATGCTGACATGTGATAGATATGAATCTCCTGTTACCCGAAGCTGGTGCACTAGCTGTAGACCCCTCTGGCCTCGACTATTGACTTTGCCTAGCTGAAAAGGTTAGTCTAGAATCTCATGACTGGAAAAACCTAGGCACTGTCTGCCCCCTTTTACCTAATGTCTGGGCCATGCTAATTGTCGATCTCCGTGGTGGCTCTTCTATCCTTTTTCTCTTTGACCTTTTTTCCACACTGATGTTTGAGGATACTAATGTAGCAAAATCCTCAAGCTGAAGGGCGGTAACCATATTCCCAATATCATCATTAAGCCCATCCTCAAATCTATGACATCTATCTGTCTCATCAGCAATGATTCCAGCTGCATATTTACTCAGTCTAGTGAATTTCATCTCATATTCAGCCACTGACATGCTTCCTTGCTTCAAGTCTTGAAATTTCCTTTTCTTTTCATTCACATAAACTCTAGGCAGATATTTCTTGCTAAATTATGCCTTTAAGAAGTTCCATGAAGGTGGTTTCAATGTCTGGGGCTTTGATAAGATTGATTTTCACAACTCATATGCACGATTTTTTAGAAGGGACACTACCTATCTGACCTTCTATTCCTCTAGACACTCAAGTTCCTCAAACACCCTTTTTATGGACTCCATCCAAAACTCTGAAGCTGCTGGGTCATCCTCTCTCCTTTCCATAAAATCTATGGCCCCATATTTTCTCAGATCAATCCGGGGTTTTGGCTGAGATGGAGGAGGAGGTGGGGCTGGTTGTGGAACTTCTTGTACTATCCGTTGCAATAAATTAGTTATCTGCTCCATGAGAGGCTCTTGTCCTAAATTAGCCTGTCCCTCTGCTCTCGGAGGAGCTACTACACTCAGCCCGGAATCTCTCACTGATGGAGGTTGTCTGAGATTGGCTGAGTCTGAAAGGCTATTACTCAGTTCATTTTTTGAGAAATCTTGTTATGATCCTGAAGCCATATCTACCTATAAACCAGAAGAAGGGACCCAAATCAGATAATTGCAGCATTTTATGCATATGCATGAGACACATATTCTATTTTACACCCACTAATTAAAAATCAATTAGCCTGAGCTCTGATACCACTAAATGTAGTGCTCCCTTACCCTACTAGTCGTTAATAGGATATGGAAGTGCTACTAAACTCATCTGTCTTAAAACCAATGTTCAAATTATTGAATTTTTTTTATTTCGAGTTTATTATTAGCGAAATATTTATTGCTATATTTTTTTCTTTTCATTTAAATATATAACTAGTGATTGAAATATTTTGATTTAAAAGAACTCATTCAATTAAACCATAATATTTAGAAATATATTCAGAAAAAATACTAGATATATAAAATTATAAAATTCATTCCTTATAAATCCTACATGCCACAAATTTACATCAAAATAAATTCTTAAAATTTAATTTTTACAATATAATTTCCAAAACATACAAAAAGAACTAGATTGCTGCAATCTGATCTTGGGGTTCCCTCTTCTTCGGTCGCCCTATTGGAACAACTATTTATCTGTGCGTGAAACACACGCGCTAAGCTACTAGCTTAGTGGTACGTTTGGCAACTATCCAATAATTACATAAATAATTGTGAAATAAAATTTTAGAAACTACAATTAATTTATTAAGCATGCCAAATATTCAATTAATAATAAAACTATTTTCTTCATGCAAAAATATTTAATTCATCAATTATGACATTCCATTCATTAAGCATGCTTGAAATTTTAACAATACAAAATATATAATTTGAAGTACCAATTTAATAATTTACATTTTTTTCTGTTATTTATTTGATAGCCCATGACATTTTAGACCGAAACTAAATACTGGATACAAGATTTATGCTCTCCAGTTACATTTCCAATAACAACTCAACACTTTTTTGGTGCCTACGTAATTTCGAACTCAACACTATTTCTTAGTGCCTACGTAAATTTCAACTCAACACTATTTCTTAGTACCTACGTAAATTAAATCTCAACACTATTATTTTTAGTGCCCACATTTCTACCCTTTTATTGGTATGTCAACTTATCCTAATTTCTAGTTCTTGACTAGATGTTATAGGACTTAATTATATTTGTTACCTTTATTATTATTTACATAAATTATGTAGGTAACATTAATATAAATTCATATAAATGCAATAATTCCCATTAAACATTTTACAACCTCATACTTGATCATTTAATCATTATAACTACAAGAAAGTCAAATTATATATTTTTCTATCACAAAATTCCATAATCAACACATACGTTCAAATTGCCCTATTCTAGATAGCGTTTCTTCCTTATGTTTCCCTGTATTTTTCGTCCATTGTTAGATAGCATTTGAACAAGTGATCAACTAAAACTATATAGGTACATATCTTATCTTTAATTTCCAATCAGAATCACATTAAAATGAATTGTTTAGCAAAAGTTATGAATTTTCTTCTAAGCTACGCTTACTGCAATCTGCCGAGTATTTTACTGGACAGATTTCTGCCTTATTTTTCTCTATCTTTTTCATCCATTTTTAGATAGAATTGGGATATGTGATCATGATAAAAATCTAGGTACATGTCTTATCTTTAATTTTCAACTGGAATCACAGTAAAAAGAATTTTTTAGCAAAAGTTATGAATTTTTTTCTAACCTACGTTCACTGCAATCTGCCCAGTATTTTACTAGACATATTTCTAGTTCAAACTGTGAGTCCATTTTTCACCTGATTCCATGTATATTCAGGTCTAATGGTCTGAATGAAAGTTGAAGTCCTATGTCTTATCTTTCCAAACCAACAAGAATAACTCAAAAAGCATTTCCAGAAATCAAGTTATGATAAAAAAAAAAAAAAAAACTTGACACTATTTATAATACGAATTTTCCAGCACATCAATTAATTCATACAATTTCCATTTTCATGCATCAACCTCATATTCTAGTTTTTATTTTCACATTCATGGAATCATTTAATCACCAATTCATTACTCAATCAAATATCCAGAATTTCATACACATCACAAATTCAAAATCAACATTTTTCAATATTAAATTTTTGCCAAATGTACATACCTCACAATTCTACTTCTCTTTACTTTTGTCTTCCTCCTAGCTTGCTTTCTCCTTGACCTTACCTCCTCTTTGATTTTGGTTCAAGGATTGTTCATGTTGCCTAGATATTGAACTAATAAGGGGGGTGAATTGGATATTAAAAAATTTAACTTTTAAGTGCGGAAAGAAAAGTTAAGTTTGGTAGGGATAGAAAGATATGACACAAGTTTTTATAGAGGTTTAGGTGTTAACAAACCCTACTCCTCTCCCAACACACTAAGTGTTACAATAGAGTTTTACAAGCTCACTCCCAACTATGATGTTTCTAACAATGGATCATACCTAACCCAGAAATCCCTTGTGTTTTAATGGCTCACACAATAAACCAATTCCTTGTGTTTTAAAGGCTCACACAAATAACCCTTACAAGTTTTCTACTCTTAACCCTAAAATACCCAAACTCACTTGAGTAGTTGATTGCAAAGAGAAACACTTACAAATCTATAATGCTCAAAGAATGATGAGCAAAAAAGATTTTCACAGAGAATAAATGTTTGTTTTGAAAATATCAAATGCAAAAATGGCTTACAACAAGATTTTGATTCGAAGTATTAGCTATTCTTTTGTTCTAGATTCATAAAATGACTTGCATTTATACTTCCATGGTGAATTATAGTTGTTTGAGTGCATTTAATGTGGAAATAGCCGTTGCACCAACTCTTATTTTCGCGCCTGACATGTTTCTTTTTCCTCTTTAATGGTCGTGAATATGATTGTCACGGTCGTAACTGTTCTTCCAAGTCATGACTTGAGTGGTGACTTTGGCTGTGAAGCATTCTGGAAGGATTTGAAGTGTTTGATCATAGGTGTGACATTATATCTTCACGGGCGTGAACATCCTTCCTAGCCGTGGTCCAAGTGGTGGCTCTGGTCGTGAAACTCTTTGGAGGAATTTATCATGTCTTATCACGGGCATGACTTTTATTCACGGGTGTGACTGATATGATCATTCATGGTTGCTATCATTCTTCATGGCCGTGAACTTTAAATGTTGGATAGTTGGCGCTAAGCTTCATCACGGGCGTGACATATAAGGTCACGGGCGTGAACATGCTATTTCTTCATTTTTTTTATCTTTTTAAGATTAGTCTTCCATTCTCCATTCTTGCTATCATGTTACATACCCTGTTCAATGAACTTAGAAAATAAGTATGTTAAATACATTATCGCTATTTTATTTGTTAGCATCAAAATGACGAAAATACCCTTAAAGGTTCAACAGTTCACCTCTTTGGCCTAACAACAATTTGTTTTACTCTAATCAAGCACTAATCAGACTAATCCACCCTTAATCACCATTAACATATTAATAACCCTAAATTACTAACTTTAATGGCAACTAACCCCAAAATCAAAGAAAAGAGAAGAAGAAAAGTGAGAAGATGGAAAATCTAAACTCACCTTTGATGATCTTCAAAGTGATCAAAGTCTTCTTTCTCTTTTTCTTTTCTTTTCTTCCTTCCTCTTCCTTAGTTTAGCTCACTTTACTTCACTTCTTTCATGATCTTGCCTTAATCCCATTTTTTTTCCATCTAATCTTAGCTTCATTTGAAGAAAGAAAAAGAAGAACTTGGGGGAGAAGAGGGTCATGGCTACAAGAGAGAAAAAGGGAGAGCAATGGATTTAATTAAGATGAGGAAGAAGAAGAATGACCAAAAAAGTGAAAGTTTGACTTTTTATAGTTGGATTAGGTGGGTGCTTAAGATTAATTACTAATCTTACTTCCCATTGGTCCATTAATTTAAATCACTCTAACTTTATTTTAATCAAAAGAATATTCCTTTCCTTAGATAAAGAATATTCTATTTTTACGTTTTCTTAAAATATATGTGCCAAAAACATTGCATAATTCAAATTTCGTTTAGCAAAAAATTATTTTTTTCTCAATTTTACTTTTAATCTTTAAAATTCTAAATTAATAATATCCAAAATATTTTTCTCATATTTTATTATCATTTTAATTTTTTTCTTTTATATCCAAATTTAGACTCCGATCGGTTCAGCGCACCAGATTTCGGTCAACCGCAATCATGGCCTAAATTATCGGGCATTACAGAGATGATAACAACAGTGCAAACCGAAAATTAGAGCTGTTCCTACTGGAGATGGCATGAAGAGGTCTAACCGTGGCTCTATCTCAATGGTTTGCAAATCATCTTCTCTCAATTGCAACAAGGCCATTAGGAGATATCTTGATTGGTGGGTACGTGACTCACCTTGCAATTGAGGTTGGGTATCTAAAGTTCGATGAGCACAATTTCAACCTCATTCCAGCACATCCTCGAGACCGGTTAGATGTAGAGTCTTTTATAAAAATGAGAGCAGCTGTTCGAATAATCTACGAGAATAATGTCTATTACCGCTTCACCACTCTAGTTGGTGAAATTGATTGGGAAGACCATGATTCAGATGAATTCAAAGCTGGCCTCCAAGGAATCTAGCAAAGAAAACAAGCATGAGTCAAGACAGTGACCCCATAGGTTGAGCAAGAGGTTGGTTAATCCTCGGCCTCTACACCTAACTTGGTACAACATGTGGCTGATCTTTTAGCACCTTGCTTTGACATATTGCAGGCTTCCATCGATGAGTGGTTGGAAAACCTCAAAGATTTCCTGGAATCTCGCATGGATAGCCTCGACGCGGAAGTAGCACGCCTTAGAGATGGATTGTCAGGCTCAAAGCCTAATTAGAGTCCTAGCTTCTTCATTTTTTTAGTTTCTATTATTATGAGTATAGAACTTTAATTCACATTTTTAAACTTTGTACTTCCTCTATTAATATAATTACATCATTTTCATGGTTTATTTTTGTTGATGACAAAAGGGGGAGAACCTAGTAATATATGAATGCAAATTTGTTGTATACTTAACTAGTTATGCAAACAAATTGATATACTTTGAATATACTTTGCATATACTCAACTAGTTAAGCAAACAAATGGATATACTTTGAATATACCTTGCATATACCTAACTAGTAAGCAAAGATTCATGTTATACGTCGCTCAATTCTTGCTCTCCATTACTTTTTTCTTAAGCATCTTTTGAGGGGGAGACTTCTCAAAAGCACATATTGCTAGATTATTTGTCACCATCAAAAAAGGGGGAGATTGTTGAATCTTGAGGGGTATTTCCATCATTTTGATGCTAACAAATAAAATAGCAATAATGCATTTAACAATACTTGTGTTCTAAAGTTTGTTGAACATGGTATATCTTGAATAAAATAAGATGCAAGAATGGAAGACAACCTTTGAAAGTCAAAATATGAAAAAATAGCATGTTCACGTCCGTGATATAGCTTAGCACCAACTCTCCAACATTTAAAGTTCATGGCCATGATGGATCATACCAACCGTGAATGATCAAATATTCACGCCCGTAAAAATATAAAGTCACGCCCGTGATTAAACACTTCAAATTCTTCTAGAGAGCTTCACGGCTTAGTCATCACTTGAGCCACGACTTGGAAGAACATTCACGGTCGTGACACATATATTCACGCCCGTGAATGAGGAAAGAGAAACATGTCAGGCGCGAAATTAAGAGTTGGTTCAACAGTTATTTTCACATTAAATGCATCCAAACGACTATAATTTGCTGAGGAAGTATAAATGTAAGTCATTTATGAATCCAAAATAAGAGATCAACAATTACTTTTAAATCAAAAATCTTGTTGTAGCCATTGTGCATTAATTACTTTCAACAAAACCTTTATTCTCTGTAAAAACTTATTTGCTCATAAATTATGAGCATTATAGGTTGGTGAATGTTTCATTGTAATATATTACTCAAGTGATTTTGGGTATATTGGGTTAAGAGTGAAACACTTATAAGGGTTGATTGTGTGAGCCATAAAACACAAGGAAATGGTTTATTGTGTGAACCATTAAAACACAAGGGAATTTTTGGGTTAGGTGTTAGCCATTGATAGAAACACTATAGTTGGGAGTGAGCTTGTAAAACTCCATTGTAACACTTAGTGTGTTAGTGAACCTCCCAATTGGGATTGGGGAGAAAAGTAGGGTTTGTTAATACCCGAACCTCTATAAATCTCGTATGTGATATCTCTTCATCCCTACTCTATTTAATTTTATTCCGCACTTAAAGTTAATAAATGTTTATTTAATATCAAATTCAACCCCCTTTCTTGGTTCATTGTCTAGGCAACAAAGCTAATGATGACCCAACCTTGTAAAACAACTAACTCCTGATATTGTGGATTACACAACTTTTTGTACTTTTGATTTGAAGTTCTCTTAAAGTATTGTAGTTAACTTTATATAATGTATAAACATAAATGTTGTATAAATACTACTTATTCTATATAAAATATACTTTGTTCCCTTATTATGATTTTTTTTTACACTACAAGGAAAATAAATAATAATTAAATATATATATATATATATATATATATATATATATATATATATATATATATATATATATATTAAATCATATTTTAACTAATAAAGTTAGCATATCACTCCCTTATCCAGGCACGTATTGGTGGGGTGAGGAGGGATGTTATATATATATATATATATATATATATATATATATAACAAAGTTTGATTGGATTGATCCATAAAGATCAGGTTGTAAGAAAAAAAAATCTATATATACTAGACTAATAATGGGGTGAAGAGGAAATCATAGTATATAATATCCATAGTATATTGGACTGATAAGGTTGAGGTTGATTTTCACCTTATAATAATAATGACTAATAGTATAGAATATCCAAACCCAACAATTTCACCTATTCCTTTCTAAACTTCCTATTTTCATACCATCTTTTACCTCGCCAACCAAAACCATACTTGAAATTACAAAAGTAAGAAAAAAGAAAAATTCAGAAATTTATAGTGCTTTCAACTAAATACTGAAACTCAAATATGTACTATTTATCAATTGAAAAATTTATTTCTAGAATATTAATATTGTAATATCTTTTTGATATCTAACTTTTAATACCATATTTTGAGCCTTGCAATGATGAATTAAAACAAAAAAGACCATTTATCCCTCATATAAATAAGAACTAACTAACAAAGAAATAGGCAATATTAGCTTAGTTAAGATCAATAAACATTGATCCTTCTTTAGCCTTAACTCCCTCTTAACCCAATGCATTCTATCTTCTTGACCACCATTCAGGTTCTTTTCCCCTTCCCAAACCTAATAAGCATAAAATTCCTTAGTTGTTTTACTGTTCTTACCGTAATGGTTGACTATCTTAAACAACCTCTTTTCATTACCAAGTTTTTATTTGATTTATGTCATATAAAACATTTACCACCATAAGTCTCTCACTAATGAAAAATTTATACACTTTAAAATCACTTGAAGCATAGTACATTATTTGACCCAAATAGATTTAGAATAACACCATTCACAACCTCACTTCTAGATCCCTTTATGATATTCCCCCCTTAAAATGTGGGAAGACATCAAAATAGATAAACCAAGTTTACATAAAACTATAGTACCAAACTGTTCATGTTGATAATCTAGATGTTAGAAATTTGATTAGAAACCTAAAATTTTAAAAAAGAATTGACCTACATTGTCATAAGCTAGTTCATATTGGCATACTCCTAAACCAAAACAGTTTCTTTTAAGTGAGTAATAAATATATAAAGAGTTAAAAAAATGAAATGAAAAGAACAGAGTAAGAGGCAAGTTGAATTAGATGAAACTGTAGTTAAAAACTAATTAAAGAAAAAAAAAACTGGAGAAAGGAAAGAGCATAAGAAATATAATTCTCCATCTTCCCTTAAGTAGTAATCCTCAATTCATTCTCATTGATAGTTATCTCAGCCAATTAAACATCTCTGCCCCCAATGAACGAAAACCTTATTGTGCCTCTCATAATACTCATCTTAATGACCAATAACAAATATCAAGAGTCAATTTACATATCAAATTAGAAAAATCAGTAATCTTTTGAAGCTAATACACAGAGAAAGTAAACCAATTGAAAAGAGAGTAATGCATGTGCCTCATCCACTAGACTTAAGATGTACCTTTTCCTCTGTCTATTATTAATTACTAGCTCTAAACAATAGAGGAAATGAACAAATTGAAAACACTTGGAAAGAACAAAACCAATCCAAAGATGTTGCACCAACATAAAACATCAAAGGATAGGAAGTGTGATAGAAGAGTAGCATCATCATTCAAAGCCACAAATGGCAAAAAAAATTAATAGGCTTTTGAGATCAGTATAAGCACAATAATGTCAAATTTCTTTCTCATTCAATAAAAATTTAGTAAATCAATATCAAGTGGCCAACTTGAAAACTCTAAACTGTGAAATAGAGACAAATATTTTAGTAAAAACAATTAAATAGAAAGATTAATGCACCCACTAACTAAAACAACTGATGGAACTCCTATGACCTTGTTAGGTTTAGCTTGGTGATGGTGATAGATGAGAAGTGGCAATGACAACAATAAAAGGTTTTTATGGGAAACTCTTAATGAGATAGAGGAGAAATGTTAGAGTTTTATGCAAAACTCTTGACTAGAAAAATCTTCATTACATTTTTTTTATAAGAAAAATTAGATATTTTTGGTGGGAAAAAATTTCCTCTAAATATTTTAGTCTAATGATATGGATATGACTCTTTAATTGTTATAAAATTAAAATGTTTGTCACTAAAAGTTAATGTTTTAGCTAGACAATTTTTTACCCTCATAAAAAGTTATACAAACTAGATATTTAGTGAGAGGTCTTACTTACCCTCATTAATTTTTCATCATTAAAAAATATTTTTCTTGCAATGGAGTAAGTAAAAAGATGATGAGCTTGTCATACTATCAAAGAAGTTGAAAAACTTCTTAAGAGAAAATATGACAACAAAAGAGTCTTAAGAATCCCTCTAAATACTTTCTAAGCAAGAAGAAAGGAAATATAACTAGCTATTAGTGTGGAAAGAAAGGCCACAACAAATTCAAATGCCCTAAGTATAAGAGATTCAAGAATTCCTATATGAAAGATGAAAAAAAGGGGCACAAGGCAACATGAGATGATAGCCCATCTTGTGAAGAAGAAGCTAGTGATGAGGAGGTGATTGTCAATCTTTGTTTCATGGCTATAGAGGACAACTCCTAAAAGGTATGTTCCATATCCCACTATTGTAATGATAATGATTGCATAGATCGTAATATGGATGATGATCTCATAGAAGCATTAGTCTTTAAATGTGAAAGTACAAATAAAAAAAAGAGTTTTTATTAGAAAAAAATATTTTAAATTAGAAATTAGTTTAAAAGATTTAGAAGATTTGGTTTTAAATCTTAAAACCTCTAATGATTCTCTTAGAAAATCATTAGATGAAATTTCATCAAACCTTTAACCTTGCAAAACTTTGTGTAAAGAAAATGATTTTTTGAAAAATGAGGTTGAAAAGTTAAGATCTTCTATTTTAAAATTTCACAAAGAAAATGAGAGCTTGGATACACTCATAATGTCTTAAAGTCCTCATTCGGTGAGTCATTGGTTAGCTTTTAATGGGGCTTTATATTTCATATATGTCCTTAACACTACATTTCATTAGAGCCTCTAAACCTTAAGTTTCTACTATAGAGGTGATAGCTAAGGAACTTAAAGGCAAACAACCCACTAGCCTTCTCATTCAAAAGAATAATGGTAAATGCTCACTTGGTCCTAGAGCTAAGCCTCAAAGTACCAATCATGCATTCATATATCAGAGGATGCTCTTAGGCCAACTCATACACCACATGTATGTTCATGCATTCATAATAGTTCTAGAAATGTGGTGAGACCCAAACCTCATATAAAAAGGCATGTGACGAAGAAGACTTTTAAGTCTAATATACAATGTCACTATTGTATGAAGTTTGGCCACTTAAATATTCATTGTTTTTCTAGAAAGGCTCACCTCTTCTCGGTAGAACCTTTAAGGATTAACCCTTATAGAGCCTAATATATTTGGACACCAAAAACCAAAACCATTTGATTTTCTCGTAGGAATGCCTTAAGTCCACTACTAAGGAGAATTTTTGAATAATATATAATGGATATTCAAGGTACATGACTAGCTATGCAAGTCCATTCTTCAAATTCAAAAAAAATCAATTGAGAAATGGTAAACAATGCTAAGGGTAAGAAAATTGGCATTGGTAAAGTTAGTTTCCATCCTATTAATGATGTTCATTAATTATCAAATGTGATGCTTATGTACTTTACATGTGTTTATATGCCTTGTGTGTCTCTAATGAATGATTGAGTCACTTGATATTAATTTCATATTCTTCAAGAGTCAATCACTCATTTATATTTAGTTTGATCATATAAACATGTGCTATAAATATTCCATGCACTTTATTCATAGCTCAATAAGAGTTAATTGTCACTTTCAAAGCAAGCAAAAGTTAACGGGGAACAAATTTAAGCCACTCAAGGGCATGACCATTATAAGGCGTTAAGAGGGAGAAAGCCTAAGAAAGTGTGTTACAAGAGCAAGAGGGGAAGATATGTAGAGAATGTACCATGACTTCAACCCTTTTTGAATTTGCTCTTGCATCTTTTTCATTTTATGGCACAACTTCAAATATATGATCATATATGTCCTATGTTTTGTTTCTCTCTTTATATTTGATTTGATGGATTATACTACTTGTTTGCTTTTTCTCTCTTTTTGTTCTCTTCATTTTATGATTATTTAACCCTTTTTTTGATCTTGACTAAAAGGGAGAGATATTTGGAAAGCCAAATTTTGATTTAAAATTGATTATAACTTAAATGAGAGCTAGCTTGGAATGTTAATTTCACTTTTGAGAAATTATTTTTTTTTACTTAATTTGATTGTCAAAAAAATGGAGAGATTGTTAACCTAAGCTGCAAAATCTCTATTTTTGATATTGAAAATTAAATTGAATGTCATTAGCATGTTTGTTAAGTGTTGTTTTTGTGGGACATAAAGTTTCATTGCAATTGAAGTTCATTTACATAATGAATTTCAAAGGGCTTTGAAGAATTTTATAATCACAACTGAAACGCAAATTGTTGCCCACAAAGAGGATTTTTGTGACAGAGTTCAAGAAATAGTGATTGTGTGTTTCATTTTGATTTGACCATTATGAAATGAGCCAACCAGAAGAAGCCACATGTTAGTGACCATTGAAAAAATGAGAAATTACGATCATGATTCTGGCTCTAGCAATGCATTTAATGTAGAGTAAAACTGGTTGTTAGAAAAGAGTTATTGACCTTGTATGTAACAATTTTTTGGATGTTTAGCACTACAAACACCCCTATAAAAGCCATTGAATGTATTCTAACAATCTCTCAAAAGACAAACTCTTACTAGTTTATTTCTCAAAGTTAGTTGTAATCATTTGTATTTATTAAAAGTGTTAGTATGGTTTGAGTGTTAGCCTTGAACACTTGGGAATAAGGGTTTAAGAGTGAGTCTTGAAAAAACTTTTGTAAGGGTTGGAGAGTGAGCTTAAAAAAAAACTCTTTTAAGGGTTGGAGAATGATCAGCCTAGTGAAAATTTTTATGGGTTTAAGAGTTAGCCTAGTGAGAAAAATTCTTATAAGGTTGGGTGTGAGCCTAAAACACTAAGTTGGGAATGAGCTTATAAAATCTCCAAGTGTAACCAACTTTGGTCAATATTGGAAATCCCAATTGGAAATTGGAGAGTGGATGTAGGATTCGTTAATATCTGAACCACTATAAATTTTTTATGTCTTTTACTTTTACTTATCATTCTTAACTTAGTTTATCACCTTCTCTATCTATCCATTACATTAACAATTGCTCATTATTGTATGGTGCATTTGGGACAACAACAAATGTTGACCTTAAGGTAATTAATCTTTATTTTGAACCTAACAATCAAATTAATTGTCACTAATATGTTTATTTAGTGTTATTTTGATAGTGTATAAGGTTTTACACAATTTGGAATTCTTATACTCAGTAAATTTTTTATCAATGTAAAATGATCTCTAACAAGAATCATATTCGTAAAACCTTTTCACTACCATAACAGGATGTTTGCGATCATGGCTTTTGCATGGAAAAGTGACTTGGAATTATAGATTGGACATTGCCTGTGAATGGAGTTTCACAACCTCACACAAAGAAGCATGACTGCGATGATTATCAAGCAAATGAACCTTGATAAATAGATTGATTCATGACCAATTTCACAATCATGAAACATACCGCAAAGGCTTATTCACAAGTGTTACATTCAAAGTGCGATGGTGATATTTGAAAAGGCATGACCATTAGAAGGCGTCTAGATGAATGCCACATGTTAAGAAGATTTGATTTTTGCAATAGTGACAGAGAATGGCGCAACTGCAAATTCAGCAAGGCAAAACCTTAAGACAAACATATTGGTTCATGATGAAAATTTTGTTCGCTATTCAAGATGCGATGGATGAAGTAGGATCATGAAAAAATGAGTATGTCAGTGATTTTTCACCTAACTCTACCATTGCGAGTGGGAACCAATCTGGAGCAACCGCATGTCACTAGCTATTGGAACTATAAAAATCGTGATCGTGAAAGAGAAAATCATAATCGTGATTTCTTCTGTATCGATAACATTTAACGCATCCTACACTAGACATTCGGAAGAGTTATGACACCAATTTGTAACCTCTTTTGGTGGGTGAATGGTATAAATAGACCCCCAAAATGCCATTGAATGTAACTTAACAACTTTCATTGTGTCAAAACTCTTGCATTTTAATTTTTCAACCTTGATTATAATTCTTGAGTGAGTTGGTTCAAGCATTAGCCTTAAACACTTGGGACATTGGTTGTAAGAGTGAGCCATTGTAAAAGCTTTTGTTAGGATTATTGTGTGAGCCTGAAAAATATAAGAGATTTGGATTCAATATGAGCTAAGCATGAAAATACCTAGTTAGAAGTTATCTAGTAAAACTCTATTGTAACTCTTATTGTGAGTTATTGAAAATCTCAATTGAGTATTGGGGAGTGAATATAGGGATCTTTTATCCCAAACCACTATTAAATTTGTGCGTTCAATATCTCTTTCCCTATCTCTTTTAACATTTTTTGTATTTGCTCTAAGTAAAAATTCTAATTATCTACCAATTCATCCCCCTCACCTCCTCTCTCTTTTTAGTAATTGTTGGGATAATAGCAGCCATTCAATTGCTTAAGGCTTCTGAAAGAACCGTTGCTTCACTTACAGATTCATTTTGATAGAAAAGTTCAAATAGGACTAAAATTCAGCTTCCTTCTGTTCTTCTAAAAGCTTATCTTTCACTTCTTGGACTTTCTCCCCCATCAAAGATTGATTGAAAGATATGAATTTAAAACTATAAAATTTCTTGAAAGTAAGAAACTCTTGAATATGTATACCTTTGGTCATTATTAGGTCTTTCGAAATAAGTTGGTTGTTAGATTAATCGACTGAAGAGTCAAAAGTAATATTGTAGTGTTGAAGAATTTCATTTGAGTCTATTATGAAGTACAACTGACAAGACTTGTCCTAGTAGTGTTCATATGAAGACAAGCATAAAGGATAGTGATCGGCCTAACTTTTTCCAATTTACTAGCTCCAAGTTTTCATATATCTGGTGGAATACTTGTTATGTGTCTATAACTTGGAAGTTTTCTTAAAAACTAGTTCTATCACAAAGCAATTAATTCGTTCATCAAAGAAAGAAGGGGTATGATTTACATCAATACAAATCTTATCAGCCCTGAAAAGTTGATTTTGGCTAGAATTGTAAAAAGGATTATCTCAATCCTAAATGTTATAATATGGTAATCTAAAAGAGATAGGCTTTATTAGGATAAAAGTTGTTGTAGAGATAGGACTTCTACACCTAAAAGGATTCAGTTAGTTGCACTATAAATATTGTACTCTTCTGTTAATAATACACACATCACATATTCAATCAACCTAGTCTCAATCATCTATCATTAGTCTTAGTTTTAGCCTTAGTTTAGATCTTTTGCCATGACCCATTGATTATAATTGTGTGCTTGCTAAACCAATTAGCCTTAAGGTAGTATTCAATTGCTTTTCACAAACCCCTAAGGAAATAACTTCAAGACTTTGTCCTTATTTGGCGAATCTTATAAGTTTTATTTCATTGGTATTTGATAAAGTATCGAACCATTGAGCCCAAATATATTTTTATTGGATTTTTGCCCTTAAATGGAATTTTGGGGCGAATAGGTGGAAAGTTCTTAATTGACTATTTACTGACCTTTTATAAATTAAGACATCTTACAAATTTCGGTTTCATAAATTAAGGAAAAAGGTTTTTTAGGTTTTTATTGATTTTAGGTTTAATGAAGGGATTACTCTTTGAGAACATTTTTTTTAAATGTAAATTAAATTTTTATGAATAATTAAAAAATATATCCATAATGTATAAATAAAATTATATAATTTTAAAACATATAAGATTTACAAAAATAATGAATTTTTTTATAAAAATTGTAAATAGTAGTAATATATTAAGGATAATCTAACCTTCAATATAACAAAAGAGAATAGGTCTTCATGATTTGGCGTGGTGTGAGCTCCCACGAATTAGTTGGCATTGCTTTATTGCTAAAATTGTCCATATCATTTGAAGATGGAAAGAATATTCTAATTGCAAGAGAAAATAGGTTAAGGTTTTAATTGTAACAAAATTTATTTCAGGTTTAATAATAGTAATATGGAAAGAAAGTTCTAATTGCAAGACAACATAGATTAAGGTTTTAATTGTAACTTTTTTTTGTTAGATTGCAAACATTTTCAGCAAGTCAATTAGGATTACACTGAGATTAATCATGTTCGTACATAATAGGACTTTAAGGGCGGTAAAATATTATCTTATGAATTTTAAGGTAGTTGTATACTCAAAATTCAAACTCGAAACCTCAAATTAAATTGGAATAACACACATTATTTTGTCCATATTATTTCAAGTTTAATAAAAATAAAAATAATAATAAGATGAATATGTTGAGTTTCTTTATGTAGTTTTCCTCAGCAGTTATGGGGCTGTATTTTCGATTTCTTCAATGTCAAAATGGAAAGGAGGATTTAAAAATCAAAACTTCATCCCTTGTTGCTACCCAGGATCGAACTGGGGGCCTTCAGTGTGTAAGACTGACGTGATAACCACTACACCACAAATTATTTATTCTAAGAGTTTTTGAGCCTTATTTTCCGTCAACAGAACAAGTACGCAGACAGTTTCCAAGAAATTTCCCTCCTTATCATCATTCAATTAGGATCAATTTTCATGTAGTTTTGTGCTCTGAAATTTTCTTCACTCAATATGTGCCCCTTTCAACATTCCTGGAACCAACATATTATTTTTGATTAACCAACTTATCAAACCCATAATCTGAAGCTGCATGGCAAGCATTGCAAAGATCCTACTGAGGTCAATGATGAAAATTGTGAATTCTATAATGGCAATGGTTGGGATTGCGATGGTTCTATATGGCCTTTGGATGGTAAGAGTATGGCAGAGAGACATGGAAACCTCATCTACTGATGTCTATGATTCAACTGCTCCATGGTATAAGTTTTTAACAGTAGTAGTAGTAGTTGTTGTTGTTGTTGTGTTGTCTTTCTTTTTAAGAGAAAAAAAAAAGTTCATGTAACTGGAACTTACTATCATTACCCTATGAATTGTAGGTTTATATACGCTTTTCTCATAACTGGCATTACCTTATGTTTCATAACATGCGTCGGCCACATTTCTGCAGATAGCTCAAACAGTTTTTGCCTTTCTTGCGTATCCTTTTTCAACATTTCTGGTTGTTAAATCTCATGCAATTCAAATAGATTTAGAAATCAAATCAACCACGTTCAAAGGAAACCTTTTTCTTCATATTGGGACCTTAATAAAACGATGCAGTATACAGTAATTATCTTCGTACTTCTCTTGTTGGAAATAGCAGTTGCAGCTGATATACTATTAAATTCTGACTGGGAAAAGGTATACTGCCTCTTTGAACTTGAGCTTCCCTTTTGTTTAATTTGTTTATTCTTTCTACAATATACATAACTACTTTGTTCGCTGTTGTTTTTTCAGGATTTACCTGAGGATCCAACAGGAAGATTCCAAGATTTTAAAGAGTTTGTGAAATCGAACTTCAATGTCTTCAAATGGATAGGTTTGTTGATAGTCTTAGCTCAGGTATTTTACGGGTACTTGTGGAGTTGTGTTTGATTTCAATATTCCTGTCAATCACATCAGGTTTCCAATTGGCTTAAACTCTGCAGGGATCTTCTGTCTTATTATCAATGGCTTTGCGAGCTCTTGGAGTAAATTATAGGCCAAACTATGACAGTGACGATGAATATACTCCTACCAGGCTTCCTCTTATCAATCCCCATTTGCAGTCATCTTCATATGTTATCGGTGATCCCCGCCTTAACTCTAAGAATAATGTATGAAATGTGAAGAACAATTCTCAGGTCTCTGGCGAGTTTTTCATTTAATGAATTTGTTTAGTAAGCATATAGTAGTCTTTATCTTTTTTTTTTTTAAAAAAAAAAACAAAACTTTGTAATCCTGTGTAGACAAAGAAGTGAGGAAAATATCACCAAATTATCAGGATATAAATATAAGCAGTGTCATTGAGGATTTACCCGGATTTATCACTGATTAGAAGAACATCGGGATGGAATTCACTAAGGCGGCAGAGTTTTGTAGGATTAAATGCAAAAGGAGAACTTGTAACAGAGCGTTTGTAATAACAAATATAAACGATTTGGTTTAAACAGCCAAAGGAGATTATATGCTTTCAGCAGATAAACAAGAAAAATAGTAAATGCCTAAGTTTTAAGAGTCTCTTCATAGTATTATGCAAAAAAAGAGTTTCTTCATAGTATCCCACTCTAAAGAAATTGTGTTGTATTTAGATAAACAGAATACCATATCGCAAATTTTACTGCAAAACACAGATACAACTACAAATCTTTCTCAGCAATCCAACATTATAACTATTACGCAAATATTTTTGTTAACAAAAACATAGGCAAATTTTAGAATCCAAACAAATCTTAATGGAAAGGATAAGGGCAAAAACCAACAAAGAAGAATAATTACAAGGTCA
This sequence comes from Triadica sebifera, assembly GCA_023653625.1. Taxonomy (NCBI): domain Eukaryota; kingdom Viridiplantae; phylum Streptophyta; class Magnoliopsida; order Malpighiales; family Euphorbiaceae; genus Triadica; species Triadica sebifera. Next base: position 682,023 of record CM042903.1, on the reverse strand, counting down.
GAATACGTACCTTGCCCTTGGGGACATAAAGAAATAATTTGAAAGCTATTGTCAATGAAAAATAAATAATCAACTATAATTTTCAGCCTAAGGCTACAATAAAAAATGATAATTCTACAAAATAAAATGTTACAAGCTATAGTATATAAATATAAAGTTTCATCCCATGGGTAACTAGAAAATGACGGGAAACAATAAATAAATAACAGTGATAAGAGAACCTATTCAGATTTATTTGCAACAGACGACACTTTTCTCTTCATTCTGCTATATGGGCCAACAGTGCAGTCCATAATATACATGTATATGACTTGGCTCCAAGATTTATACGAGTATAAACTTTCATAGTACTCAGGTGCAATCTCCTTAACCATGTGAAGCTTGCTCCCTGGGATCCTAGGGAAATCATGATGTTCATTATGGTAGCCTACATGCCAAGTAAGAAAATTCAAGGGGCCATAATAGGAATATGTTTCTTGGTCTGGCTTGAACACGTAATGTTCTGAGATGAAATGTCCAGCCATTGGGTGCATCCCACCTCCAACAAATGTGGAAAGGATCAAATAAGCAAAGGATCTCCAGCCCCAGAAATAAACCATCGCCACATCAAGAGCTATCTGAATAGAAAGGTTGATGAACTCCCAATGACCAGGGGGCTTTGGTTTGAGAAATAGAGGCCTAAGAGCATAGAAGAAGAGTTGGAGGATAACCCAGATGGACTTTGTGACAACATTTGTCACAAGATGGGCCTCAGTTTGGCTTGGAATATCCATATCAATCCCATCTACTCCTTGACAGCGATGATGTTCAAGGTGATATTTCTGAAAGGTTACAGACATAGGTACACCGATAGGAAGGTTAGCAAAAATTCCAAGCCACCGGTTGTAGATGGGAGTTAAGAAGGCAAGGTTATGGCTCAGCTCATGGATGGCTAAGAAAAGATTGTGGTTGAGGAAAGAGCCAAAGAAGTAGGCTATTGCCAGTATCTTCAGGTAGCCAGCATCATGAAGTAATGTAGCAGTCCAAAGCTGAAGCAAAACAACCACAGTAACCTGGAAACAACAAAAAATTCAGACCATGAACCATGTTAAAAAGAAAAGGATAATCAATGTGGACAACTTCCATTAAACAAAAATCATAAGGTGCAAATTACTCTAAATCTTGCATCAATAGTGAAACAGTTTGAACTAATTCTCACATAGTTATTTATGTTTCTGATTGATTCTAAAGTTTCATTGAGCATAACAGACTCCTGAACTTATGTAGGGAGAAAGTGTAGAAGGCATTGAAAGCCCTAAACCAGAAACCATTTTCTTGTTGTCTCATGAAAAAGAAGAAATACGGAAGATAACATCTCCTTCGATATTTCATAGAATGTGTATAAATTTGGTCAGAGTAGTGTCTAGTTTGATTCCAGCTAAGAAAGCAAAAATAAAGTCCAAAAAAATCAGCGCAACTTAAAAGCATGGCAGTCAAAAATGAAAGCTTGAACTGCTCAAGTTAAAAATTAACATGATGCATTTCTGTGTCATGGAAACATAAACCGCAAAAAAATCTTTCTGCACTCAGTTGCCAGAAAAAGATTATACTTGCACGCAGACTTCTTGTCAAAGAAACAAGTTAAGATTCTCATACGCTCCAATGAGAAGGGAAATAGGTGAAATGAACATCAAGTACTACATGTAAAACAAGAGCTATACTCTACCAGACATAAAACATAAATATACAAAGATATACATACAAGGAAATCTACTAAAATAAATATTATGACCACAAAAATATAAGAATAAATGAAGATAAAATTGACTTAAACAAGAATTACAAAAGGAATGATTCGCATAACTTGAATTTACAAGATGAAGTATAATAAAACTTATCAAATGGCAAACAAGAAAAGCACATAAGCGGGTAATGCAAATACTGGAATGGACACTTGCAAGACACGAGGGTATCAGATGTTGGCCAGTGACCAGAAAGAAACCACAGCATATCTAAAACAAAATAACGGACACCGCTACATTCAAAGAGCACATAATAAAAATTGCAAATCTCATGAATTGAGAAAATGCAGTTAAACCAATACAGAGGAAGTGAATTGGAAAAATCGAGGAAACCACATTAGCTATGAGAATGAAGGAAGAAATGCAGGTTCATTATCTCAGATCTAAACAAAATAAATATAGGGGGAAAAAAAGAAAAGACCTTGAGGAATGCCCAGGGATCAGGACCAAAGAGTTGCTTGATTTGAGGGTATTGAGAAAGAATCTGTTTTCTCCTGGAAGCATGAGGCTCATCTGTATATGACCAGAAGAAGTCCGTCGCCATGACTCCCTCTTCCTCCTCCGCCGCATGCTTCTCTCCTCCTCCACCCATTCTCCGTCGTTGGCCTTCGCTCTGTCCCTCTCCTCTCTATTTCTTTCCAATGTCTCTTCCTTTCTTCTCCTTTTCTGCTATTTCTTCGCCTCAAAAATAGGGAGAAGAATGATAACAACGGCCTACAGCTACTCTCTCCTGAGGCCGAGTGGCAAATTGTTCCCTTTTTTACAAAGTAGGTGACAATAATTCCTTGTCGTTATGCGCACATGAATTATTAATTATTAATTTATATATTAAATTATCATTCGCTTTAATCTAACCATCTCCAATTTATTTCCTACCAAAAAGAATTTCTAATACACATAAAATTCTACTTAATAATTATGAAAACTATATCGACAATGTAAACAAGTTGTATGAAAAACAACGAAAAAGAACATTTTTAATGTCATATTTCTGTATCAAATTAAAAAAATATATGATTCAGAAAATCCAATTAAAAAAGAAAAGTTCTATAAAAAAAAAATCATTTGTTCATGTCAAGTCTTTACAATGCAAGTAAAAAGAGTAAATTTTTTACATTACATATTTATAAAATATTGGATTTAAAAATTATTATTAAATATAACAATAAATTATTATTGAATTTTACAGACTGGATCGGTGTGGCAGGGAGTGTGCATTTTTATAAGAAAAAAAGAAGAAAATTTTTAAACCACTTCAAATGAATCGAGAGTCTGGAATCCAAGACCGTCTACTAGCAGCAAAAGGTCATATTCCGTTAAAGCAGAATCCATTGCAGAGAGCAATCATTTCAGGCTTGATTTATTTTCTCAAAATAATGTCTTTTAGAAAATATTTTCTAAAAAATATAATTTTTTATATTTGGCTACAATAATAGAAAAATAAAAAAATAAAGTAACACTTTCATTATTTATATCCTATAATTTTTAGAAAATGACTTTCTATTTTTAAAATAAAAAATTATTTTTTCTTATTTTTGAGATATTTTCTGTTAAATTGGAAAATATTTTTCTTTAACTTATTTTTTTAGTGAAATAATATTTTTTAGAAACAAATGGAGTCTTAGGAAGGAAATTTTTTATAATAAAAAATAATTAAATTATAGAAATTTTATCTGAGATTTTAATAAATTATAATTAGAAAAAAAAACTAATAGTTCGATAAAAATGATATTTGAGATAACAATTAGGAATACATAAACTTGAATATACTGGTTGTTCTGTAGTTATAGTCGTTGGTAATAAATAGAAACTTTAAATTCTCATAAAATGCTATTAGATTATATATGAAACCCTAAAAAATTTATCTAATATTTGAAATATAGAAAAATCATGTGGTATATTGCATTATACTACAATACTTGAAAATTCATACAATATCAAATAAATGAGTATTATCTCAAACGATATAAGAGTTAATTTTAGTGTTTTAAAAGTTTGTTTCTAATTGTAATTTGAAAAATCTCATAAATATTTTCTATAATTTGTCAAAAAAAAGTATTGAACAATAAAATTAAGGAAAAAATAAAAAAATTTAGAGTTGTAAATCAACCGAACCGAATATTGGTGAGCTCAAACTCAGTTCGTTTAAATTTATTATATATTGGAGCTTGATTTGAGTTTCTAAATTTGAATTCAAGTTCGATTCATTTGAAAATTATCAAGTTTGCAAGCGGTTGGAGTTCGGTTCGTAGAAAGCTAATTTATTATGCTTAACGAGTTTAGATCGAGTTCGACTCATTAACTAATAATGACAAAAATTTGAGTTTAGTTCATTAACTAATAATGAAAAAATCTCGAACTCAATAACAAAATATAAAATAAACAAGTTCTAAATGAATATGTTCGTGACCTTTTAAACAAATGCGTTCATGAGTTTTTAAACGAATACATTCATGAACTTTTGAACGAATACGTTCGTAAAATTTTAAATGAATACATTCGCGAGTTTTTAAATAAATACGTTTGCGATCTCGTAAACGAATATATTTACGAACTAACAAATCAAACAGTATTAAATTCGATATCAAACTAAATAAAGTTTTTTAACTCTAATTTGAGTTCAAACTTAACTCGTTAAAAAGTAATAAATAATTTCAAATAAATTTTTTTATTTATTTGAGATCTAAAATTGCTCACACAAGACTTGATTAATTCGTAATCCTATATCTATTTTACACGAGGGGAAGGACTTGACCTTGAATAACTCTCAAAACACTGTAAACCCTTGTCGCCTCAACATACCGCGGGATTGAGTTAGATTATCCTGCTTGCATTTGCTAACACAGGCCCAACGTGCCACTTGGCTCGGCTATGCACCGCTTTTGGCACTTTGATTTGATTAACTTTTCAGGCTACTTTTTTTGTGCATAGCTTCTTATACGACAAATTCGTTGCTTTGTTGCCTTGCTATCTCCAGCCTTGCGTGCTTCAACCTGCATTCATTTGTTAAAGGCAAAAAAGTATAAATTGCATCTTATGATTGGAGCTAAAAATTAAATAGTATTTTTAGATTTATATGAGATAATCTGCCATTTGATACTTTTGAAATAAATAAATTCAACACCATAATGTGCCATTTGTCTCTAACATTTAAATATCGGCTGAAATCAATCGCTAAAATGACATGTGACATTATAATTTTAAAAGAAATTTTTTTATAAATTAATCAAGAAAACCTTATTAATAAATTACAAGAAATCTTCTAAATCAGCAAGAATTACATGAAAATTTTTACTGGAATCATTGTTTGCTTGCAAGGAATGCCGAACAAAAGAAGCAAAAATTGAAAATCAAAGTACCTTTTGTTCTTGGTTTCTATCTTTTTCCTTAGTAAAAGAAAAAATAATAATAATTCACCTCTGCTAACCAAAAAGCTATGATACATCGGGTCTTGTACATATCATAGCGTACATGATTGATCCTATAGCTAAAGCATATGGAATCAAACTCATGTGTGTCCTCTCATCTTGTGTCTTTGGACACAAAGACTTTGAGAGAATAATCCCATGGGTCATGGGAATATATCATCTCTTGGATTGATCCATGCTAAACCTCTTTAGCATCTTATCTATGTATGTAAACTGTGAAAGACCAATCAATCTTTTAGATTTATCTTTATAGATCTTTATCCCTAAAATATAGACTGCTTCTCCAAGGTCTTTCATAGAGAAATTCTTGGATAACCAAATTTTGACTGATTGTAAGGCTAACATATCATTTTCCATTAATAATATGTCATCTACATACAACACAAGAAATACGATTGCATTCCCACTAACCTTTTTGTAAACACAAGGTTCATCCGGATTTTATAAGAAACCAAACTGTTTGATTATCTCATCAAACTGAATATTCTAACTCCTGGATGCTTGTTTTAATCCATAAATGGATCTTTGAAGCTTACATACCTTTTTTCCATCTTTGGATATGAAGCCTTCTGGTTGTGTCATGTACACATCCTCAGTCAGATTTCCATTAAAGAAAGCTATCTTCACATCCATTTGTCATATCTCATAGTCATAATGAGTAGCAATGGCTAGGAGTATTCTTATGGATTTAAGCATAACTACTGGGATAAAAATTTCATCATAGTCAATTGCTTGTCTTTGACGATAACCTTTAGCAACAAATTTAGCTTTATAGGTAATCATATTACCAACCATGTCAGTTTTCTTTTTGAAAACCCACTTACACCCTATAGGCTTTATCCCTTAGGGTGGGTCAACCAAAGTCCATACTTGGTTTTCATACATGGAATCCATTTCTGATTTCATGGCTTGAAGCCGTTTGTCAGATTCTGAACTATTCAGAACTTTTTCATAGGTTGTAGGCTCATCGTTTTCTATGAGCAATTCGTTGTTTTGTTCACTAATGAGAAATCCATATCTCTCTGGAACAGTATGTATCCTACTTGACCTACGAAACTCTTATGCTTCAGAAGGTTGAGCTGTTATATTATCTGTATAAGTAACAAACTCGAGTTCAAGCAGTTGATCAACATCTATTTAAGCATTTTGAACTTCTTCAAGTTCAATTTTGCTCCCACTATCTCCTAAAAAATTGCATGTCTTGAAACAAAACATTTTTGTTCCAAGGGGTGGAAAATTGATATCCATATGGTGTTTTTGGATATCCTACAACTAGACATTGGTCAGACTTAGCTTCTAGCTTATCTGACATTGTCCACTTCACATAAGCATAACAACCCCAAATTCTCATGTAAGAAAATGTGGGCTTTTTGTTGTACCATATCTCATATGGAGTAACATCAACTGACTTCAAAGGAACAACATTTAATATATAAATGGCGGTCTCTAATACATAACCCCAAAAGGATTTAGGGAGTTCTGCAAAACTCATCATAGACCTTACCATGTCTAACAAGGTTTAGTTTCTCTTTTCTGCCACACCATTTTGTTGTGGCGTGTAAGGTAGAGTCAATTGAGATAAAATCTCATTATCCCTAAGATAATCTAGAAACTCTTAGCACAAGTATTCACCTCCTCTATCTGATTGAAGTGTTTTAATACTTTTGCCAAGTTGTTTCTCTATTTCATTTATGAATTCCTTGAACTTTTCAAAAGCTTCAGATTTGTATCTCATAAGATACACGTACCCATATCGTGAGTAGTCATCGATAAAAGTAATGAAGTAGATGAAACCACCTCTAGCATGTGTAGACATTAGACCACGTACATCTAAATGTATTAAGTCTAAAAGTCCATTAGCACGTTCATCCTTTCCTTTAAAGGGTAATTTAGTCATCTTACTTAATAAGCAAGATTCACATGTGTCATATGATTCATAATCAAATGACCCCAAACTACCACTCTTATGTAGCTTAGTCATGTGTTTCTCACTTATATGACTAAAGCGACAATGCCATAAGTAAGATGATTTCAACATATCTTGTTTTTGCCTTTTATTATCATTGATGTTTAAAATTGGATTTGACATATCTAATATGTATATTCCATTGCATAATGTACCACTAGAATAAATAATTTCATTCAATATAATAGAACAACAATCGTTACTAAAAGCTAAATGGAAACCATATTTATTTAGACTTGAAACAGAAATAATATTTTTTGTCAAAACAGGTTACATAATAGCAATTATCCAAATATAACATAAGCCCACTAGGGAGGGTCAATACATAAGTTCTTACAGCTAATGCAGTAACCCTTACTCCATTTCCAATGCGTAGGTTTGACTCTCCCTTATTGAGCTGCCTACTGTTCCTTACGCCCTGTATATCAGTGCATATGTGTGAGCCGCGATATCTAATACCCATATATTATTATCGAAAACAATATTAATTTCAATGACAAAAATACATAAAGTAGATGAGGCATTAAATGCCTTTTTCTTCAAGGACTCCAAGTAAGCCTTGTGGTTTCTTTTCCAATGGCAATCCTTGCCGCAATGGAAGAATATTCCCTTTGGATCAATCTCCTTGGCCTTCTTCTTAGCCATGCCTCCCTTAGGTTTCATAGACTTCTTCTTCTTCTTCTTCTTCTTCTTCTTAAGGTTCTTTTTTTAGAACCTGAAGAGTCCACCGGCATCACAACCTTATTGTTCTTTTTGACAGATGGCTCAGCTATTTTGAGCAAGTTAATCAGCTTAGGAATAGTGGTAGAGATTTGGTTCATCATATAGTTAAGCACAAAATATGAATAACTATCAGACAAACTAGTTATAATTAAGTCAATACTTAATTCATGGTCCATCATAAATCCCAAGGTGGCCAACCTCTCAGTATAGTCATTCATGTTCAACGCATATTGTATTGGAGATGCCCCCTCAACCATCTTAGTGCGGAAGAGCAACCTCAAAGTTTCGAACCTTTCAGAATGCATTTGCTCATCAAAAAGCTCTGTTATATGATATACTATGAAATTAGCATCCATAGCCTTATGTTGCTTTTGCAACTTTACTGACATAATAGCAAGCATAATGCAACTTACCATCTCAATATCATTGAGATGCTTTTGATATGTCTTCTAAACATCTTCAGAAGCATTAGCAGTAGAGGGATTAGGGAATGCCTCATCTAGGACACAACCAATCTTTTTGGATTTGAGAACTATTCTCAAATTCCTTAACCAATCCAAAAAATTAGGCCCAGTCAACTTGTTTGATTCCATTAGAGATATAAAATTCACACTTGTCATGTTGATGATTCTAGCAACCTAGATGTAAAATAGAACATGTTAGAATGTACATAAAATACATGTTTATTAGGTCTTAATAAATCGCATTATGACTCCCACTATTTTATTGTGAATCCATAGCCCTCACTATGAACCCAAGAGAACTTATATAGAAGTTCTCCTAGTGGGTCGATATCCAACTAGCTAAGAATAACCTTGAGGCAACTCAACAAGCTATCCTTAGTTTGGTTGGTAGGTATCTAATCCATACTAATTACATTATTCATGCAACTATCGAATCTTGTGCTATCAACTTATTGATGTGGGCACATACATTGGGCTATCAACTCTTGATATGTGTACATCTCATGTACACAAACCCAACTTCGCCTCCAATACTCATTAATCTTGGCGCAAATCCAACAAATTAATAATATCAGTTAAGTCTAACCCATTAATCGTGAAATCTAATTTTAATGGTTTGAACATATTCTTATAAAGTGAGCTTGAGGCAACTCAACAACCTTAACTTTAGAAAAACTCTGGTTCTCCCCACATTAATGGAAGACGTAAGACTTAATTGTTTATTTAACGAGAGATTTCTCTGTTAAGTCATATCAAGTTATTATTTCATGCTTTTATATATTATACATTCATCACATGTATATATAAATATAGTTACATTAACTATATGACATGATTATGGACATACTAAAGCCAATCTCTTGAGCCAAAGAGAAATTAACTAGGTATTACCTAGGTATATGTATGAATTTACAATCCAAAACAGAAATGAAATTTCTATTTCTAAGTCTTCTTGTTTATAGTACCACCTCCTTCGCATCTTACTCATTTGTATCTTCATTCTATCCTAATCCTATGTAATCTAATTACATAATTCAAAGTATAGAAAATCTCAATTTATATTTGAGGGGAGTAAGATGAGAGGAGAAATATATAAAAAAGAACGAGAGGTAATGACACACAGACCCTATTACCATAAACAAAACAATTCTAAGTATTCCCAATCAAATTTGGCCTAAGTCTATAATCATTAATCATGCCTTTTCATACACTCCTAACATGCATTCTCTAATGCATGAAATACAAAATGATAATTTTGTATTTCAATTTGTAAATCGATTCAAAGCTTGAATCGAAATTGTCTACTTGTATTCTTTCGGTTAATTTAATTTTTTATGTCATTTTAAAGTGGAATTTAATATTTAATCAAATTAAATTAAATTCCATATTTCTATAATTAATTCAAAATTAATTCTCCTTAAAATCAGAATATTATGATGTTAAAATTAAACAATTTAATTTTAATATACATATCAATTTCTAGTCATACTAGAATTATAATTTGCTCAACTTAAATTAATTCAAAATTAATTTCTGAAAATTCTAAAAATTTTCAGAACTTAAAATTCATCTTTAGGTCAGCTTAATTCATCAAAATATTTTTAGTACAAGGCAAAATTACTAAGACAAACAAATCATCACACTTAGATGCTCAAATTGACTCATTCGACATCCATAATTTTTTTACAATTTCAAATGCGTGCAAAATAATTTTGGCATATATCTAACATAAAAATAATATATTTTTAATCACATAAAAAATATTTCAAGGTACTGAAAATAAAATAAACAAAAAAAAATCAAACAGAACATCTCTACCAGGTTTGCTAAAACAGTCTCGTTTTTATATTTATTTAAAAAATTAATTAAAATAATTTTTAATTAATTATTAGACACTTCCAGAGGAATGAAAATATTTTCAATATGTCTAAATAATTTTTTCATTATCAAATTAAAAAAAATATAATTAGTCCATCAATTAAGCCAAACAACAACACATGTTTATAAACAAGATAATTTTAGACATTTTTGAAATAAATCTGACATAAATTATTTAAATTATATTAAAATAATTTTTCAATCAAAATAATCATCCTTAATCATCCCATGATCATATTAGAGAAAAAAATATGTAAAACATATTTTACAAATTAATTTCAATTTTTTAAAATATATTGATCCAAAATCATAAAAAGCATGCAATCTCATTGTATTTTCAATTAAAATTAATTTTAATGGATACAAGGGGGCTCTGATACAATTGTTGGATTTTGAAAAATGAATCACAATCATAAACACAGCGGAAAAATAAAATTTTCAAAATCTGAAACAAAATATCATACTTGTGCTATTAAAACTAATTTATATAAATAAATAAGTTAGAAATTATACCTTGTAATTTCTTATTTGTTATTCAAATCTTCACTTTGTTGGATTGTAGCAAATCATAACAATCCACACTAGGATGTCTCTAATTATAATTCATGCAAATAAAAAGAAATGGTTTGAACAAATTCAAAGTGATAGCTTTAAAAGTGTTCTTGAGATAATTTTATTGTTTTAAAAATATTTTTTTTACAAAAAAATATTTTGATGTCTATTTTCTACCATTTGATGTCTTTTCTATTTGAATCAAATTCAAAGAAAAAATCAAAAGTTGAAAATGGAAAAAAGGGAAATGAATGAATAGTGAATGTGCTTAATGGCCATAATTGGCTTAATGGCCATAATTGGCCTAATTAAGGCTAAATTAATCCGCTAGCCAGTGGGAGGTACCAAGTATGCACGAGGCTTGCTACGGGCTACCACTGGGCAGCATCGTTGGCCCACTAGGCAGGCCAGCAACTTGCCTAGCCTGCACGGGCCCGTGACCTTCCCGAACGATTTTGGATCTCATCCAAGACCATTTTACTCATTCTTCATATCTTGAATGCATTTGACCCATTAGGTTCTCGGTTATGTTGACCACTTAAATTCACAATTAATTTAAACAAGTCATGAGCAGTACCTACCAATACATCATGACCCCCAATTGACCAAAAAGTTAGTGGTTTAACTATGAACTTTTCCATAAACAATTTTCGTGCAATTATTTCTTTCACCAGTCTATATCCTGCTTGATTCACAGTATGAACATGAGTCAATTTCCACTAGACTGACTACGTCACGTTTAGTTTAAATAATGTTAGTTCTTGTTCCTAAGGCTCATTACTCTATTAGATATGTCATTGAAAACTATCTTTATGACATTTTCACTCTAACCAGAGATTCTGAGTAATGACCATGACAAGAGGCTATGAGTATACACTTCTTCTATCAAGAGTGGTGAATCCTTTGTTTGTTACCCAATTACTTTCAAGTATCTCAAGCTGTATCCAATCACTACCTTATGAGCAACCTCCTTGAGGCAACAAGGAATAGTGTCAAATACAGAATCAGTATCCAAGATATCCTTAAGTACCTCAAGTTTAAGGATACTTGCACCATTGTTATGATGAGATTATCATTGATATTTGAATAGATTATTCATATGATTATCTTGTAGCTGGTCATCCAATGTACTTAGTTACACTTAGCAAGCATCCACATATTAATTCTAAACATCTCATATTTATAGATTATGAGATTACTACTCGATCCAATCAAGCAGTGTAACATGTACTAGTCTGCCTGGATTAACAATGTCCCGTCTCATTAATTCTATGACTATAGATAATTTTGATACTAATATAATTACACACAATAACATAAGTAACATAAGTATCCAAGTCTAAGAATATTTGCACCATTGCTATGATGAGATTAAAATTTATTATAGACTATATTTTGAATTTTATTTAACATTAATAAATTTTTTTTTTCTTTTTTTAAAAATTTACATGTAGCTACGTAGACTCATATATATGATAATATATATTATATAATACAATCACATTTTAATTTAATTAAACACAATTTTAAATTCTCTAATCATGTGTCGATCTTGAGAAAAAAAGTTAAATTTATTTTACGTACAATATAATTATTTAAAATTTATACATATCTACATAAACATATATAAAATTTTAATATTAAATATCAAGATTTTATCCAAATATTTGTTGAACAAAAATAAAAATAAAAAATTTATTATTATATATTAAAATTTTAATTTTAAAATGAAATGTAAGATTAAAATTTATTATAGATTATGTTTTGAATTTGATTCAACATTATTGTATTTTCTTTTTTCTTTTTAATTTACAAATAGCTACATAGACTCACATATATTATATATTATATGTTATATAATACATCGATATTTAATTTAATTAAATACAATTTTGAATTCTCTAATTATATGTCAAACTAGAAAAAAAAAGTAAAATGTAATTTATGTACAATATAATTATTTAAAAATTTATACATAACTATATAGACTCATATAAAATTTTAATATAAAATATCAAAATTTTATTCAAATATTTGTCGAATAAAAATAAAAATTTTAATTTTTTATTCTATATTAAAATTTTAATTTTTAAAAATAAAAATAAAATTTATTATAGAATATGTGTCGATGTTTTATTTTTTTTACTTTTCTAATTCATCTCAAAAACTATTTTATAATACAAAAGGAAACTAAATATAAGTTTGTAATATATATTATCTTTGATTACATTATTTTAATTCTCTACAATAATTTATGTGAACTATTTTTTTTATCAATTCTCTAATAATATAATTAAGAAAAAAATATCAAAATTTGCTATGAAAACATATGAAAAATTGGTTGTAGTTAAATTCATCAAATTAATAGACTAATAATCATAATTAATTCAGTTAAAAAATAAATTTGAGTAGTTGGTAATAAATTAAACTATAAATTGTATGTAGTTGAATTAGACACATATAGAGTAAGTAACTTCATATTTTTTAGTAGATTTATAATTAATAATTAGATATTTGATTCAACATTAATGTATTTAGATTAATTATGAAATATAGAAATTTAATCTAGAAAATTCAATATTTGTTTGTTAATGATTTTTTTAATAATGATATTTAACTGAAAAGACACTCAAATATTATAAATTTTTTTTAATTAGTTTAATTTATAAATTATTTATTAATTATAAAGTCATATATTGCGGGTTTATAATTAAATTTCAGCATATTAATTAAAATATAATTTATCATTGATATATATATATATATTGAAAAGAATTATATTAAAAATATACCACGAACCCGTATTTAACTATCAATATAAAATTCAAGACAATTAAAAAAATAAACAAAAAACAAGTAAATATGAATTGAAGAAATGAAAATAAACAGTTTGTATGAAATCATTTAATTTTAATACATTTTAATTATTTTAATAAAAAATTATATTAATATATTTATTATATATTTATAATACATTTATTATAAATTTATATTTATAGCATAATATAATTAGAAAAATTATAAATGCTAAAAAAATATAATTAGTAGTAAAAAAGTTAGAGAGAAAAACAAAAAGATACCAATATCTTATAATTATTTTTTTATTCATTTAATAAAAAAATACTTAATTTTTCTTGATGGTTAGTTTATTTTAAATTTATATGGAGCTTATGAGTTCAATTCTCTACATCACCATCATAAAATTTTTAATATATAAAATTATTTTTAACATATTAAAAATTTTAATTATTTAAATAAATGTGATATTAATTTTATTAACTAATTAATAAATTAATAATTTTAATTTTATGGATTAAAGTGTATATAATTATAAGTTTAAGTTATATTATATTTGTATAATAAAAGTATAAATTATAAAAATATTATATTATTATAAATAATCATATTTTAATTATAAATATTTAAATATTGATTATTTCAGTGCAATTTATTTTCAAACAGTTTAATACAATTCAATAAAATTTTCGGTTTGATTATTATTTTAAAATCCAAGTCCATCAAATTTTAAGTCAACAATATAATTTAGTTCAAAAATGGTAAAAAAGGTGAATAGTCAAGTTCAGTTTTGAATTTTTTTTCTTTTTAGTTCGAAAAAAATCTAAGCTCCAATTAAGATAATTCTGATACGAAATCCTGTTCCTTATTTAGATCATCTTTCTTCTCTCAGAATATGGTTTCATCATAAAAGATTTTATATTTGGTTTTAGAGCTTAACTTCAACAATGGGCACCAAATTCAGGAGGAGACGCTAACGAAGGAGAGAGATTTTTTTAATTTGAAGGTAAGTTTAACGCTGACTAGAACGAACATGTTGACTATTTCATTATTAAAATTAATTTTCTGTCTGCTGACATAGAACTACTGTTAATTTATTTTAAAAAAGAAACTGAACTGATTTAGTAGCATTCGGGATAATATTAACCAAAAAAAAAATAGTGCGACATTCCAAGAGTATTTTTGTGCCTTAAATCCAAATAAAAATCACTTCAAAATACATCTAGAATCTAAGAAACTATAATAATAATAATAATATAAGGCCCTTTGTCTCTCTATGGCCTATCCGGTGGTACGAATCCATATTAATATCAATTTACCACTGTATGGTATTAGATAGTTTTGAATGGAAAAATAAAATAAAATTTCTTATTCAAATCCAATCCATGACAGACTAAACCTCATTCATGATAATCTCTTGTTGGCATGCAATCTCAATTACCATTATCATAATAAGACTAAGGTACGAATTGATTTACAGTAAATTTCCGTGTGCGTATTGCTGGGTGTGGAAAAGAGAGAGATGCGAGGAAGGATGCGGGAGAGAATTGGCAAAGCTTTTATAAGTTACATAAAATAAATAAAAATTAGAATGTGTTAAACTTGAAATGGGAAAGAGGAAATTTATTTATGGACTTAATTGTAAGAAATATAAAGTTTTGGAAAAAAGTATGAAATTAGACAAAATTGAAGGATTAAGTAGCATTTTAACCATGATTATCACTAAACCACTCCTTTGCCACCCACATCATTCAATCAAAACTTTAATCCTCTATTAACTATCAAGTTAATAAATAATGTGAGTATAAATACAAAAGAGGGCACAATCCTCCATCTACACACTTCTTTCTCTCACCATCTTCTTCTCCATCATTCTTCACCTTCACCTTAATCTCCATAAAAAAAATTATACAAATAAATTCAAACAAAGAGAGAGAAGCGTTCCTAGAGGTCAAAATCAAACAAGGAAAAATACTTGTATGTCCTCAAAAAGGGACAATGGGAGAAAGGAGGCCAATGAGGACATGTAGAAAAAGATTAAGCAAAGGAAAAAAAAAAACGGTTTTTATAAAGGTTCTGAATTAAGAGGCACCATGTGTAAGGTAGGCGATACCTTTTCTTACTTCTTTTTACTCATTAGATTGGACATGTATAAGGTCTAAGCTCTCCATGGCTTGAAAAGAATGGTAGAAGCAGAGAGAATGAGAATCAATTTAAAAAGGAAAGATGATGAGTAGGATTGAGTTATAAACTACTTTAGAGGGAAAAAGAGATAAAGACTTTGAATCATGACCAAAAGGTAGAGTAAAACATGTATATGAGGCTACTTAAAGCAAATGCATTATACTATAACTAATGTCCAAATAATCACCAAGAAGGTAGGAATGAATTGGTGACTAATTAAAATTTTTAGCTAAGACAATAAAAATGAAATTATGGATAGATAAAAGAATATATGAGAGACATAAGATTTATAAAGGTTTGGGTGTTACATCCTCTCTCCAATTACAATTGGGTATTTTACTAACTTAGGAGTTACAATGGAGTTTTACTTAGCTCACTCCCAACTATGATAATTTTCACTATTGGCTAACACCCTACCCAATTTCCATATGTTTCAATGGCTAACATAACAAGCAGTTTCTTGTATTTTAATGACTCACATAAAAATCCTTACAAATGTGTTTCACTCCCGATCCAACTCACTCAATCTCACTACCCAATTTCCATATGTTTTAATGGCTAACATAACAAGCAGTTTCTTGTATTTTAATGACTCACATAAAAATCCTTACAAATGTGTTTCACTTCCGATCCAACTCACTCAATCTCACTATTGAGTAATCAATTACAAGAATAAATACATTCAACTACTAAAATGCTCAACAACACTTAAGCAATAATGATTTACAATAAAAACTAGAAGAAAAAGAATGAAGATAGTAGGAGATTTTACATGCATAAAGCTTTAGAGAGTAAATACAAATATTGAATGCTTGAATATCAATTTTCTAACATTTGAAAGTCATAAATGGAGTATTTGTTATTTCTCTATGAAATAAAGTCATTTGGGGTACATTTAATGCAAAAATAGTCATTTAACTACTTTTATGTTCGCACCTGAGAACTTGAATTCTATAGATTCACAGGTGTGATGATATCTTTCACAGGGGTAAAATTGCTTAGCAAGCAGTGAACTAAATTGTGAAGCTAGTCGTGAATGATTCTGGATGTTATTTGAATTTTGGCACTTGATATTCACGGACGTTAATGGAGGAGTCATAAATGTGAAACTTGATGCTGATCGTGAACCAAGTTGTGAAATAAGCCGTGAATGATTCTGAAACTTTTAACATTCTTAGGGCTCGACTTTCACTAGCGTGATTGGCATGAACTCTACTTAAGCCATAAATGATTGTACTTTGAATCTTTTGACTCCACAAGGCTTTCACGAGCATGACACTTCTTTTCATGACCGCAAACAACTTCTTTCACAGGCATGACATGTGTGTCATTGATGTATCTCTTTTAAGTATATTTTTTTAATTTATGTTTTTAATGTTTAATCATAGGTTTTAAGTAAGTTTAAGTACTTAGTTGTATTTTTGGTGATTGTAGGTGTTGCAAAAGAAATGCAGGAGTGAAGATCTTTATAAGCATGACATATTGTCATGCTTGTGAGGAAGCTTAACATTGAGATGAAGCCTTATGTGCATAACACCATGTCATGCCCATAAGGGTTTTTTCTACATTATCTCCTTGTCGAGCATATGATGATTTAGCATGGGTGCGCTATTCTTACACCACCACAATCTATCGCTAGCATGACACAATCACTACAGGCGTGACATAGGCCAACCCTGTAGCTCCAACATGCAACAAAAGATGTATTTCATGCAACTGAGATCCAGATCTTGGAAGATGCATTTTTATTGGAAAAGAGCCATTATTTGGGGGTTTTATGATTTTTTAATGGAGAAATAATATAATTAAGAGTTAGATTACAATTAGGATTCATAGTTAGGTATAAATTCAAACTTAAGTAGAATTAGGTTATCATCATCTTTTATCAGCCACCTTTTTATTTTCTCAGCAATTTACATCACCGTTCCATTAGACTTTTCATCATTGGAATGAGCTAATTTGATACCTGAAAATTAGTTTGGATGCAGGTTGAAGATTTGGAGATCAACTAATCTAAAGTTGGATTCTTTGTCGAATTTTAAGGAAGCAACATATATAGTGTTTTTATCTAGCTATATGTTGTAACATGTTTAGTTTAGTTATTGATATTGACATGATCATTGTAGTATCAATGCTAGGCTAAATTTTCATTAGGTATTTAGTTAGCTACCTGCTGTGGACCTCAAGCGCTGACCATTTCACCTAAAACTAAATAGTAATAGGGAAGGTGCTACCATCAGTCTTATCCTGTACAACTCATTCTCACACAACATTTGATTGTGACTTGATCCCACACTTCGGCCTTCGCCACGGGATAATTACTACCACACCTTGGCCAACAATCTCCCCTTCAACAATTGCTCCCGTTGGGAATCAAACCAATGACCTCAGCTCTGATACCAGTTGTGGACCTCAGACACTTTCCATTTCACCTAAAACTAATTGGTGATAGGGAAGACATTACCATTAGCCTTATATTGTATAGTCCAAGCACCCATGATATTTGATTGTGATTTGACCCCATATTGGGGCTTCCACCACGAGACTATTGCTGTCACACCTTGGCCAATAATACCCAATCCTTATATGAACCTTTTTATTTTATTGAATGAATTACTTTTCTTTCCTTTTTAATTGTACTTAATGATTTCAAGTTAAATGATTGACTGACTAGCAGTTGTTTGATTTGGAAAATATTAAGGTTAAGTTATTAGACAAGCCATCTGTAATTTGATCTAAAAATTAGATTGGACACTAATTAATACATTAACTTGTTTGATTTGTGAATTAAAATGATAGCTCTAAGAATTATTATTCATTGTGCTTAATTGTTAAAAAGGGAATATGAGATTAGGGATGCAAAGCTAAATACATGCTTTCATCATATTGGATAATTCAAATAATATAGTTTTTATTAATTAATTTAATATTTTTAGTTTTATCATTAATCTCATAAGTTGGTTAGAGTGTTTAGGACTCAATTTCTTGTTTATTGGTAATCTAGAGTTAGTTAGGGGTTTATGTAACACCCACAAGATAGAGCCTGAAATTAATATGATAAATAAAGGTATAGTATATGGTAAGAATATGTGTGGTTGGGGGTGTTAGAAACCTTAATATAATGAAAAAGAGAGGAAAAAGTGAAATTTCCAGTGTTCATGCCCTTGATTAGCCGTGACACTATAGTTCACACCCGTGAAGCCCTGCATATTTAAATATAATAGTTTCATAATTTGATAGAAAATTCACGTAACTTTAAGAAAAACCCTCACCACCACTCTCTGAAACCCCAAAAGCCCTTCTCTATCGATCCCTTTTTGTTGTTAGTTGATTAAACATAGAAACCTCACCATAAAAGAGAGTAAAGACAGATTAAAAGCAAGGTTTTTACCATAGTTATCAAAATTGGAATTTAAGGAGTTAAAAAACATGTTCTGGACTCTAGAATCAATATGTTTTTGTAAAAACAATGTAATAACTCATGTCTCCATTGTCCTTTGATTTGATTCAATTCGGTTTTAGGGGAGAGTAAGATTTATATGCTTAAAATCAATGAAAGTTAAGGTTATGGTTAGTTTATGATATAAATAGATACAATGGTAGATATAAAATGTAATATGGTCTCCGTTTCCATGTTAGGGACTGACATCGACAATGGAAAACCCCATCAGAGACAATAGAGATGAGAGAGATGAGTTTTAGGCCTCCATTATTAAGATTTGTATATAAGCATTCTGATTCGATTATATTGTGCTTGTGATGTGAATTATGAATTCTGATGTATTTAGTGATAAGAAATATTGATATACTATATGCTGGAATTGAGGTAAATGGCTTGTAATATTCTGTGATACATAATAAGGTTGATATGTTGATAATTAAGTATGAATTGATGTTGGGATGTTGGTAAATAAGGCATGGAGCCTAGTTTGAATGATTGAAATGATAATGCATGTTTATGTTGATTTTACATTTTAGAATATGGGAAGTATTGATAGGTGTGTTTAACATTGGTTAGCTTTAGAATTTTGCATGATTGTGTGTTGAATTGGTTAAAAATAGTGTTGGAATATTGTTTTTGTGTGATGTAACACGCCCATGAAGCGAAGCTCCACACCTATGAAGGTATTTTACACCCGTGAAGCTAAGCTTCACTCCCGTAAAAGTACAAATTTGATACCTGTGAACAAATGTTCACTTCCGTGAATGATTATGAGCCAGTCATGGATGAGTGACGGGTAGACAACCTACAATAAAAGGTTTCACGCCTATGAATGTCCTATATCCAGAAATGATTAATTGAATGATATGTTTGAGTTACATGAAGATGATTACATACACACTTGGTATGATTACGTGATATTATATGCACTGTGATAACATGATTGAGAGCCATGAATATGCATTAGGTACTTTATAATACAAAGTATATTAATGATTATGTAAAATGTGAATTGTAACCTAAATGATGATGATAATCAGAATGTAATTAAATATGCCAATTCTCTATTCGTGGACTAACTATGATAGGTGGCATGCCATTGAGGGGGTTACGGTATCGTAGAATATTTTTGCATGTGATTATTATATTGCTCATCAGGGTGGCTTAAGCTAGTGTTAAAACGCTCCTGATTTGAAAGCTTAGTGGTAGCATATCCAGATTAGGGACAAAGTGGCTTAAGCTTGGATTAGAGCGTCCTTATACCCATATGCATGCAATCATCATTCATTAGGGTGGCTTAAGCCCGTATTAGAGCGCTCCTGAATTGAGAAGCTCAGGGCAACAATACAAACATATACAATAGTGAGCAAGGTGACTTAAGCTTGTGTTAAAGTGCTCCTGTTTCACAACCCACATCTTGGTGGTTTGGGTCTAGAGTATTGGGCTATGAAATTGGAATTTGTAATATAGTATGTGGAAATTGTAAGACAAAACAATGTAACAAAGATATATAGAATTTAGTGAATCAAATACAGTCACATCCTGGAAAAAGGATTGTGGAAACCCAAAACTAGATATATAAGATTATAAGGTTGTTATTTCAATATATGATGAAATTTTGTATGATTATGATGATATGGAGACACTATGATCGATATGCGGTATGAGTATATGATACGAGTTCACCTATGATAATTATGCCACAAATGTAATTACACCAAAATACTTAATATGTATGTTTCTCATCGATGTATATATGGCATGGTTGAGTATACTGGTATGTACATGAATTGAATATTATTATGGTATTGAAAAATATAAATAAGTCAATATGAATAAAGTACGTTAATATGTGATATGTATATGATGATATGGTCAAACACATAGGTAAGTTCTGATTATGAATGCTATGTTAATATGTGAATGCATGTAAGAATTTAAATGCTTATAAGTACTACTAAGCTTTTAGTAGTTTAGCATGTGGGTTTCCTTGCACGCAGGTTTAGAGCCAGTAAACTATTAAGTTGACAAGAAGAGAAGATCAAGCCAGTCAGAGTTGACTTGTGTTGGGTCTATTATCTATCTCGTTTATTTCATTATTGATTATTTCGTATAACATGGGATAGAGACATATTTCTGGAACATGATTTTAATAACGATGTGTAATTGATTTAATCATGGTTTATTAAGGTTGATCTTATAATAAGGGTGGTTAATGCCTAAGCCAAATTATGGTTTGATTTTGGGTTAATATTCAAATACAAAGAAATAGTTTTATTCATATTGTATTCAATAAATGTGGAGAGTTACGTCTTACTCAAATATGAATATGTTAAATGTTTTAATTAAGGACAATTTAGATATATACAGTTGTGACGCGTCCATCTATACAGTAAGAGTTTCCTCGGCTTTACCAATGGGTATTACACTTGGTGGTATTAGAGCCAAAGTTAGACAGTTCTAGATCTAAGTGGATTATTGCATTATCATGCATACATACATGTGTCTTGTTTGACTCTGACTTGGGCTACTTCTGTATCAACTTGTAGGACTAAAGTGAGATGGTGTTTGAATTGAATGACATGGCTGAGAGCCAGAGCTCTCCATATAATAAGGCACCGAAGCAATCCAGTGCAGCTAGTATTTAGGATCTAGGTGCGATACTAGTCGCTAACCCACAGGCTCCTGAACAAGCTAACCTAGACCAGATTCCATTAATGCAACACATGGCATGATTATTGCAATAGATAGATAGAGTTGTACCACTGACACCAGCACCAGCTCTTCCACCTCTACCACTAAGACCAAGGGTACAATTAGACAAGCTCCATAAGTTTGGAACTACTGATTTTCTGGAAATGAAGGACAATGATTCTGCTACTGCAGAATATTAGATTGAGAAGATAGAGAGGGCATGTGATGAACTTAAGGTGTCCACTGATCAGAAGGCCAAGTATGTTGTCTCTTTGTTACAAGAAGATGCCTATGATTGATGGAAGATAGTTTTGTTGAAACTAGATGTTCCACAGCTTATGACTTGGGACTTGTTCATGGTTGAGTTCAAGGAACAGTACGTTCCTCTGATTTATATAGATGAGAAGAAGAGAGAATTTCTGAGCCTTAATCAAGGGTAAGATGACAGTAATTGAGTACAAAGAGAGTTTACTCGACTAAGTAAATATGCCTATTAGATGATCACCAGTTAGAGATGAGGTTTGAGTATGGCCTTAATGCATAGACAAGCAATTTTATCATTGGACTTCAGCATGAAAACTTCACCAAACTAATTGCAGCTGCTATTAGTATGCAACAGAGGAAGAGAAAGAGAGATGAGGAAGCATTTAGACAGACAGTGACTACAGCGACCCAACCTTCAGGAAAGAATGGTCAATTTCACCCATAGTCTCATTGCAGGAATTAGGGACATAATAGAGGTTATACTCATGGAGGTTCATACAGGAGGGAGCAACCCTCTAGGACTATATCTGTAATAGGTATCAATTAGACACAGGCTACTAGAGATAATATTCCAGTTTGTGGCACCTGCCACAAAAGTCATAGAGGAGAGTGTTGGAAGAATACAGGTGTTTGCTTCAGATGTTGATCAAAGGAACACATGAGGAGAGATTATCCTATGATGATTGGTAGTGCACCAGTAAAGACTACACGATTAGCTTCAGCTCAACCTAAGCAGTAGACCAAGGGTCATATAAGACCTACCTAGACAGTCTCTAAGACTGTCAATAGGCCAGGACTAGGCCGAGCTCTAGTTAGAGCCTACGTTATGATGGCCCGAGAGGAATAGAAAGCTACATATATGATTGTTAGTATGTTTTCTCCCCCTTTCTCACTATCAAAAAGAGATCAAGATCAAATAGGTGAAAAGGCAAAATATTAAAAGATTAGAAGGCAAGTTCATTCCTAATGATTGAACATTACAAGTTGTCCAAAAGCTTTAATTACAATTACAAACAAACTAAAAGCTTTGATTACAAAGATCCAAAGCTAAAACAATCCAAAAGAGCAAAAGGTTTGAGTGTTGATGTTATCCTTAAGTTCTTCCATAAAGATAAAAGAAAAAATATCATGCATAAAAATGTAGAAGGTGATCTTGAAGGCATGCAACCTTTGACTCAAGACCGACTATTTGAGTGTTGATGTTATCCTTAAGTTCTTCCAGTTGCTTCTCGATATGTAGATAGAAAGAGGCAGAACCTTGCTGTAACATGTCAAAGCATTGATCAAAGTGTGCAAAGTCCTACTACATCATATTAGAAGGGGATGAAGAAGAGGTCTCACCACCAGTTGGAGCATTGGTAGTCTTAACTTGTGGTCACTTTCGCTACTTATTCCCTTGCAAGTTAGCTTTGAATTCATTGGTATCACCATCTTACCAAGCTATCTCATCCTCAAGTGTCTTGAAATAATAGAAGATGTCATCCTAATATGAATCCTAATTACAGCTCCCATTTTGACATCTAGTTGATCTCTAGGAGAACTAAGAATAATAGTGTAGGACTAATTCTCATGGTTTAGAAATTTGAGCTCAACCGTAGTATGGGTGACATAGTTACCAATAAGTATGTCACTAATTGGTTTGGTCACGATCGAAATGAGTGAGATGAAACCATCTAGATAGGGTGATCGGTTAATGTCTCTGAGTCCATTCGAAAAAAAAAGCTCAGTTTTCCATTCCAATCCATTGTTATCTCCTTTGGAAATGATGCTATAGGTGAGGAATCAATGAATGCACTTACAAGAGGGAGAAATAACGTGGATGCTCTTTGTCAATCTCATATCCTAGTTACAACATCTCCCAGTATTATGCCAAACATAGTAAGGATTAAAAGCTTTAGAATTAGCCTCATTCATCAAACCTTCAAGTGGCAGCTTGAAAATCCTAGCAAACTCATTAGCATATAGAACCTTAGATTGTTTGCATATTGAAAAGAAATTGTGCTAAAGGGAAGTACTTTTAGTGTGTTTAAGAACTCTAGGGTATGATTTGTAAATTTTCACAAAACCCAGCATGCTAAAGTCCTCCAACCAAGTCATCATGTCTTGTTCTAAACTTCAATTTTGACACATTCCCAATCAAAAGTCCTAAAAGGAAAAATGGAGCATGTTTTAAGATTAAGATATCTAGTGTGGGCATTTATTTCTATGAAGAATGGAGAGCATTGGATATGAAGAGGGTTTGCCCGTTGAAGGATTTGTGCGTTTAACTTTCTTTTTGGGAGAGCCGGCCTCTATAGCCATGAGGAGATGATGAAACGAATTGAAAACACAAGAAAAATTATGGAAAATGAAGAACTAGGTTTTTACATTCTTTTAATACTAACATTATAAGGATTTGAGCAAAAATATCCTTGAAACTTGATTTTAATCATGGATAAAATATATTTAATTGATGAAATATGAAAAAAAAATTAGAAGAAAAAAGAGTTGGAATGGTGAGAAATTGATGGAATTTGCCCAGAGATAAAGAGAAAAATAAAAAATGAGCAATGAGGAAGAGAGAGAAAATGAAAAGGAAAAGATGAATTTTTGATTTTAAAGCGTAATTCACAACTTTGACTATTTAGTCACAGGTATGAAGAGAAGCATTCTCAAGTAAACAAATTGTGAAAAAAAAAAACATGAATATTTCTATTTGTTGAGGAACATAAGTTCACAACTGTGACTATATGTTCATGGACATGAACTATTGCTATCATGGACACCAAACTATGATGTAAGACGAGAACCAAACATGATAGATTCTACCGTTTTGGGCCAAAAACATTTATGATCGTGACTATTTAGTCATGGTGTGAAGTTCTAAAACACAACAAAAATAAAACATGTTTTAAAATGAAAATTTATGTTGAAAAACTCCTGTCTAAGCAAATAAAAGATAATTTTTCATGATATACAACCATGTATCAAAGAACTAGGACATTTATTCATCAAAAACATATTATAACACTCAAGGTTCACAAAAGAAATGACAAATATGATGCATGTAAAGCATATAAACATTCAAAGGTATACAATTCATAATAAAAACAAAAAGTTATCAAAATGAACGTAATGCATGCTTTTAAAATCACTTTTCAAACTAATGTTGTAATACTCCCTTACCCTCTTATATAATAATTAGGTAAGTAGATATCATTATCTACTTGTTTGATCAAATTTTTATAATATTATTAAATATACTTGTAGAAATATAAATATAAATATATATATATATAAATATATTCATTTTTAATCACAATCCCCTGTATAATACAATATATATATATCTCAAATAACTTAAATTATGACATCTGTATAATTCATTTCAAGCATATTCACATACTGAATTTTCTAAATTATTGCATATCTCAATATCAAAATAATATACAACT
The DNA here is from genome assembly GCA_023653625.1 of Triadica sebifera. NCBI lineage: Eukaryota > Viridiplantae > Streptophyta > Magnoliopsida > Malpighiales > Euphorbiaceae > Triadica > Triadica sebifera. Next base: position 656,417 of record CM042903.1, on the reverse strand, counting down.
CCACATAGCATTTTAATTCATAGCATAAAATACTAATTATAATATTTTTATAGTTAATATGTATATTTATTTTCATGACTATCGCCATAAACCTTTCAAAAACTTGATTATACCTTTGCCTGCATCTACTAGCTATTTACCCTTGTCCAGCATAGGCGTTGGTGTCGAAGATGCATCTGATAGAATATACGTAATTAAATGTCAGACATCCGAAAAAATTAATAATTCTTTTAATAATCGAAGGATTATCCCTTTTTTAATTAAAACCCAACATCTCTCACGTTAATTTATGTCTCTCTATCTCTTTTTAATTTAAATTCCATATAGTTAACATATTACCCCGAGTCTTAATACTATGGCACATTTACCAAGATAATACATTATATTGTGGCTAAGCAGAATTCTGAATTAAACCTCTATATGGGTCCATTTATTTATTTTTTCTTTTATGCCCATGTTATTTATCCTTACTCCTATATCCAAATATTTATTTCCAATTCCTTTTCAAACATCATATACTTTCAATTGCCACTAACTTATTGATGACATCCATCCAATTCCCCCCTGCCCCCGATAGGTTTTGGTCCAATCCAATCTCACCTTATCTTCATTTTCTTTTGGTTCAATTTAAATGTTAAAATCTATTATTTTATGTCTTCAATACTCTCAGTCAAATTTTATGTCCAAACCAAACCAATTTCTTTCTTCCAATTAACAACTTCTTTAGTTTTGGTTTAACCTCTTTTTAAATTTCTACTTACTTTTTATTTCATTATTTGGTTATCAGTTCACTTCTTAAGTTCTTATTTGTCCTCTTTTTTTGCATAAATGTTTCGATTCTTCTAAAGGATAAGAAATTTCTTCTTCTCATTGCTTTGATTTCTCCATATCTCAACAAAACACTTAATCACAATATTGAACATAAATATAATTTTCCTTTTCTTCAACAAATATCACCATCAACACAATAATGCCAGATATTGCTTAGTTAAGGTCTCTATAATCAATAACATAAGAAAATAAGATAAATTGAGTAAAAAAAAATGAAGGAGTGGGGATTAATAGCTCACGATCAAAGAAGAAAGAAGGAGAAAATTTTACCTTTGGAAAACTTTTTGGACCTATGGACCTCAAGGTCTATTCTTAGCTTTTCTACCCCCTAAAGTCAACATAATATGGTAGCTCTCTTTTCTTACTCTTTGAACTCCTTATGCAACGTCAAATTTTATTTTTTTTCAAGTTGTCATGACATTCCAACTCTATTTCCTTTCAAAATCTTCGACCTACACTTAAGTTTGTTGAGAAGTTTTATCTCCTTAACTAAATATTCCTTCTTTATTAAGGTTTAGCTTGATAGTTAGATTCCTTAATGCAATTTTGAGAGAAAAAGATGAAGAAAGAGGGGCTTGGATGGCATGAAAATGGAGTGCAGTGAAGAGAGAAGGAAGAGAGAAAAAAGATAAGATGAGATTAAGAAAGAAGATAAAAAGGTTACGATATTTTGATTCTAAAATGAAAGATATGGCTGACCATGCTTTCTTTTTACACTAAATGACATTTGATAATCATTTTTAAGTTCTAATCATGACATATATGAGGAAAATGAGACAACCATCACATCTTCTGGCTTTAATGGCCGAATTTCAATTTTAATCTTTCTTTTTTTTTACACATGATTATTCAATTTCCCCATTTTCAATCCCTAAAAGATTTAATTTCTTGTAATTAATTATGTCTATATTCATGAAATAATTTACTCTACACAATGATGCTTTCGGTGTCAAGATTGGGGTCCTAGAGCAAAATCATATTTTCCTATATTTTTGCTAAACCGCACTTTAAATTTTATTTATTTTATTTTATGCCTTAAATATTGGAGTTTTTACACCAAATTATATTGTCAAGTTCATCTCAATATTCTCTACATCATGGTGTCCTCCATTCACGATTTGCTGATAATACAAAAAATTGAGTATTTTATGGTTGGACCTCGTTTCCTTGGTTTTCATGAAAAATTAAATATCATGTATTTGTAATCAATTTTCTCACTTATTTTCAGTTCAAATTTAAACTCCAGTCATATCATCTCTACTCTGATCTCAAATGCGCTCGATTTCCATTCGATCACGAACACGTATATCAACTAGAGCTTAAACTGGCAGTCGTGAAAATGTGTTCCCATCAAGCATATCAAACTTCTTTTTCATAAAATAAAACCTTTCTTCATTGAAAGGCTTGGTGAAAATGTCAGCCAATTAGTTGTTTGTGTTGGTGAATTAGAACACAACATCATCGTTTTGAACATTATCTTTAAGAATATGATGCCTAATGTCTATGTCTTGACTCATTGAATGTTGAATGAGATTTTTAGAAAGATTTATTGCACTTATGTTGCCACATTTGATAGGAATGTGATCAATCATATGACTAAAGACCTTGAGTTATTTCATCCAAAAAACTTGAGTGCAACAACAATCCACTACCACATATTTCGCTTTGATAGTGAACAAGGTAGTCAAAATTTATTTCTTTTTAAATCAAGAAACTAAGAATTCACCAATGAAGTGACAAGTTCAGGAAGTTCTTTTCCTATCTAAGAGACTACTGACATAATCGACATTTGAAAAATCAATTATATGAATTGATGTGTTCCTAGGATACCATAAGTCTAAGTGTATTGTGCTATGAAGATATTTTAAAATACTTTTTCTTTGATGCAAATGAGATTCCTTAGGACATGATTGAAACCTAGCACACAAACATACATTAAACATGATATCATGTCTAGAAATGGTAAGATATAAAAATGAATCAATCATACCTTTATATAGCTTTTCATTTATAGCCTTACCCTTCTTATCTTTGTCTAATTTTGTTGATGTACTCATTGGGGTTTTGACACTCTTGCATCCTTCCATTCCAAAATTTTTCAATAACTCTTTGGTGTACTTGGATTGGTTGATGAAGATATCCTCCTCGTTTTGCTTGATTTGAAGAACAAGAAAGAATTTGAGCTCTCCCATTATGCTCAATTATACACTTAGCAAACTCTTGGCAAAGAGATTCATTAGAAGCCCCAAAAATAATATCATCAACATCAATATGAACAATTAAGATCTCATGCTTGTGTTTTTTTTGGATAAAAATATTAGTATTTACATGTCTTTTTGAAAAACTATTTTCCATAAAAAATGCACTAAGCCTTTCATACCAAGTTTTTGCAGCTTGTTTTAAACCATACAAGGCTTTAATGAACTTAAAAACATGGTTTGCAAATGCATGACTTCAAAACTAGGAGGTTGGCCAACATACATGTTGAACCTTAAGGGGTATTTTCGTCATTTTAATGATAACAAATAAAATGGCAATGATGTATTTAACAATGTTTTGTGTTTTAAGTGTGTCAAACAGGATATACTTTGATTAGAACATGAAACAAGATTGAAAGACATCTTTTGAAGATAAAAAGAAATCAAAGAAATAGCAATGTCACGCCCGTGACTACTAATGTCACACCTGTTGTTGAACCTTAAGGGGTATTTGCTGTAGAGTTTTGAAGAATGAATCATATTCATAAACGCAGCAAAAAATAATATTTTTCAAAACCCAAAACAAAAGATCATACTTGTACCATTAAAACTAATTTATATAAATGTAAATGTTAAAATTTATACCTTGTAATTTTTATTTGTTCTTCAAATCTTTACTTTGTTGGGTTGTAGTAAACCACAACAATCCACACTAGGATGTCCTAATGATAATCCATGCGAAGAATGAAGAATAAAATTATCAAGAGAAATGGTTTGAACAAATTCAAAGTGCTAGCTTTGAAAGTGTTCTTGAGAGAATTTTTGTTGTATCTTAAAAATATTTTTTTTCACAAAAAATATTTTCATGTCTATTTTCTGCCATTTGATGTCTTTTCTATTTGAATCAAATTCAAAAATAAGATGAAAAGTCAAAAAATGGAGAAAATGGAAACAAATAAATAGTAATTGGCCATAATTGGCCTAATTAAGGCCAAAAACTGTCGTTGGCCAACGGATGGGAGGCAGCAGGTGCGCTGGGCCTAATGTGGGCTACTGCTGTGCAGTCCAGCTGGCTGCTAGGCAGGACAGGAGCCTGCCTAGCCCAAGCGGGCCCGTACGGGCTCTTGACACTCTCGAATGATTTTTCCGTGCGATCTCATCGCGATCCATCCTAAAATAATTTTCTCATATTTTGGATCCTATCCATGACCATTTTACTTATTCTCCATAAATTTAATGCGTGTAACCCATTAGGTTCCCGGTTATGTTGGCTACTTAAATTAACAATTAATTTAAGCAGGTCATGAGCGGTATCTAGCAACACATCATGACCCCCAGTTGACTGGAAAGTCAGTGTTTTGACTACGAACCTTTCCATAGACAATTTATGTGCAATTATTCCTTTCACCATTTTATATCCCACTTGATTCAGAGTATGGACACGTGTTAACTCCCACTGACTACGTCATGTGTAGTCCAAGTAATGTTAGTTCTTGTCCTTGAGGCTCATTACTCTATTAGATATGTCATTGAAGACTATCTTTATGACATTTCCACTCCGGCCAGAGATTCCTGAGTAATGACCACGACAAGAGGCCATGGGTATACACTCCTTCTATCAAGAGTGGTGAATCCTTTGTTGGTTACCCAATTACCTTCGAATACCTCAAGTTGTATCCAATCACTATCCTATGAGCTACCTCTCTGAGGCAACAAGGAATAGTGTCAAAATACAGAATCAATATTCAAGATATCCTTGAGTACCTCAAGTCTAAAGATACTTGCACCATTGCTATGATGAGACTATCATTGACATTTGAATAGATTATCCATATGATTGTCTCATAGTTGGTCATCCAATGTACTTAGCTACACTTACCAAACATCCACATGTTAACTCTAAACATCCCATGTTTATAGATTATGAGATCTACTACTCGATCCAATCAAGGAGTGTAATGTGCTAGTATATCTGGATTAATAATGTCCCATCTCATTAATCCTATGACTAGGGATAATTTTGATACTAACATAATTACACATGATAAGAATCTCAATATTATGATCTCATCATGATTTCCTTCATGCTATGTTATGTATCAAGGACTTCATGAATTGATTTAAGATCACTTATCAATTCATATATCAAATGAACATAAAATTAATGAAAAAGCCTTTTATTAATAAAATAAATTTGTACAATAAGTGCTAAAGGTGATTGCCTTTAGAGCACTCCTCTAACATTTCCATCATTTTGATGCTAACAAATAAAATAGCAATAATGTATTTAACATACTTGTTTTCTAAGTTTATTGAACAGGGTATGGAATATGATGCAAGAATGGAAAACTAACTTTAAAAGACAAAAATTGAAGAAATAGCATGTTCATGCCCGTGACTGTTTATGTCACGCCCGTGATATAGCTTAGTGCCAACTACCCAACATTTAAAGTTCACAGCCATGAAGGATCATAGTAACCGTGAATGATCACATCAGTCACGTCTGTGAAAGAAAGTCAAGCCCGTGAGAAAACACTTCAAATGCCGCTAGAGAGCTTCACGACCAGAGTCACCACTTGGACTACGACTTGGAAGGATATTCACTCATGTGAAAGAATAATGTCATGCCCATGATCAAACACTTGAAATCCTTCTAGAATGCTTCATGGCCTAGAGAGCTTCATGGCCAGAGTCACCATTTGAGTCACGGCTTGGAAGAATATTCACGACTGTGACACACATATTCACAATAGTGAAGGAGGAAGGAGAAACATGTCAAGCGCAAAATTAAGAGTTGGTGCAATGGCTATTTTTGCATTAAATGCATCCAAACGGCTATAATTCATCATGGAAGTATAAATGCAAGTCATTTACGAATCCAGAATAAGAGAATAACAATTACTTCAAATCAAAATCTTGTTGTAGCCATTTATGCATTAATTTCTTTCAAACAAATATTAATTTTCTGTAAAAATCTTTTTGGTCATAATTTCTCAGCATTATAGATTTGTGAGTGTTTCTCTTTGTAATCTATTTCTGAAGTGAGTTTGGGTATATTGGTTAAGAGTAGAACACTTGTAAGGGTTATTTGTGTGAGCCATTAAAATACAAGGAATTGATTTATTATGTGAGCCATTAAAACACAAGGGATTTCTGGGTTAGGTGTGATCCATTGATAGAAACACTGTAGTTGGGAGTGAGCTTGTAAAACTCCATTGTAACACTTTGTGTGTTAGTGAAACTCCCAATTGAGATTGGGGAGAGGAGTAGGGCTTGTTAACACCCGAACCTCTATAAAATTTGTTATGTGATATCTTCCTATCCCTACTCTACTTAACTTTTCTTTCCGCACTTAAAAGTTAAGAATTTTTGATATCCAATTCAACCCCCATTCTTGGTTCAATATCTGGGCAATACCCGTGCATATAGCTTAGCGCCAACTCTCCAACATTCAAAGCTCACGGGCATAAAGGATCAAACCAACCGTGAATGATTAAGCAGTCACACACGTTACCAAACATTCCAAATTCTTCTAGAGAGCTTGACGGCCAGAGTCAGCATTTGGACCATGGCTTGGAAGAACATTCAAGACCATGACACATATAATCACGCCCGTGAATAAGGATAGAGAAACATGTCAGGCACAAAATTAAGAGTTGGTTCAACAACTATTTTTGCATTAAATACACCCAAATGGCTATAATTCATAGAGGGAGTATAAATGCAAGTCATTTATGAATCCCAACAAGAATAACAACAATTACTTTGCATAATTAATCTTATTGTAGCCTTGTGCATTAATTATTTTTCTCAACAAACCTCTATTCATTGTGAAAACCTAATTGCTCATTGTTTCAGAGCATTGTAGGTTATTGAGTGTTTTCATTGTATCCAATTACTCAAAAGTGAGTTTGGATATTTTGGGTTAAAAGTGAAACACTTGTAAGGGTTTATTTTATGAAGCCATAAAACACAAGGATTTGGTTTTTGTGTGAGCCATTGAAAAACACAAGGGAATTTCTGGGATAGTTGTTAGCCATTGAGAGAAACACCATAGTTGGGAGTGAGCTTGAAAAACTCCATTGTAACACTTAGTGTTTTAGTGAAACACCCAATTGAGATTGGGGAGAGGAGTAGGGTTTGTTAATACTCGAACCTCTATAAATCTTATGTGTTATATCTCTCATTCAAAAAATTCTATTTAATTTATTCCACACTTTTAGTTAAACAAATTTTTAAGTGCTAACCAATTCAACCCCTTTCTTGGCTCATTGTTTGGGCAACAATTGGTATCAGAGCTTATCTAGCAACAAAGCCTAGAAAGCATTACCAAAGATCAAGAAATGGCAAGTGAAGGATTTTAAAGTCTCAAGTCTTACTTTGATGGAGCAAATTATGCTAATTGGAAATTCTGGATGGAGACATATCTCGATAGTGAGGAAATTGAAGTTTGGGATAGTGGTTGGAAAGAATGGACACCACCAACTAAGAAAGGAGTTCAAGAGATGATTGGACAGAGCCTCAATGAAGAGCTAATTTCAAAAACAAAAAGGCAATGACAATCCTTGAAAGCTCTTTATCTATTGAAGAATGTGGTAGAATTCAACATTGCCCTAATGCTTATAGCATGTGGAAAACATAGGAAAATTATCATGAAGGAACCAAACAAGTTAAATCCAAGGAGATTCAATTTATCACTTCGGAATATGAACTCTTCAAGATAAAATCCAATGAATCTATCACTGATATGACAAACTGTCTTCTAGCCATTATCAATGGCATGAGAAAGCTTATAAAGCATTTGAGCTTGGAAGATGTGAACAAAAAAATTATGAGAAGCCTTTCTCTCAAAGATTATGGTTCAAGAGTCGTGGATATAGAAGAGGCCAATTAAGACATAAAATTCATTCCTACCGATGTGCTTATTCGCAAACTTTTAATGCACGAAATGGTGGTAAAAAGAGATAGAGAACTTGAAGCCAAACTAGAAAAGAGAAAACCTCTAGCACTCAAAGCCTCTACATCAAAATCTCAATAGGTAATTGAAGATGATGAAGAAAAGAGTAATGATTCAAATGAGGACATTGCCATACTCTCAAGAAGATTAAAAAGAATAATTGAAAAGAGACTTGGAAATTCTTGAAACTTCAAACAAACAACCCTCAAACACTCTTCAAATGACTCTTAAAGAAATAAAGAGGAGGTAATGTGTTATGAATGTGGGAAGAAAGGACATATCAAATCAGAATTTCCAAAGCTCAAGAAACACAAGAAAATATTTCAAAAAGATGATGGGGAGAAAGGTTACAAAGCCACATGGGATGATGAAAGCTCTTTAAGCGAAAAAGATGATAATGAAGGAGAAGATGTCAACCTATGCTTCATAGCTTTAGAGGATCACTTCACGGATGAGGTAGGTCTTTCTTACTCATACTCTTTTAATGATAATAGTAGTGATAATAATAGTGATAGTGAAGATGATGCTGAGCTGAGTTTAATAAAGTTTTGAACCTAGAATTAGAAAAATATATAAATAGATTTAACACTTATAAAAATAATATTTTAGATTTGAAAAACAAAATGGAAGCTTTAAAAAAAAAGAATTTTAATTTTAAATCTTCTAATGAAACTCTTCAAAAATTATTAGATGAGTATTCCTCTAGACCCTCAACTAAATCTCTGCTTAAAGAAAACAATATTTTGAAAAATGAAGTTGAGGAACTTAAAAACTCAATTTCAAGATTTCATAAAGGGAAAGAGAATTTGGATACTCTCATAGTTTATCAAAGGCCACCTTTAATAAGACATGGCCTAGGATTTAATGAAACATCATCTTCATCTCATAAGACTACATTTGTTAAGTCTATTGCACCATAAACCTCCACAATTGAGGAAATAGCCACAAGGGCTAAAAGTATAACACACAAAACCTCATATTCAAAAGAAGAATGGTCAAGAGTCACTTGGCTTAAGAAGGAAACCTCAATAGGCCAAGAATTCTTTCATGTATAAAAGGTATGCACTAGGAAAGCACCTACTCATCATGCATGTGTTTGTCATTGCACACAAACACCTTCTAAAAGGATGTTGAGATCAAAAAGCATGTCAAAACGGAAAAATATATTTAGAGCTAAACAATGCTATTATTACATGAAATTCGGTCATACCAATAAACACTGTTGGATAAAGAAGGCTCATTAGGAACCTCTAAGTGCTAATCCCCAAAGTCCCAAGTTCATTTGGGTACCTAAAAACCAAAATATAACTATGATTTTATAGGTATGCCCCAAGTCTACTATAAAGGAAAATGCTTGGCTTGTGGATAGTGGATGCTCAAGACATATGTTGCCTAGATATTGAACCAAGAAGGAGGGGTTGAATTGGATATTAAAAATTTTAACTTTTAAGTGCGGAAAGAAAAGTTAAGATGAGTAGGGATAGAAAGATAAGACACAAGAATTTTTATAGAGGTTCGGGTGTTAACAAACCCTACTCTTCTCCCCAATCTCAATTGGGAGTTTCACTAACACTCTAAGTGCTACAATGGAGTTTAACAAGCTCACTCCCAACTATGGTGTTTCTAACAATGGATCACACCTAACCCAAAAATCCCTTGTGTTTTAATGGCTCACACAATAAACCAATTACTTGTGTTTTAAAGGCTCACACAAATAACCCTTACAAGTGTTCTACTCTTAACCCCAAAATACCCAAACTCACTTGAGTAGATGATTACAGAGAGAAACACTTACAAATCTTTAATGCTCAGAGAATGATGAGCAAAAGATTTTCACAGACAATAAATGTTTTTTTAAATATTAAATGCACAAATGGCTTACAACAAGATTTTGATTCGAAGTATTAGCTATTCTCTTGTTATGGATACATAAATGACTTGCATTTATACTTCCATGGTGAATTATAGCCGTTTGATTGCATTTAATGCGGAAATAGCTGTTGCACCAACTCTTATTTTTGCACCTGACATGTTTCTCTTTCTTCTTTCATGGTCGAGATTATGGTTGTCACGGTCGTGACTGTTCTTCCAAGTGGTGACTTGAGTGGTAACTTTGGCCGTGAAGCATTCTGGAAGGATTTGAAGTGTTTGATCACGGGTGTTACATTATATCTTCATGAGCATGAATAACCTTCCTAGCCGTGGTCCAAGTGGTGACTCTGGCCATGAAGCTCTCTGGAAGAATTTGTCATGTCTTTTCACGGGCGTGACTTTCTTTCACGGGCGTGACTGATATGATCATTCACGGTTGCTATCATTCTTCATGGCCGTGAACTTTAAATGTTGGATAGTTGGCGCTAAGCTTCATCATGGGCAGGACATATAAGGTCACGGGCGTGAACATGCTATTTCTTCATTTTTGTCTTTTTAAGATTAGTCTTCCATTCTCCTTTCTTGCTATCATATTTCATACCCTGTTCAATAAACTTAGAAAACAAGTATGTTAAATACATTATTGCTATTTTATTTGTTAGCATCAAAATGATGGAAATACCCCTCAAGGTTCAATAACATATGAATGGAAACAAAGATCTCTTCAATCACATCAAAAGAATTGATGATAGTAAGGTAACCTTTGGGAACAATGCTAAAAGTAAGGTAATTGGCATTGGCTCCATTGGTATTAATAATACTACTTTTATTAAAGATGTTTTGCTTGTTGATAGTTTGAAACATAAGTTGTTAAGCGTAAGTCAATTATGAGATAAGGGAAATCAAGTTATTTTTATCTCAAATGAATGTCTTGTACCCTTTTTAAGTGGCCAAGAGATATTCAAATGAGATAGAGATGTCAATACCTACATAATAGACTTACACAAAATTTCTAACCTTTCCTCTAAGTGTCTTATGACTATTAGTGATGAATCTTGGCTATGACAAAGAAGGCTTGGTCAAGCAAGCATTGAATTAATTCAAAGCCTTAGCATAGGAGAGCTAGTAAGTGGACTTCTAAAAGTCAAATTTGAAAAGGATAAGACATATGAACCTTGCCAAAGAGGAAAATAACACCTGCCATCCTTCAAATCAAAAAATGTAGTAAGTACCTTTAAGACTCTACAAATTTTGCGTTCAGATCTTTTTGGACCTACTCGAGTTGCTAGTTTAGGAGGTAAACACTATACTTTTATCATTGTCGATGATTACTCTAGATTCACTGGGGTAATTTTCTTAGCTCAAAAGAGTGATGCTTTTGAATCTTTCAAAAATTTTACTAAAAGAGTTCAAAATGAAAAAAAGGCTATTTGATCTCTAATATAAGAAGCGATCATGGCAAAGAATTTGAAAATGAAAATTTTGAAAACTTTTGTTTAGAATGTGGTATATCACACAATTTTTTAACTCCTAGGACACCTTAACAAAATGGGATAGTAGAAAGAAAAAATCAAACTTTAATTGAAATGGCTCGAACAATACTCAATGTGTATGGTTTACCAATCTACTTTTGGGCCAAAACCACAAATATTGCATGTTATATTTCAAATCGAGTTTTCAGAAGACAACTTTTAAAAAAAACTTCTTTTGAGCTATGGAATGGAAGAAAACCCACGATATCATACTTTAGAGTATTTGGATGCAAGTGTTTTATATTAAACACCAAGAACAACCTTGGAAAATTTTCCTCCAAATCCGATGAGGGTATTTTCTTGGGATACTCTACAAATAGCAAAACTTATAGAGTATTTAATAAAAGATCTTTATTTATTGAAGAGTCTATGCATGTTGTTTTTGGTGAATCTAGTAAGCTTGATCTAGTGAAAGGTTGTGTTGTTGATGACATTGTAGGTACAATGGAGAAACTTGATCTTGATCATGAGAAAGATGATGATGATCAAGAGAAACAATAACAAGATGTATCTCTACCTTAAGCTCAAGAGCAAGAGAACTAAGAGCTTCCAAAGGAATGTAAAATGACAAAGCATCACCCCAAGGAACAAATCATTAGTGATCCGACTAAGGGTGTAAGTACTAGATCTCATCTCAACATCTTAGAATCTAACCTTGCTTTTGTCTCTTAAATTGAGTCTAAAAATATTGATGAGACTCTAATGATGAAAGTTGGGTGATTGCTATGCAAGAAGAACACAACCAATTCGAGAGAAGTAAGGTATGGACCTTGGTTCATAGATACAAAGACCATCAAATCAGTGGTAGTAAATGGGTGTTTAGAATGAAGTTAGATGAATAAGGCTCAATAACTAGGAATAAATCTAGGTTAGTTGCAAAGGGTTATAATCAAGAAAAAGGTATAGATTATGATGAAACCTATGCTCCAGTAGCTAGATTAGAAGTCATAAAAATACTTTTAGCATTTGCATGCCATATGAATTTTAAACTTTTTCAAATGGATGTCAAAAGTGCTTTCTTAAATGGTTTTATAGAAGAGGAAGTTTATGTAGAACAACCACCGAGTTTTGAAAGTCATAATTTGCCTAATCATGTCTTTAAACTTTCAAAAGCCTTGTATGGTTTAAAACAAATTCCAAGAGCTTAGTATGAAAGACTAAGTTCTTTTCTTTTAGAAAATAATTTTTCAAAAGAGCATGTTGATACAACCTTGTTTATTAAAAATCAGTAGCATGACATTTTAATTATTTAAATTTATGTTGATGATATCATAGTTGGGTCTACTAATGAATTGCTTTGCCAAGAATTTGGTAAGTGTATGACTAGGGAATTTGAAATGAGCATGATGGGCGAACTTAAGTTCTTCTTTGGTCTACAAATCAAGCAAAGCAATGAGGGCATATTCATCAACCAATCCAAGTACACTAAAGAGTTAATCAAGAAATTTGGAATGGAATGATGCAAAAATGCTAAGACTCCTATGACCACATCAACAAAATTGGACAAAGATGAGATGGGCAAGAGCATAAGTGAAAAGCTCTATAGAGGTATGATCGGATCACTTTTATACCTTACTGCCTCTAGGCTCGATATTATCTATAGTGTATACTTATGTGCTAGATTTCAATCTTGTCCTGAAGAATCATATTTGAATGTTGTAAAAAGGATTTTTAAATACTTAAATGGCACATTACATCTAGGCTTATGGTATCCTAGGAATTCATCTTTCGATATCATAGGATATTCAAATGCGGATTATGCTGGTAATCTTTTGGATAGAAAGAGTACATCTGACACTTGTCACTTTATTGGTGAATGCCTAGTTTCTTGGTTTAGCAAGAAACAAATTTCAACTGCCTTATCTACCACTGAAGCAGAATATGTGGCAGCAGGATGTTGTTGCACTCAAATCCTATGGATGAGACAATAACTTAGTGATTATGGTCATAGTTTGGATTGTATACCCATCAAATGTGATAATACTAGTGCTATCAACCTATCTAAGAATCCCATTCAACACTCTAGAAGTAAGCATATTGACATTAGACATCATTTTCTTAGGAATCATGTTCAATATGGAGATGTTGTGTTAAAATTTATCGATACAAACAATCGATTGGTAGACATTTTTAATGAAAATTTTTTTTGTTTCACAAGAAGAGAGCTTGGTATGCTTGATGGATAACTTTGTCTTAATTATTTTTGCCAATTGTATGTTGTGTGAACCTTGAATGTTAATTCCTTCAAATGATGCATTTTTCTTGAATAATTTTATGGTGTGAAGTGGTTAACATGATAGAAATATATGCCTTAAGGCCTAAAATATTTTTTAGAAATCTTTTTGTCTTGTTTTAGACTTAATTTTAAATTTTGAAGATTTGAGGTGGTTCACGCCCGCGACATATACACATGACCATGAACTTAATAGAAAAAAGTTCCAGTAGCTTTCACGTTTTGCCTCACAATGTGCTTTACGGGTAGAAGTCATGAAGACTGAGTTTCACGTCTGATACTCTATTTGTCACACCCATGAAAAGCCTGATTCACACCCATGACATATCTTCACGACTGTGACAAAAGACAACAGATAATTTCAGAACTGTTCACACTTTGTTTCACGCCTTGATTCACGAGTAAAAGTTGTGAAAACTAAGTTTCACACTCGTGACAATATTTATCACTCATGACTATTTAATGTTACGACCATAACTCATTCCATTTTCTTCTTCACGACTAGAAAGCCCTTTCAACAAACCCTGACCCCAATTATTAACGTTTGTTACTGGGTTTTCATGGCCTTGAATCAATCGACTTAAAACAAAATTTTCTATTTTTTCTCATTTCAATCTCTACAAATTCTCTCATTTAAAACACTCATTCAATATCTCTCACAAATTCTGGCCTCCTCACCTACATTTCCATTTATAAAACCCTTCCAAACCCCTCCCTCTTCAAAGAATCACAAATTTTCTCAAGGGTTTTTCAATCCTATTTCGAAAATTACTTCTCCTTCCATTGTTCAAAGCTAATCAAATTGGAATATGGTTCTTCCAAAGGCATTAGGAAGAAATCACATGCTCCAAGATGCCACATAAATTATCTACTCAAAGTCATTCCGGATCATTGCCATCCGCGATTTGTCGTTCTTAAGAAATGACCTCTACTCTCATTACGATCCTTTGAGTGGAGTTGTGTCAAAACTCTTGGTCTTGAGACAAGTATGATTGAACAATTACAAGCCTGTCATCTCAGAGAGTTCATGGACATATATCATCCAACGCTAAGGGAACCAACTATCGAGTTCCTTAGCACGTCGCAGGTCTCAACCACCATAATATTCAAATTCTAGCATTGCAGACATCCTAACACTCTCACTACAATGGAATTTGGCACTATTTTCAAGCTCCCTTCCAATGGCATCTTCAACAAGAGTGAAGTCGAATTCTATACTCTTCTAGCTTGGACACATTTTGGCTTCGACTATAGTTGGGATGTGAAAAAGACAAAGAACACCCACCTTCAGTCTCCTGCACATAAGTATATACATAGGTTTCTCACATATAGTATATTTTCTCGAGGATATAGCAACGAGGCAATCAAAAAAATATAGCTATTTTTGTTGCAGATGGTGCGAAGAGGACTATCCATAGCATTGTCATGATGGTTCGCAAATCACCTCCTTTCCACTGCAACAAAGTCACCATAAGATATTTTGATTGGCGAGTATGTGACTCACCTTCCCATTGAGATAGGGTATTTGAACCTAGACAAACATAATTACACTCTTATTCCAACTCATCCACGAGACTGATTCAATGTTGAGTCTGTTGCCCAGATATTGTACCAAGAAGGGGGGTCCAATTGGATATTAAAATTTCTTAACTTTTAAGTGCGGAAAGAAAAGTTAACTTGTGTAGGGATATGAACATATCACGCAGGAGGTTTTATAGAGGTTCGGGTGTTAACAAACCCTACTCTTCTCCCCAATCTCAATTGGGAGTTTCACTAACACACTAAGTGTTACAATGGAGTTTTACAAGATCACTCCCAACTATGGTGTTTCTAACAATGGATCACACCTAACTAAGAAATCCCTTGTGTTTTAATGGCTCACTCAATAAACCAATTCCTTGTGTTTTTAAAGGCTCACACAAATAACTCTTACAAGTGTTCTACTCTGAACCCAATATATCCAAACTCACTTGAGTAGTAGATTACAAAGAGAAACACTCACAAATCTATAATGCTCAGAAAACAATGAGTAAAAAGATTTTTACAGAGAATTAATGTTTGTTTTAAAGTGGTAAATGCACAAATGGCTACAACAAGATTGAGATTCGGAGTATTTACTATTCTCTTATTCTGGATTCATAGATGACTTGCATTTATACTTCATTGGAGAATTATAGCCGTTTAGTTGCATTTAATGCAAAAATAGTCGTTGCACTGACTCTTAATTTTGCGCCTGACATGTTTCTCTTTCCTCTTTCACGGTCATGAATAAGTGTGTCAGGGTCATGACTGTTCTTCTAAGTCATAACTAGAGTGGTGACTTCGGTCGTTAAGGATTCTGGAAGGATTTGAAATGATTTATCATGGGCATGACATTATTCTTTCACGGGCGTGAACATCCTTCATAGCCATGGTCCAAGTAGTGACTCTAGCCGTGAAGCTCTCTAGAGGAATTTGACAAGTTTTCTCACAGGTGTGACTTTCTTTCACGGGCGTGACTAATATGATCATTCATGGTTGCTATCATTCTTCATGGCTATGAACTTTGAATATTTGGTAGTTGGCTCTAAGCTTCATCACGGGCGTGACATAAAAGGTCATGAGCATGAATAATACTATTTCTTCAATTTTTGTCTTTTTAAGGTTAGTCCTCCATTCTCCATTCTTGCTATCATGTTCCATACCCTGTTCAATAAACTTAAAAAACGAGTATGTTAAATACATTATTGCTATTTTTATTAGTTAGCATTAAAATGACGGAAATACCCCTCAAGGTTCAACAATCTCCCTCTTTTTGATGGTGACAATTAATCTAGCAATATGTGCTTTTGAGAAGTCTCCCCCTCAAAAGATGCTTAAGATAAAAAAATACTGAAGTGCAAGAATTGTAAAGAATGATGAAGTATAACATGGATGTATGCTTCCTAGTTTAGGTATATGCAAGTTATATGCAAGGTATATCCAATGTATACCAAATTTTTACTTAAGACTAGTTAATTATGTGCAAAGTATATTTAAGGTATATTCAAAGTATATCAAGTGCGTATTCATTCATGTAACTTGGATCAAGGTATATGCAAAGTATATTCAAGGTATATTCAAGGTATGTCAACTCATTTGCATACTTGCATATTCATTTGATTCAAATAAGTATTTCAAATATATTGCATTTAAATTTAAATATAATATATTGCTAGGTTCTCCCCCTTTTGTCATCAACAAAAAGAATAACAAAAAGAGATAAATCATAAGGGAAAACTAATGCAATTATATTAATATTAAAAGAAAAGTACAAGGTTTTTGAAAAGTGATTTAAAGTCCTACATAAAAAATGCTAGAAAGTAACATAGCGAAAATATAGTCAAGCTAGATTTGGAGCCAGGCATCCCCTTTCTAAGGTGAGCTACTTCTGCCACAAGGATCTCCATGTGAGACTCCATGAAATCCTTGAGGTTCTCTAACCTCTCATCCATCGAAGCCTGCAATTGGTCAAAATGCAGTGCTAATAGGTCAGCCACCTGCTGAGCCAAGTTTTGTGTGGAGGCCGAGGATTGTCTAATTTCCTGTTCAACCTCTAGGGTTGCCGACTTAACTCGAACTCTCTTCCTCTTCTGGATTCCTTAGAGGCCAGCTTTGAAGTTGTCCGAATCGTTGTCCTCCCAAATAATCTCACCAGCTGTGTTGGTGAAGCAGTAGTAGATGTTGTTCTCATAAACTATGCGAACCGCCGCTCCCATTTTGATAAACGACTCGATGTCTAGTCAATCTCGAGGATGTGCTGGTACAAGATTCAAGTGGTGCTCCACTAGCTTCAAATACCCAAGCTTTTATAGCAAGGTGACTCATATACCCACCAATCAAAATGTCTCTGAAGGGCTTTGTGGCGATAGACAGTAGATGGTTTGCAAACCATCAAGATAAAGCCACTGTTAGGCCTTTTCGAGCCATCTCTAGGAGAAAGTGCTCCGATTTTTGAATAGATCCGTTGTTGTCTGCTTTAGCAAAAATGCTATAGGTTAGAAACCTATGCAAGTATTTGTGCACTGGGGATCGAAGGTGGGTGATTTTCATCTTCTTGACGTCCCAGCTGCTGTCAAGTCCGAAATGAGTCCATGCCTGAGTAGCATAGAACTCCATCTCACTCTCATTAAGGATACCGACAGAAGGAAGGTTGAACATGTCACCAAACTCCATCGCAATGAGGGTGTTCGGATGCTTGCAAAGTTGAAATTTTACCGTGCCGGTAGGAGATACTTGCAGGGTGCTAAGGAACTTGAGAGTTGGTTCCCTCAGCGTCAGTTGATGGATATCAATGAAATCTTTCAGATGAAAAGCTTGGAGTTGTTCCGTCATGCTTGTCTCGAGACCAAATGTTCCGATAGTTTGCCACTCAAATGATCGAGAGGAAAAAAGTGGTCTTTTCTTAAGAGCCGTGTACCTTGGATGACATTGCTTCGGGATGATATTGAGAAGGCAGTCCGTGTACCTTTTTAGAGCATGAGACTTCTTTCTGGTGCCTTTGGAGGTGATGGGTTCCATTTTTGATTGAGAAATATATTTTTGAAGAGAGAAAATCTGATGGAATTTTGGAATAGAACCTAGAGTGTTTTAATTTCTGATGATGGAAATAGTTTTTGAAGGTATTTATAGATGGAATGAATTGCTAGGGGGTCGAAATCTATGAAATGGTATTGAATGGTGATAAATGAGAGAAGTTGGAGAGTTGAAAATGAGAGAAATAACGGCAGAAAATGTTTTATAGCCGACATATTCACCGTCGTGAATGGTAAGTCACGGGCGTGAAATGTTGTGTTCACAATTTGCTGAAGAGACACTCTACCTGTGATGAGGGATGTGAAACTATTCACGATCGTGACAATTAAATATCTCGAGCATGAATGATGAAATATCATAGTGGTGACAAATGAATCACGATCGTGAAGTACAATCTTCATTAATTATGAGAGACAGAGCGTGACACAAAGCATGAACGCTTCTGTAAGTTTTTGGTGGAAATGTTCACAGTTGTGAATAAGCGTCATGGGCATGAACAAAGGGTTTCACGGTGGTGATAGCAAAAGGTTATAGGTGTGAAACATAGTCTTCACTACCTTCAATCGTGAAGCATGTCGTGAAGCAAGACGTGAAAGCTACTGGAGCTTTTGGCGATTATGATCACAACAGTGAATATATGTCACGGGCATGAATTGCCTAAAATCCTCATTAAATAAAACTAAGTCTAAAATAAGACTAAAGAATTTATAAGGTGGTTTTATCCCCTATAACATATATTTCAATCAAGTTAGCTACTTCATATCTAAAAAGATGAGACAAAAACACAAGATTATCAATCAAGGTTTAACAATTTTGACAATCATAAAGTTAATCTATCAATCATACTAAGCTCTCTTTTTATGAAATTAAATCTTTCCTCATTTAAAGACTTAGTGAAGATATCTGCCAATTGATTATCTGTCCTTATAAATTCCAATACAACATCTCCATATTGAACATGATCTCTAATAAAATGACGTCTTATGTCAATATGCTTACTTCTAGAGTGTTGAATGGGATTCTTAGACATATTTATAACACTTGTATTGTCACATCTAATAGGTATATGATCCATACTATGACCATAATCCTTAAGTTGTTGTTTCATCCAAAGGATTTGTGTATAACAACATCCTGTTGCCATATACTCCGCTTCAGCGGTAGAAAGAGCAACTGAAACTTGTTTCTTGCTAAACCAAGAAACTAAGCATTCTCCAATAAAGTGACAAGTACCTGAAGTACTTTTTCTATCTAAAAGACTTCCATCATAATCAGCATCTGAATATCCTATTATGTCAAAGGATGAATTTCTAGGGTACCATAAACCTAGACGCAATGAGCCAAGTAAATATTTTAAAATTCTTTTTAATGCATTTAAATATGACTCTTTAGGACATGATTGAAAGCGAGTACATAAGCAATTATATCAGGTCTAGAGGCAGTAAGATATAAAAGTGATCCAATCATACCTCTATAGAGCTTTTCATTAACGCTCTTACCCTTTTCATCCTTGTCCAATTTTATTGATGTGCTCATTGGAGTCTTGGCATTCTTGCATCCTTCCATTCCAAATATCTTAAGTAGGTCATTGTCATATTTGGATTGGTTGATGAATATGCCCTCATTGCCTTGTTTTATTTGTAGACCAAGGAAGAATTTTAGCTCACCCATCATGCTCATTTTGAATTCCCTAGTCATACCGTTAGCAAATTCTTGGCAAAACAATTCATTAGTAGACCCAAATATGATGTCATCAACATAAATTTGAACAATTA
Source organism: Triadica sebifera (assembly GCA_023653625.1). Classification (NCBI taxonomy): domain Eukaryota; kingdom Viridiplantae; phylum Streptophyta; class Magnoliopsida; order Malpighiales; family Euphorbiaceae; genus Triadica; species Triadica sebifera. Next base: position 636,465 of record CM042903.1, on the reverse strand, counting down.
GAGTATCATGCTTATGCTTTTTAATGAATAATGTAGTGTCAAAATTCCCCTTTGTAAAATTATTTTCTAAGAGAAAAGAACTCAGTCTTTCATACCAAGCTCTTGGGGCTTGTTTCAAACCATATAAAGCTTTTGAAAGTTTAAATACATGGTTGGGCAAATCATAGCTTTCAAAACCTGGTGGTTGTTCTACATAAACTTCTTCTTCTATAAAGCCATTTAAAAAGGCACTTTTTACATCCATTTTAAAAAGTTTGAAATTCATATGGCATGCATATGTTAAAAGTATTCTTATGGCTTATAATCTAGCTACAGGAGCATAGGTCTCATTATAATCTATTCCTTCTTCCTGATTATATCTTTTTGCAACCAACCTAGCCTTATTCCTATTTATTGAACTTTATTCATCTAGTTTATTTCTAAATACCCATTTGCTTCCAATGATTTGATGCTCCTTGGGTCTAGGTACTAAGGTCCATACCTTACTTCTCTTAAATTGGTTAAGTTCCTTTTGTATAGCAATCACCCAACTTTCATCATTAAGAGCCTCATCAATATTTTTAGGCTCAATTTGAGAAATAAAGGCAAGATCAGATACTAAATGATTGAGATGAGATCTAGTACTTACTCCCCTTGTAGGATCACCAATGATTTGCTCTTTGGGGTGATGTTTTGTCAATCTCCATTCCTTTGGGAGCTCTTGCCTGTTTTCCTCTTAAGCTGGAGGTAGAGAATAATCTTAATGTGAATTTTCTTGATCATTTTCTTCTCTTTCATTTTCAAGATCAAGTCTTTCCATGGTACCTACAACATCATCAAGAACACTACCTTTCACAAGTTCAAGCTTACTAGATTCATCAAAAACAACATGCATAGATTCTTCAACAGTTAATGAATTTTTATTAAATACTCTATATGGTTTGCTAGTTGTAGAGTATCATAAAAAGATATCCCCATCAGATTTAGAGGAAAATTTTCCAAGGTTGTCCTTGGTATTCAATATGAAACACTTGATCCAAATACTCTTAAGTATGATATCATGGGATTTCTTCCATTCCATGGCTCAAATGAAGTTTTGTTTAAGAGAGATCTTTTGAAAACTCGATTTGAAATATAACATGCAGTATTTGTGGCTTCATCCCAAAAGTAAGTTGGCAAACCATACTCATTGAGCATTGTTCGAGCCATTTCAATTAAAGTTCAATTTTTTCTTTCGACTATCCCCTTTTTTTGAGGTGTCATAGGAGATGAAAAATTCTGCAAAATGCCATATTCTAGATAAAAATTTTCAAAGTTTTCATTTTCAAATTCTTTGCCATGATCACTTCTTATTTTTGAAATACAATATCCTTTTTCATTTTGAACTCTTTTAGCAAAGTTTCTGAAAGTTTCAAAGGCATCACTCTTTTGAGCTAGGAAAATTTCCCAAGTAAATCTAGAGTAGTCATCGACAATGACAAAGGCATAGTGTTTACCTCATAAGCTTGCAATTCTAGTAGGTCCAAAAAGATCTAGATGCAGGAGTTGTAGAGGTTTTGAGGTACTTACAATGTTTTTGGATTTGAATGATGACTTGTGTTGTTTTCCTCTTTGGCAAGGTTCACAAGTCTTGTCTTTTTCAAATTTGACTTTTGGCAATCCCTTTACCAGCTCTCCTATGCTGAGGTTTTGAATTAAATCTATGCTTGCAAGACCAAGCCTTCTATGCCACAACCAAGATTCATCACTAGTAGTCACAAGGCACTTAGAGGAATGGTTAGATATTTTGTGTAAGTCTATTATGTAGGTATTGACATCTCTATTTCCTTTAAATATCTCTTGGCCATTAATAGAGGTTACAAGACATTCGTTGGAAGTAAGATTACTTTGTTTTCCTTATCAAATAATTGACTTACACTTAATAAGTTATGTTTCAAGCCATCAACAAGTAAGACATCTTTAATGAAAGTTGTAACACCCCCTTACCTCACTGTAGTTCAGTAAGGTAAGTGAGCGTTACTCATCTTACTATTTTATAAAATTAATGAAGTGAAGTAAATTTTTCTTTTTTACAAAAATATTGCATATATTGAAATAAAAAAAATTATTACAAGCATAAATACTCAAAATTTTATTTATTTATAAAGTACATTAATTTATATTCAAACTATGTTCTTTTACATAGTGACTCACATATTTAATACACATGATATGAATAAAAATGATACTTTAATTTACAAAGTTTTTAACAAAATATACCAAAAATAAGACCAAAGCTGCTAGCTGCTTTCCTCTAGGTACCCTTTTTCTTTTGACAATGCTAATTTCTACGGCTACCCTTCTAACCTGGGCGAGAGAAAACCACCCGCGCTAAGCTACTAGCTTAGTGGTGCTTCAATGATAAAAATTTTACATATATATATATATATATTTTCTCACATATTAATTAACCATTTAATAAGTAAGACATAAAATAAAGAATTATATACAATCAATAAATTTCAGCAAATACTCAATATTTAACAACTTGAATTCATATAACATTTATTAAAATCACGCACTTCAATTTTATTATTATTATTATTATTATTATTATTATTATTATTATTATTATTATTATTATTATTATTATTATTATTATTATTATTATTATTATTATTATTATTTTCTTGTGCCCATAACACCGATAACCGAACTAACTAATAGGAATAACGGGGTTGTCATTCCCGCTTTCATAATATAGCGCTAAACGCTTTTATAATAATGACATTACCGACTTTTGTTATATTGCCATTACCGGCTTAATAATTTTGTGTCGAGCGCATTTATAAATTGTCATTACCAGCTTTCATATTTGGCACCGAGTGCCTAAATCCCCTGATTGGCATGCCAAACTATTCTCTCTTCTAGTTCTAGCCTAGGTGTCTTTGACCTTAACTATTTTTATTTTAATTCCCAATATTTCAAAAATGCCAATATTATTCAACTATCATAATCATGCTTATTTATTTTTGTTATTTACTTTCATTATTATTGCACTAAAATCTCACACATAAATAATTTGTTAAACATTCATAACTACCATTAAAACAATTATTCACATTAATTATTATATATAATTATCACAACACATGCACAACTCCAATATTTCATGTTTTTACCTATGTCAGATTTCAGACCTATTTTTGGGCTTCATATTTAGCCCATTTATAATTCGAATTTGTAACTTATTGTCTTAGCTTGCAGATGCATCAAAAATCACTTAAATCACATTTTTCTATCAAAAGTTATGGTTAAATTACTGAATCATCATAGATATTTCTGCCTAGAATTTTCTGGACAGATTCTAGGTTTGAACTTCATACATTTTTCTGGAAACATATAGATATAATTAGATATTATGGTCTGAATATAAATTAAATTCCTATTTAGCTTTCATTTCCAACAAATAACATACAAAAAAGAGTTCCAGAACTCAAGCTATCATCAAAATAGTCAGGGCTGTTCCTGACATTTTATACCCAAGCCATCAATCCATATTTCAACCACATTTATCATTTGCATTCATTTTAATAATAAAATTTCCAAAATTATAATTACATTCATGTTTCTTAATTATTTCACACCATTTGGTCCCATTTCCATATAAAATATAAAAAACAACAACTAATTACATGACACATCAAACACACAATCATATTAAACTTTAACAACTAATTACACACATATGAACATCATGTAAATTTTTTATCAATGAAGCACATACCTAATCAGCCTTGGCTCTTCCCTTAATCCTTATTTTTCTTCCCTTATTGGCTAGCTTTCTCCTTACCTTTTTCACCCTCTTGAGGGCCTCTCACTTGTTCACTTATTTTTCCTACATAACCATACCACATCTCAATTCCAATATCCATTTTCAATGCTTTTCATGTCTACATAGTATTCTAATGTTCCTAATATGTTTTACACCTTAATTGAGCTAAAATGTACTAAGGTTAAACTTCCCTCTTATTATGTCATGGCTTCCCAAAAACTATATCCTAGTTCCCAATTCATTTTCTTCAATTCAACACTCAAATCATGCTTCACTTATCACTAATTGTTGTGCTTCTATGCTAATTTCAATTTTTCCCAAATTTCTTTAACTATGGCAGTCCCTCATTCATCCATTAACATCATATTTTCTTTAGTTTTTAAGCCATAAAACAATTAATGAACTTCAATTATCATTAATTCAAAGTTTAATTACACTTCCATCAACTAATCACAAACTTAAATTTCTATGTTCAATCTTGCAACATAACCTATATCTATCAACCCTAATCACATATATCATCAATATGGATCTCAAATGGAAAGAAAAAGGTTGAATTTAAGAAGAATAAACTAACCTTAAGATTTCTTCAAGGTGGGCCAAAATTGCTCCTACTCTTCTCCCTTTTTCTTCTTTTTTTCTTCCTTCCTTCTTGCTCCTTTGGCACCATTTATGGTAAGAACTCCTTAATTCAGAATTTTCATCTCTCAAAACTATTTTTTTCTCACTTTTTCAAGCTGGATTTGCAGAGAAAAATGGAGCTTTATGGAGCCTATGGTGGATAGCAAAGAGAGGACAAAAAAGAAGATGAAGATGGCTTATGGAAGAATGTGGAATTTTGTTCTTCTTTTTTGACTTTATATACCTTGATTAAGGTGTGGATCCCACTAATTAAAATTAATCCTAATCCTTATTGGTTCATTAAGTTAATTAATATTGATTTACAATTAAACTTTGAGAAATTCCATATTTGCCACATCTTCCTCCATATTTACACTTTTTCCCCAAACAATTTCCATAATACCGATTTTGTCCATAGGAAATTTTATTTTCTTCTAATTCTACCCCTAATCTTTTTAATTCCCAAATAATAATAACCTTAATTATTTTTCCTTATTATTAGTCATTTTTTATGGGTTCAAATTTAGACTCCGATTGAACCTGCGCGCCTCACTATGATCACGTGCAATCAAGGCCTAAATTACTGAATGTTACAAAAGTAGTATCATTAATACCAATAGAGCCAATGCCAATTACCTTACCCGTAGCATTGTTTCCAAAGGTAACTTTACCTCCATCAATACTTTTGATTTCATTGAAAAGTTCTTTGTCTCTGGTCATATGCCTTGAGCATCCACTATCTACTAGCCAAACATTTTTGTTTATTGTGGGCTTGAGGCATACCTATAGAATCACAATTCAAGTACGGTTTTTAGGTACCCAAATGAGCTTGTTCACATGTCTTATCCTTTTTAAATTTGACTTTTAGAAGTCCACTTACTAGCTCTCATTTGCTAAGGCTTTGAATTAATTCAATGCTTGCATGACCAAACCTTCTATGTCATATCCAAGATACATCACTAATAGTCATAAGACATTTAGAGAAAAGGTTAGAAATTTTGTGTCATAAGACACTTAGAGAAAAGGTTAGAAATTTTGTGTCATAAGACACTTAGAGAAAAGGTTAGAAATTTTGTGTGAGTGTATTATGTAGGTATTGACATCTCTATCTCCTTTGAATATCTCTTGGCCACTTAAAAAGGTTACAAGACATTCATTTGAGATAAAGATAACTTGATTTCCCTTATCACATAATTGACTTACACTTAACAAATTATGTTTCAAACCATTAACAAGCAAAACATCTTTAGTAAAAGTAGTATTATTAATACCAATAGAGCTAATGCCAATTACCTTATCTTTAGCATTGTTCCCAAAGGTTACCTTACCATCATCAATTCTTTTGATATGATTGAAGAGATCTTTGTTTCCATTCATATGTCTTGAGCATCCATTATCCACAAGCCAAATATTTTCCTTTATAGTGGATTTGAGGCATACCTATAAAATCATAGTTGAATTTTGGTTTTTAGGTACCCAAATGAGCTTGGGTCATTGGGGGTTAGCACATGAAGGTTCCCAATGAGCCTTCTTTATCCAGCAATATTTATTTATGTGACCAAATTTCATGCAATAATTACATGGTTTAGCTCTAAATCTGCTTTTTGGTCTTACAATGCTTTTGAATGCCATATTTCTATTAGGTTGAGTTTGAGAGCAATGACATGCACATGCATGATGAATTGGTGCTTTTCTAGATGCATGCTTCTTATACATAAAAACATGATTAGCCTTTTGAGTTTTCCTTTTTAGTCTTACCAACCCTTGATCATCCCTCTTATGTATAGAAGATTTAGTGTATTTTGTGCACTTAGCCCTTGGGGCTATTACAACAAATGTGGAGATGTGAGGTTCACTTGACTTAACAAAAGTAGTCTTGTGAGAAGATGATGATGTACCCTTAAATCCTAGACCATGTCTAATTAAGGGTGGTCTTTGGGACACTATGAGAGTATCTAAACTCTCACTTCCCTTGTGAAATTTTGAAATGGAGTTTCTAAGTTCCTCAACTTCATTTTTCAAAATATTATTTTCTTTAAGCAAGGATTTAGTTGAGGGTCTTGAAGAGTACTCATCTAATGACTTTTGAAGAGATTCATTAGATGATTTAAGCTTAAAGTTCTTTTTTTCTAATGCATCCATTTTGATTTTGAAATTAGAAATATTATTTTTATAAGTATTGAATTTACTTCTATATTTCTCTAGTTCTAGATTCAATGCTTCTATTAGGCTTTCCTCATCATCATCTTCACTATTAGCATCATTATCACTACTATCATTATTGAAAGAGTATGAGTGAAGTGATCCTATCTGATCCGAGATGTGATCCTCTATAGCCATGAAGCATAGGTTGACCTCTTCACTTTCATTGTCATCTTTTTCACTTGAAGAGCTTTCATCATCCCATGTGGCTTTGTGGCCTTTCTCCCCATTGTCTCTTTGGTATTTACTATTGGGCTTCTTGAGCCTTAGACATTCCAATTTAATATGCCATTTCTTCCCGTATTCATAGCCTTTACCTCCTCTTTACTTATTTGTGAGTCATTAGAGGTCTGTTTGAGGTTTCTTTGCCTGAATTTTCTAGAGTTTCCCACTCTTTTCTCAAGAATTATTTTCAGCCTTCTTGAGAGCATGGCAATGTCCTCATTTGCATCATCACCCTTTTCTTCATCATCTTCAACTACCTCTTGAGATTTTGAAGTAGAGGCTTTTAGTGCTAGAGGCTTTCTTTTTTCTAGCTCTGCTTCAAGCTCTCTATCTTTTTTCATTGCCATTTCATGTGTAAGAAGTTTACCAATAAGCACATCGGTATTCATGATGCTCATTTCTTCATTTTCCTCTTCTATACTGGTAACTCTTGAACCGTAATCTTTGAGAGGAAGACTTCTCAAAATTTTATTATTTACATCTTCCAAGCTCAGGTGTTTCCCAAGCTTTTTCATGCCATTTATGATGGCTAGAAGATGGTTTTTCATGTCAGTAATTGACTCATTGGATTTCATCTTGAAGAGTTCATACTCTAAAGTAAAAACTTGAATCTTCTTGAATTCAACTTATTTTGTTCTTTCATGATAGTTTTCCAATGTTTTCCACATGCTGTATGCAGATAGGCAGTGTTGTATTCTGCCATATTCTTCAATGCATAATGAGCTTGATAGATTTGTCATTGTCTTCTTGTTTTTGAAGTTTGCTCTTCTTTGAGGCTTTGTCCAATCATCTCTTGATAGGATTTCTTCTTCACCATCAACTCCTCATCTAGTTGGTGGCGTCTATTCTTTCCGAACACTATCCCAGACTTCAGAAACTTCTAATGAGCATAATTTGCTCCATCAAAGTAAGGCTTGAGACTTTGGAATCCTTCATTAGCCATATCTTGATCTTTGCTAGCGCTGTTTAGGCTTTGATGCTAGACTAAGCTCTGATACCAATTGTTGCCCAGATATTGTACCAAGAAGGGGGGTTGAATTGGATATTAAAATTTCTTAACTTTTAAGTGCGAATAACTTGAGTAGGGATAGGAAGATATCACACAAGAATTTTTATAGAGGTTCGATTATTAACAAACCCTACTCCTCTCCCCAATCTCAATTGGGAGTTTCACTAACAGTTTAAGTATTACAATGGAGTTTTACAAGCTCACTCCCAACTATGGTGTTTCTAACAATTGATCACACCTAACTCAGAAATCCCTTGTGTTTTAATGACTCACACAATAAACCAATTACTTGTGTTTTTAAGGGCTCACACAACTAACCCTTACAAGTGTTATACTCTTAATCCAATATACCCAAACTAACTTGAGTAGTAGATTACAAAGAGAAACATTCACAAATCTATAATGCTTATAAAATAATGAGCAAAAAAATTTTTACAGAGAATTCATGTTTGTTTTAAAGTGGTAAATGCACAAATGGCTACAACAAGATTGAAATTCGAAGTATTTGCTATTCTCTTATTCTGGATTCATAAATGACTTGCATTTATACTTCCATGATGAATTATAGCCGTTTGGTTACATTTAATGCGAAAATAGTCGTTGCATCAACTCTTAATTTTGCGCCTAACATGTTTCTCTTTTCTCTTTCATGGTCGTAAATAAATGTGTCACGGTTATGACTATTCTTGTAAGTTGTGTCTTGAGTGTTGACTTTGGCCGTGAAGCATTCTGGAAGGATTTGAAATGATTTATCATGGGCATGACATTATTCTTTCACGGGCGTGAACATCCTTCCTAGTCGTGGTCCAAGTAGTGACTCTGGTCGTGAAGCTCTCTAGAGGAATTTGACAATTTTTCTCACGGGCGTAACTAATATGATCATTCATGGTTGCTATCATTCTTCATGGTCATGAACTTTAAATATTTGATAGTTGACGTTAAGCTTCATCACGAGCGTGACATAAAAGGTCACGGGCGTGAGTAATGTTATTTATTCAATTTTTGTCTTTTTAAGTTTAGTCTTCCATTCTCCATTCTTGCTATCATGTTCCATACCCTGTTCAATAAACTTAGAAAAAAAGTATGTTAAATACATTATTGCTATTTTATTTGTTAGCATCAAAATGACAGAAATACCCTTCAAGGTTCAACAGAGTCCTTTTTCAAGATGGAAGCAGTTGTTCGTATTATTTATGAAGATAATGTCTACTTCCGTTTAACCACTTTAGCTAGTGAAATTGATTAGGAAGACCATGACTCTGACACCTTCAAAGCTAGCCTCCAGTCTGTCTAGCAAAGGAAGCGAGCCTGTGATGAGACATCGACACTAGCGGTAGCTGAGGATGTTGGTCAATCATCGGCCTCTACCACATCCTCTTTGGCATAACAGGTTGCTAATATTACAGCACCTTGCCTAGATATGATGCAGGCTTCCATCGATGAGAGGTTGGAAAATATCAAAGACTTTATGGAGTCTCATATGAACAACCTCGAGGTAGAGGTAGCATGCCTTAGGGATGATTTGTCAGGCTTAAAGACTACTTAGAATGCGTTTTCAAGTAGTAGATTTACCTTTGTTGTTATTTATCTTATTTTTTGTTTGCTTTCTAATGTAATCCTTCTCCTTTAACTTTAATACAATCATCTTATTGATTTTTCAATTTTTTGCTGATAACAAACGAAGGATAACCTAGCAATATATATGTGATCTATACATGAATATGATTATGCAAATATGCATTGTGTGGTATGAAATATGTAAACTTAATGGTATCATTTTAATTGATAATATGCATAAGATATACCTCACATCAACATTGCATATACCTTTGCAAACTTGAACTCATTTTGAACTCATTTTAATGCATAATATATACTTAACATATATCTTACATATACTTTGAATACACTCGGTTATACATGTGTTAATTGATGAGATATACTTAAGATATACCTTGCATATACCTTTGCAAACTTGAACTTATTTTGAACTCATTTTAATGCATAAGATATACTTAACATATATCTCACATCATAATCCTAATAGCTTTTAAATTTGCAACTGTAGCATCGGTCTCATCATACTCTTTGGCAACTATTCTAGCTTTGTTTCTACTTATATTGCCTTGCACATCTAACTTGTTCCTAAAAAACCATTTACTACTAATAATTGGGTAAACCGTAGGTCTTGTAGCTCAGGTCCAAACATTATTTCTTTCAAATTGGTTAAATACCTATTTCATTGCAATCACCCAACTCTCATCACTAAGAGCATACTCAATGGTCCTTGTCTCATTTTGAGAGACAAAAGCAAGATTAGAATCCAAAAGCTTAAGATAATATCAAGTACTTAAACCCTTGGTTGACTCACCAATAATTTTCTCAATAGGGTGATTTCTTCAAACTTCCACTCTTTTGGTAGCTCTTAGGTGCCATGCTCTTGAGCTTGAGGCAGAGATTCCTCTTGATGTTGTTCTTATCGTTGCTCCTCTTGATCATCATCATTTTCTTCTTTCTTTGAAAACTCACCATTCTCCTCATGATCAAGATTGAGCTTCTCCATTGAACCTATAACATCATCAAGAGCACTACTTTTTCCAAGATCAAGTCTACTAGATTCATCAAACAATAGCATGCATATGCTCTTCTATAATTAATGCTCTTTTATTAAGGACCTTATAAGCTTTGTTAGTTGTGAAGTAACTAAGGAAGTTGCATTCATAAGATTTTGAGGGAAATTTTCCAATGTTGTAGTTAGTGTTAAATATAAAACATTTGCATCCAGATATTCTAAGGTATGGAATTTTAGGCTTTCTTCCTTTCCAAAGCTTATAAGAACTTTTATTCAAAACAAGCCTTTTAAAAATATGATTTGAAATATAATATATGGTATTAGTGGATTCAACCCAAAGTAAATTGGTAAACCATACTCATTAAGCATTGTTCTAGCTATCTTTACCAAAGTTCTATATTTTCTTTCAACAACCCCATATTTTTTAGGTGTTCTAGGAGTTGAAAAATCATGTGAAATACCATATTTGCCATTATCACTTTTTATCTTTGAAGTAAATAAATAAATAAATAAATAAGTAAATATATATATATATATATTGTTCATTTTGAACCCTTTTTGGCAAAGTTTTTATATGATTGAAAAGTATCACTCTTTTGAGCTAAAAATTATCCAAGTAAATCTAGAGTAATCATCAACAATTACAAATGCATAGTATTTGCCTCCTAAACTAGCAACTTTAGTAGGACCAAAAAGATCTAACTGCATAAGTTGTTGATGTCTAGATATAACGCATGTAAAATATGATCTATAAGTTATGTTAGTGGCTTGGTAGAGTTTTATATAAAGTTTAAATGCGGAAAGTTAGTGTTTTCATGCTCGTGACAAAGGGTGAATGTCGAGATTTCATTTCATAAACCATGAAATATTTTCATAATTGTGTAAATGTTTTTCATGCCTGTCAAATATAAGTTACGACCATGAATCATCGGTGGTCAAGAGCATATGAGGTAGACACGATTTGCTCTCTTTATCATCCCTCAAAATACACCTCCCAACTATCTGAAATCCAACCTAACATATTTCCTTCATCTTCTTCCATCCTCAGAACCTCTCCTTCCCCATTTTTGAGATTCAAATTGAGAAAAGTGAGGAAGTAGAGGAAGCAAGTGTTTTGAGAGTTACGTAAGTAAAACATAGTTTTAAAGTGTTTTTAAGATTGGTTCACATTTCATAGGCAAAATGATACTTTTTTTGTTTCTAAGAGCTAGAAGAGTGTTGAACCTTGAGGGGTATTTTTGTCATTTTGATGCTAACAAATAAAATAGCAATAATGTATTTAACATACTTGTTTTCTAAGTTTATTGAACAGGGTATGGAACATGATAGCAACAATAGAGAATGGAAGATTAATCTTAAAAAGATAAAAAATGAAGAAATAGCATGTTCAGGCCCGTGACCTTATATGTCACGCCCGTGATGAAGCTTAGCACTAACTATCCAACATTTAAAGTTCACGACCATGAAGAATGAAAGCAACTTTGAATGATCATATCGGTCACGACCGTGAAAGAAAGTCACGCCTGTGAGGAGACATGACAAATTCTTCCAGAGAGCTTCACGGCCAGAGTCACCACTTGGACCACGGCTAGGAAGGATGTTCACACCCGTGAAGATATAATGTCATGCCCATGATCAAACACTTCAAATCCTTCTAGAATGCTTCATGGCCAAAGTCACCACTCAAGTCACGACTTGGAAGAACAGTCACGACCGTGACAATCATACTCACGACCGTGAAAAAGGAAAGAGGAAGTCAGACGCGAAAATGAGAGTTGGTGCAATGGATACTTCTGCATTAAATGCAATCAAATGGCTATAATTCACCATGGAAGTATAAATACAAGTCATTTATGAATCCAGAACACGAGAATAGCTAATACTTCAAATCAAAATCTTGTTGTAAGCCATTTGTGCATTTGATATTTTCAAAACTAACATTTATTCTCTGTGAAAATCTTTTTACTCATCATTCTCTGAGCATTATAGATTTGTAAGTGTTTCTCTCTGTAATCATCTACTCATGTGAGTTTGGGGTTAAAAGTAGCACACTTGTAAGGGTTATTTGTGTGAGCCTTTAAAACACAAGGAATTGGTTTATTGTGTGATCCATTAAAACACAAGGGATTTTTAAGTTAGGTGTGATCCATTGTTAGAAACACCATAGTTGGGAGTGAGCTTATAAAACTCCATTGTAACACTTAGAGTGTTAGTGAAACTCCCAATTGAGATTGGGGAGAGGAGTAGGGTTTGTTTACACCCGAACCTCTATAAAAATTCTTGTGTCATATCTTTCTATCCCTATTCAATTTAACTTTTCTTTCCACACTTAAAAGTTAAATTTTTAATATCCAATTCAATCCCCATTCTTGGTTCAATATCTGGATAACAAAGAGGAAGTGGAAGTCCCTCTCAAGGGCGAGGACAAGTTTGAAGAGTCAGATCTTCAGGTTAAGCTCCATCTTAGATGTAAGGTATGTACATAACCACATTCAAAAACTTCAGTTGCATGAATATGACTTGTTTGTTTTAAATGAATGTTGTGAATGACTACGGGTTTGATAAGGACATGATTTTCGGTCAGAGGCATATTGGGGGTTTAATATGCTAGTTAGGTGATTATGGTGATTTTTGTGCTAGAAATAACATGTTTGAATGCTCTATAAATGTTGTTTTTGGTAATAGACATGTTGTAGTTGAGATACCATATTGGATTGTTGATAAGAAGATTGATATTGGTCAATCATAGAGGATTTTTGCATGTGAAATGGATGTACTCTGTTTTGTGTTGAAATTTGAAAACTTTTCTAGATTCTTGGCCTTGAAAGGTAGTTCACGAGCATAAATGTATTTTGAATTTTTAGTTGAAATAGATTTTTTCCTGAGCAATTTCAGTATTGGGTTTATGATCTGGTTCATGCCCGTAAAAGGTTGATCACAACTGTGAAACCTGTAGCTGATTCAAAGGTTGAATCATGATTGGATTCACGGGTGGAAAACTTCTGTAGATGATTCATGATTTGTGCCCAAATACTTTTACTAGGATTAAAAAAGGATACATAACACGTCATTGAGGGTAGATCAGTATCAAATAACATAGGTTGGTCACATTGGAGATTCTTTGAAGGACAAGGTTTTAAGCCAGGTGAGCTTCCCTGGATTATTATTTATGCATTCTCTTTTTTCCTTAAACAGATGTTTTGGGAAGCTCAGGAAGATGTCTTGAGGGCTTGGGTGAGAGCTATATATTATTCTTGTGACTAATTTAGTCTAATTAAGAGTAACGCTGGCAAGGTTATGGTTTAAATAATTTCTAAGTGTAATGCCCATAATTATGACCTAGTAAATAAGAGGAATGTAGAAAAGTTAAGTATGTGTTTAGGAGTTAGGGTATATGGAGACTATTGAAAAGAAACAAAAAAAAATGTCACACTATTCACATATGTGAATTTGATATTTTCAAAAATCTTGTTGTAAGCCATTTGTGAATTTGATATTTTCAAAACTAACATTTATTCTCTGTGAAAATATTTTTGCTGATCATTCTCTGAGCATTATAGATTTGTAAGTGTTTCTCTCTGTAATCATCTACTCAAGTGAGTTTGGGTATTTTGGGGTTAAGAGTAGAACACTTGTAAGGGTTATTTGTGTGAGCCTTTAAAACACAAGAAATTGGTTTATTTTGTGAGCCATTAAAACACAAGGGATTTCTGGGTTAGGTGTGATCCATTGTTAGAAACACCATAGTTGGGAGTGAGCTTGTAAAACTCCATTGTAACACTTAGAGTGTTAGTGAAACTCCCAATTGAGATTGGGGAGAGGAGTAGGGTTTGTTAACATCCGAACCTCTATAAAAATTCTTGTGTCATATCTTTCTATCCCTACTCAAGTTAACTTTTATTTCTGCACTTAAAAGTTAAATTTTTAATATCCAATTCAACCCCCCTTCTTGGTTCAATATCTGGACAACAATTGGTATTAGAGCTAAGTCTATCATTGAAACCTAAACAGCACTAGTAAGATCAAGATATGGCCAATAAAGGATTCCAAAGTCTCAAGCCTTACTTTGATGGAGCAAATTATGCTCATTGGAAGTTTTGGATGGAGACATATTTGGATAGTGAAGGAATTGAAGTCTGGGATAATGTTCGAAAAGAATGGACATCACCAACTAGAAGAGGAGTTGATGGTTAAGAAGAAATCTTATTAAAAGATGATTGGACAGATCCTCAAAGAAGAGCAAACTTCAAAAACAAGAAGGCAATGACAATTATCTCAAGCTCATTATCCATTGAAGAATGTGGTAGAATATAATACTGCCCAACAGCTTAAAGCATGTGGAAAACATTGGAAAACTATCATGAAGGAACTAAGCAAGTTAAATCCAATACGATTCAAATTCTTACTTCAGAGTATGAGCTCTTCAAGATGAAATCCAATCAGTCAATTACTGACTTGACCAACTGTCTTCTAGCCATCATAAATGGCATGAGAAAACTTGGGAAACACCTGAGCTTGAAAGATGTAAATAACAAAATCCTGAGAAGTATTCCTCTCAAAGATTTTGGTTCAAGAGTTGCCGGTATAGAAGAGGCAAATTAAGATATGAGGATCATGAATACTGATGTGCTTATTGGCAAACTTCTCACACATGAAATGGCAGTGAAAAGAGATAGAGAGCTTGAAGTAGAGCGAGAAAAAGGAAAGCCTCTAGCACTAAAAGTCTCTACTTCAAAATCTCAAGAGGAAGTTGAAGATGATGAAGAAAAGAGTGATGATGCAAATGAGGACATTGCTATGCTCTCAAGAAGGCTGAAAAGAATCATTGAGAAAAGAATGAGCAACTCTAGAAAAGGTAGGCAAAGAAACCTCAAACAGACTTCTAATGATGCACAAACAAGTAAAGAAGAGGTAAAGTGCTATGAATGTGGAAAGAAAGGGCATATTAATCCAGAATGTCTAAGGCTCAAGAAGCATAAGAGAAAATACCAAAGAGACAATGGGGAGAATGGTCACAAAGCCACATAGGATGACGAAAGCTCTTCAGGTGAAAAGGATGACAATGAAAGTGAAGAGGTTAACCTATGCTTCATGGCTATAGAGGATCACGTCTCGGATAAGGTAAGATCTCTTAACTCATACTCTTTCAATAATGATAGTAGTGATAATGATATAAATAGTGAAGATGATGATGATGAGCAAAGCCCAATAGAAGTATTGAATCTAGAACTAGAGAAATATAGAAGTAAATTCAATACTTATAAGAATAACATTTCTAATTTGAAAATCAAAATGGATGCTTTAGAAAAGGAGAACTTTAAGCTTAAATCATCTAATGAATCTCTTCAAAAGTCATTAGATGAATACTCTTCAAGACCCTCAACTAAATCCTTGCTTAAAGAAAACAATACTTTGTTAAGTCAAGTGAACCTCACATCTCCGCATTTGCTGGAACAACACCAAGGGATAAATGCAAAAAATACACTAAACCTTCTATACATAAGAGGGATGTTCAAGGATTGGTAAGCCTGAGAAAGAAACCTTAAAAGGCTAATCATGCCTTTATGTATAAGAAACATGCATCTAAAAAAGCACCAATTAATCATGATTGTGCATGCCATTGTTCTCAAACTCAGTCTAATAGAAATATGGCATTCAAAAGCTTAGTAAGACCAAAAAGCATTTTTAGACCTAAACAGTGTAATTGTTGTATGAAATTTGGTCACATAAATAAACATTGCAACACAAGTCATCATTCAAATCCAAAAACATAGTAAGTACCTCAAAACCTCTACAACTCCTGCATCTAGATTTATTTGGACCTACTAGAATTGCAAGCTTAGGAGGTGAACACCTTGCCTTTGTCAATGTAGATAATTACTCTAGATTTACTTAGGTAATTTTCTTGGCTCAAAAGAGTAATGCCTTTGAAACTTTCAAAAATTTTGCTAAAAGAGTTCAAAATGAAAAAGGGTATTGTATTTCAAAAATAAGAAGTGACCATGGCAAAGAATTTGAGAATGAAAACTTTGAAAGCTTTTGTTTTGAACATGGCATTTCGCAGAATTTTTCATCTCTTACGATACCTCAACAAAATGGGGTAGTTGAAAGAAAAAATTGAACTTTAATTGAAGTGGCTAGAACAATGCTCAATGAGTATGGCTTACCAACTTACTTTTGGGCAGAAGCCACAAATACTGCTTGTTATATTTCAAATCGATTTTTCAAAAGACCTCTCCTAAACAAAATTTCATTTGAGCTATGGAATGGAAGAAAGCCCTTGATATCATACTTTAGAGTATTTGGATATAAGTGCTTCATATTGAATACCAAGGACAACCTTGGAAATTTTGCTTCTAAATCTGATAAGGGTATCTTTTTAGGATACTCTACAACTAGTAAAGAATATAGAGTATTTAATAAAAAGTCATTAACTGTTGAAGAATCTATGCATGTTATTTTCGATGAATCTAGTAGACTTGATCTTATGAAAGGTAGTGTTCTTGATGATGTTGTAGGTACCATGGAAAGACTTGATCTTAAAAATGGAAGAGAAGAAAATGATAAAGAAGATTCACATAAAGATGATTCTCTACCTCAAGCTCAAAAGGAAAATAGGCAAGAGCACCCAAAGGAATAGAGATTGACAAAAGATCACCCCAAAGAGAAAATCATTGGTGATTCTACAAGGGGAGTAAGTACTAGATCTCCTCTCAAACATTTAGTTTCTGACCTTGCTTTTGTTTCTCAAATTGAACCTAAAAATATTGATTAGGCTCTTAATGATGAAAGTTGGGTGATTGCCATGCAAGAGGAACTCAACCAATTTGAGAGAAGTAAGGTATGGACATTAGTACCTAAACCCAAGGAGCATCAAATTATAGGAAGCAAATGGGTATTTAGAAATAAACTAGATGAACAAGGTTCAATAACTAGGAATAATGTTAGATTGGTTGCAAAAGGGTATAATCAGGAAGAAGGAATAAACTATGATGAGACCTATGCTCCTGTAGCTAGATTAGAAGCCATAAGAATACTTTTAGCATATGCATGCCATATGAATTTAAAACTCTTTCAAATGGATGTAAAAAGTGTCTTTTTAAATGGTTTTATAGAAGAAGAAGTTTATGTAGAACAATCACTAGGTTTTGAAAGCTATGATTTGCCCAATCATGTATTTAAACTTTCAAAAGCTTTATATGGTCTAAAACAAGCCCCAAGATCTTGGTATGAAAGACTAAGTTCTTTTCTCTTAGAAAATAACTTTACAAAGGGGAATGTTGACACTACATTATTCATTAAAAATCATAAGCATGATACTCTAATTGTTGAAATTTATGTTGGCGATATCATATTTGGGTCTACTAATGAATTGCTTTGTCAAGAATTTGCTAAGTGTATGACTAGGGAATTCGAAATGAGCATGATGGGTGAGCTAAAATTCTTCCTCGGTTTACAAATAAAACAAGGCAATGAGGGCATATTCATCAACCAATCCAAATATGCCAAAACTTACTTAAGAAATTTGGAATGGAATGATGCAAGAATGCCAAGACTCCAATGAGCACATCAACAAAATTGGACAAGGATGAAAAGGGTAAGAGCATTAATGAAAAGCTATATAGAGGTATGATCAAATCACTTTTATATCTTACTGCCTCTAGACCCGACATAATGTATAGTGTATGCTTATGTGCTCGCTTTCAATCATGTCCTAAAGAGTCTCATTTAAATGCAATAAAAAGAATTTTTAAATATTTACATGGCTCATTGCATCTAGGTTTATGGTATCCTAGAAATTCATCCTTCTACATTATAGGATATTCAGATGCTGATTATGCTGGAAGTGTTTTAGATAGAAAAAGTACTTCAGGTACTTGTCACTTTATTGGAGAATGCTTAGTTTCTTGGTTTAGCAAGAAATAAGTTTCAGTTGCTCTTTCCACTGCTGAAGCGGAATGTGTGGCAGCAGGATGTTGTTGTACACAAATCCTTTGGATGAAACAACAACTTAAGGATTATGGTCATAATATGAACATATACCTATTAGATGTGACAATACAAGTGCCATAAATCTATCTAAGAATCCCATTCAACACGCTAGAAGTAAGCATATTGACATTAGACACCATTTTATTAGAGATCATGTTCAATATGGAGATATTGTATTGGAATTTATAAGCATAGACAATCAATTTGCAGATATCTTCACTAAGTCTCTAAATGAGGAAAGATTTAATTTCATAAGAAGAGAGCTTGGTATGATTGATGGATTAACTTTATGATTGGCAAAATTGTCAAACCTTGATAGATAATCTTGTGTTTTTTTGTGTCATCTTATTAGATATAAGGTAGCTAATTTGATGGAAATATATGTTATAGGGGATAGAAGCTCCTTAGAAATGCTTTAGTCTTGTTTTAGACTTAATTTTATTTAATGAGGATTTTAGGCAATTCACGTCTGTGACATATATTCACGGCCGTGATCTAAATCGCCAAAAGAACCAGTAGCTTTCAAGACTTGCTTCACGACATGCTTCACAGCTGAAGGTAGTGAAGACTATGTTTCACGACCATAACCTTTTTCTATCACCCCCGTGAAACCTTTTTTTCACGCCCATGACGATTTTTCACAACTGTGACCATTTGCACCAAAAACTTACAGAAGCATTCACGCTTTGTGTCATGCTCTGTTTCACGATCACAAGTAGTAAAGATTGTACTTCACACCCATGACTCGTCTGTCACCACCATGATAGTTCATCATTCACGCCCATTACCTTTAATTTTCATGACCGTGAATAATTTCACCTCTCTCTTCACGGGTAGAGCGTCTCTTTAGCAAACCGTGATTACGACATTTCACGCCCGTGACTTCTATTTCACACACGTGAAGATGTCGATTCTAAAACGTTTTTGCCAATATTTCTCTCATTCCAACTCTCCAACTTCTCTCAACTACTCTCATTTATCACCATTGAATACCATTTTGAAGATTCTGGCCCCCTAGCAACTCATTCCATCTATAAATATCTTCAAAAACCATTTCCATCATCAGAAATCAAACATCTTAAGATTTACTCCAAAAATTCCATCAGATTTTTCACTCTTCAAAAGTTCATTTTTCAATCAAAATGGAAATCGGCTCCTCCAAGGGTACAAGAAAGAAGTCTCATGCTCCAAGAAGGTACATGGATTACCTTCTAAACATTATTCTGGAGCATTGTCATCCTAGATACTCAGTTCTCAAACAAAGGCCACTCCTTTCCTCTTGATCATTTGAGTGGCAAACCATTCAAACACTCGGCCTCGAGACAAGCATGACAGAACAACTCCAGGCTTGTCATTTGAAAGCCTTCATTGATATCCATCAACCGACAGTGATGGAACCAACTCTAGAATTCCTGAGCACCCTGCAAGTCTCTCCTACCGGCACAGTAAAATTCCAACTTTGCAAGCATTCGAACACCTTCAATACTACAGAGTTTGGAGACATATTCAACCTTCCCTCTGACGGTATCCTGAATGAAAGTGAGGTGGAGTTCTATGCTACTCAGGCATGGACTCACTTTAGGATTAATTGCAGCTGGGATGTCAAGAAGATGAAAAGCACCCACCTTCGATCCCCAGTGCACAAGTACCTGCATAGGTTTCTAACCTATAGCATTTTTGCCAGAGGAGACAGCAATGGATCGATCAGGAAGTCAAAGCTCTTTCTCCTGGAGATGGCTCGAAGAGGCCTAACAATGGCTTTATCTCGATGGTTTGCAAACCATATTTTGTCAATTGCCACCAAGCCCTCCGGAGACATTCTGATTGGTGGGTACGTGATTCACCTCACCATCAAGCTAGGGTACCTGAAGCTAGAGGAACACCACTTCAGCCTCATACCAGCTCATCCTCGAGACCGACTAGACAACGAGTCCTTCATCAAAATGGGAGCGGCTATTCGTATAGTATTTGAGAACAACATCTACTATCGCTTCACCAACACTACTGATGAGATTATTTAGGAGGACAAAGACTCAGATAACTTCAAAGATGGCCTCCAAGGAATCTAGTAGAGGAAGAGAGTTCGAGTTGAGATGGCACCTTAAGAGGTTGAGCATGAAATTGGACAATCCTCTGCCTCCACACCAAACTTGGCTCAACAAGTGGTTGACCTCTTGGCACCACGGTTTATGACAATTGCAGGCTTCGATGGATGAGAGGTTAGAGAACCTCAAGGATTTCCTGGAGTCTCACATGGAGAGCCTTGAGGTGGAAGTAGCTCACCTTAGAGATAGGATTTCCGACTAGACTTTATGTTAGCTATGTTATTTTCTAACTAGTTTGCTGTAGGAATTTCAATTTCATTTCAGAATTTCAATTTCTTTTGTATTTGTTTTTGTATATTAATATATTTGCTTTTGTTTTCCATTATGTTTATCTTTTTGTTATTTTTTTGTTGATGACAAAAAGGGGAGAACCTAGCAATATATTGTGTTTAAAGTTAAAAGCAATAGTTATTTTGAATCAAATGAATATGCAAGTATGCAAATGAGCTTCATATACCTTAAATATACCTTAAGTATACTTTGCATATACCTTAATGCAAGTTAGATGAATGAATATGCACTTGATATACTCTGAATATACCTTAAATATGCTTAGCATAAATATAACTTGCTTTAAGGAAAAATTTTGGTATACATTGGATATTCCATGCATATAACTTGCATATACTTAAAACTATGAAGCATATTTTGATGTTACACTTCATCATTCTTTACAATTCTTGCACTTCAGCATTTTTTATCCTAAACATCTTTTGAGGGGGAGACTTCTCAAAAGCACATATTGCTAGATTATTTGTCACCATAAAAAAAGGAGAGATTGTTGAACCTTGAGGGGTATTTCCGTCATTTTGATGCTAACAAATAAAATAACAATAATGTATTTAACATACTTGTTTTCTAAGTTTATTAAATAGGGTATGGAATATGATAGCAAGAATGGAGAATGGAAGACTAATCTTAAAAAGATAAAAAATGAAGAAATAGCATGTTCACGTCCGTGACCTTATATGGCACGCCCATGATGAAGCTTAGCGCCAACTATCCAACATTTAAAGTTCATGGCCATGAAGAATGATAGCAACCATGAATGATCATATCAGTCATGACCGTGAAAGAAAGTCACGCCCTTGAGAAGACATGACAAATTCTTCCAGAGAGCTTCACGATCAAAGTCACCACTTAGACCACGGCTAGTAAGGATGTTCACGCCCGTGAAGATATAATGTCATGCCCGTGATCAGACACTTCAAATCCTTCCAGAATGCTTCACGACTAAAGTCATCACTCAAGTCACACCTTGGAAGAACAGTCACGACCATGACAATCATACTCACGACCGTGAAAGAGAAAAGAGAAACATGTCAAGCGCAAAAATAAGAGTTGGTGCAATGGCTATTTCCGCATTAAATGCAATCAAATGGCTGTAATTCGCCATGGAAGTATAAATGCAAGTCATTTATGAATCCAGAACAAGAGAATAGCTAATACTTTGAATCAAAATCTTATTGTAAGCCATTTGTGCATTTGATTTTTTCAAAACTAAAATTTATTCTCTGTGAAAATCTTTTTGCTTATCATTCTCTGAGCATTATAGATTTGTAAGTGTTTCTCTTTGTAATCATCTACTCAGGTGAATTTGGGTATTTTGGGGTTAAGAGTAGAACACTTGTAAGGATTATTTGTGTGAGCCTTTAAAACACAAGGAATTGTTTTATTGTGTGAGCCATTAAAACACAAGGGATTTTTGGGTTAGGTGTGATCCATTGTTAGAAACACCATAGTTGGGAGTGAACTTTTAAAACTCCATTGTAACACTTAGAGAGTTAGTAAAACTCCCAATTGAGATTGGGGAGAGGAGTATGGTTTGTCAACACCCGAACCTTTATAAAAATTCTTGTGTCATATCTTTCCATCCATATTCAATTTTACTTTTCTTTCCCCACTTAAAATTTAAATTTTTAATATTCAATTCAACTCTCATTCTTGGTTCAATATTTGGACAACAAAGAGGAAGTGGAAGTCCATCTCAAGGGCGAGGACAAGTTTGAAGAGTCAGATCTTCAGGTTAAGCTCCATCTTAGATGTAAGGTATGTACATAACCACATTTAAAAACTTCGGTTGCATGAATATGCCTTGTTTGTTTTAAATGCATGTTGTGAATGACTAAGGGTTTGATAAGGACATGATTTTCGGTCAGAGGCATATTATGGGTTTAATATGCTAGTCAGGTGATTATGGTGATTTTTGTGCTAGAAATAACATGTTTGAATGCTCTATAAATGTTGTTTTTGGTAATAGACATGTGGTAGTTGTGATACCATATTGGATTGTGGATAGGAAGATTGATATTCGTCAATCATAGAGGACTTTTGCATGTGAAATGGCTATACTCTGTTTTGTGTTGAAATTTGAAATTTTTTCCAGATTCATGACCTTGAAAGGTAGTTCATGGGCATAAATGTATTTTGAATTTTTAGTTGAAATAGATTTGTTCCTGAGCAATATCAGTATTAGGTTTATGATCTGGTTCATGCCCGTAAAAGGTTGATCACAACTGTGAAACCTATAGCTGATTCAAAGGTTGAATCATGATTGGATTCATAGGTGGACTACTTCTGTAGATGAGTCATGATTTGTTCCCAAATACTCTTACTAGGATTAAAAAAGTATAGATAACACCTCACTGAGGGTAGATCAATGTCAAATAACCTAGGTTGGTCATATTGGAGATTCTTTGAAGGACAAGGTTTTAAGCCAGGTGAGCTTCCCTGGATTATTATTTGTGCATTCTTTTTTTTCCTTAGACAGATGTTTTGGGAAGCTCAGGCAGATGTCCTGAGGGCTTGGGTGAGAGCTATATATTATTCTAGTGTCTAATTTAGTCTAATTAAGAGTAACGCTAGCAAGGTTATGGTTTAAATAATTTCTAAGTGTAACGCCCATAATTAGGACCTAGTAAATAAGAGGAATGTAGAAAAGTTAAGTATGTGTTTAGGAGTTAGGGTATAAGGAGACTATTGAAAAGAAACAAAAAAATGTCACATTATTCACATATGTGACAATGCTTTCATGGCTGTGAACCATCACGAAATGAAATTCTAGATTTAAGCTGATTCACGGTCGTGGCAAAAGTTGTAATGCTCATGAACATTGTTAGATATAAAATCTCAACATTTTTTCTTTATTCCTCTCACAAACTAAATCCAAAACTAAATCCTAGAACTTGAATGTTCTTCCTATCAGAGACCAAGTCTTGTATTTTCTTTGATTTTTAAGCCTTAAACACCAAACCCACACCAAAGATCAAGGTTTAAACAAGTCTTATGAGGAATGAGCATAAAGAAGAGGTGTTATAGAGGAGGGTGATCCATAAGAGGAAAAGTGGAGTTGAATCATTCTTCCCAATCGTGTTTCTTTTGATTTTTGTAAGGAATCACATTTCTCTTTTATTTTTACAAGCTTTTATAACCTTTTTCTATGTATAACCCATTTTGTTAGAGACCCATTTCTATGTGGGTTAGGTTTTCGGTTGAACATGAGTTTTTATGTTTATAGAAACCTCTTTAAGCTTTATTAAGGTCATATTATGTGTTAGTAAGAGATTTCATGAGTTTAAAGTTATATAATATGGTTAAGTTAGGGTTTGAGCTTTATAGCTTTTAAAGGCTAAGTTTTTGATTTATAGAAGTTGATGGATACATGTTATATGCGATAGGAGTTGAAAAACAAGATGGTGAAATCCACCAAAAGAATAAGCAAGCGTGAAAGCTTGGTTTTTGAGGCTCCATTAGGTGGATATACATATATGTATTTAAATTCCAATTTGGCATGTTGTATGTGTTAAACTCCTTGAATGTCTTAAACGCTAGATATTGTTTATAATGAGTTTAAAGGAAGTAATTAATGCCATGATATTATAATATTTGAATGTCTCATATGTTTGATAAGTGTTATTAATGATGTCATATTATGGAGTGTAATAAATATGCTAAATTTGTATTTATGAATATATTGATTGATAATGGCTTAAGTGGTTTAGAGAAGCAATAAATGATATATTAATACATTTGGTATCATAAGTGATTGTCAATAAGCATAACAAGTATGAAAAGAGGGAATTGAATGATTATGTGTTCTCTCGAGTTTAAATGATGCTTTAACATGTTTCAATACATTATGTGATGAGAATGTTGATAGGAAAAGATTGTCATAGGACAATCCTAGAGTTTTGCACTTGACATATAAGGAATGCTTGTCTTTAAATATTGTTAACTACTGGAAAACCCAAATTCACGACCGTGAATCCCATCCCACGAACATGTTCATGCCCGTGCCTATTTCTTCATGCCCATAAAGAAAGTGCGCAAAACAGACAGAAGCTTTCACGATTTAGTTCACAGTTTGGTTCATGGGTAGGAATGCCTCTAAATGAACCTTCTCGGCCATGAACACATAGTTAACAATTGTGAAGCCTGCTTAATATATGTTGTATGTTTAATAGTTATAATTCAAAGGCTTTGCACTTGCTTTCAATATGATACGTTTAGAGTATGCTTCTATGAACATCAGTACACGAATGTTACATGGTAAGTTTACATGTAATAAAAGTATATATGCTAGAAGATATAAATGTTATAATGAGGTATAATAAGATAATATGAACAAATAAAGCTCAGGCTCTATACTAGGACTAAAAGTAGGATAGGTGATATGCCATTAAGAGGGTTCGGTATCGTAGTGATTATGATACAATGATTCTATACTCATCAATATGGGTTAAGCTCTAAAAGCATAATTGACTGAGATGCCTCGACTGACACATATGCTTATACTCATCAATATGCCTTAAGTTTGGGAGTGCAATTGATTGAGATGCCTCGATTAGCACACATGATTATAGACAATGGCAGGGTGGCTTAAGCTCAAAGAGCATCCTTGTTCATAATCCATATCTAAATAGTATGTGATGAGAGTTTTTGGGCAATCAATCCATCAATCATATCAAAGTGATTTAAGAACATAATGAAATAAAAAAGAGGTTCAAAAATACAAGTACACAAGAATACACAATTAATATGTTATATATTATTAAAAAGGAATTATATATTCTTTTTCGTATAATTCAATGCTTAATGAGTTAGTTCATCCCATAAGGTAAAGAATCTACATGATTATGAATTCATTGCCATGACATGATGTCTTCTATGTTGCCATGAAATTTTTTAGTGAATGATTGTATGTGAATCTTTATGCCTATAAGTACCACTAAGCTTTTAATAGGTTAGAATGTGGGTATTTCCCCACATTGTAGATAGAGTTGAAGTGGAACAAGAGAAGCCAGCCTAACATCAAAGACAACATATCATACTCGACAAGTTGTATCATGTATTTGGCTATTCTCTATCAATATGTAGGTTAAAGAAAGTGGCTATTCTCTATCAATATGGAGATTGAAGTTCATGATATGGCTGAGAATAACAGTCCTACTGAATATGGAGGTGCAGAATCCATCAAGCTAAGCTTGTGTTTGAGGGTCAAGTGACGCCCCTCCTTCATAGTAGTCGATGGCTGGTCATATGGATTAGGCTCAGGATCCTCTGATGTAGAACCTAGCAGCTCTTTTGTATTGCTTGGTATATACTATGCTGCCACCTCTATCTCCACCTTTACTACCTCATCTTTCACCACCGAGGTCTAAGATACAAATTGATAGGCTGAGAAAGTGGCTATGGATTTCAGGGCAAGATATATGATGACCTAGCACCCACATAGTTTTGATTGGAGAATATCGAGAGGGTATTTTAAGGAGCTTGATTGCATTGAGGAGCACAGGGATATGTATGTTGTTTCCTTTTCCAAGAGCATGCCTACGATTGGTATTTGTTTGTTCTTCAGAAGCCTTAGATTCTAGAGCCACTAACCTAAGATTTATTCACAATTGAGTTCAAGAAACAATATGTATCAAGGGTGTGTATTGATGAGAATAAACAAGAGTTTTTGAACCTATTGTAACACCTTTTTACCCTTCTGTATCTAAGTCAAATAAGATGATATCACCAACTGACCAACTGATGTGCCTGTGCATGACTTGTAAACGTACAACACATTTAAATCAACTTGTAACTCATAATGAGCATGAGTAATTATTATATATATATGTTAACTATGCTTTCGTAGACTAGAAAATGGTACATGGTTTATTTACATATATGTATTTGCTTTTAAAATATATGTAGTGCATGTAAATTTACTTTATGAGCATGATATGACTATCTTTGTTACTCTCGCTGTTGCGTTTCTCTGGTGGAATTACTAAATCTGCAAAACTCTTGCCTACGCGTATTCTATTCTCGCTAAGGAAATTAAATTTACACGAGAGAAAAACAACTTTCACGCTGATTTTTAGCTCAGCGGTGCAAACTTTATAATAATAGTCAATTACTATTCGAATAAAAATTTTAAAACCTATCCTTTTTATAGTTAAAATACATATAAATCACATACAATTATCTTTTATTAATATTGCTCAATTAAAATTTCAATAAATATTTTGAAATATACTCAATTAAAATCAAATGTCATTTAACAATGACAAAAATAATATATCCAAAATTTCAAATATATATTTACCTATTTGCCAGCTGTTCCCATAAATTAAGCTATCTAGACCAAATCCCAAGAACACGCAAAGGGGGATCATGGCCCGTTGATCGTTCTACAAAAGTGCTATTCACATGATTAAATATATTCACATGACTAAAATTTGCTTCACATGGTCCAAGACTGTTACATGATAAAAAATAATTTTACATGACCAAAAAATAATCACTTTATTGACATGCCAACAAATGAACCTAGTTCTGGTCTAGGTTAATCTATAGGCTTCATGTCTTGGTATTCACACAAGACATCTCATTTATATCAAAATACTTTATTTATCTCATGTGTCCAACAATATAAATTTATATCACATTTTACCAATTTAATTTACTTGTATCATATTTCACATAGTGCATGACATATATAATACTTTTTATAACAATGAAATAATAAGTTTTTCCATAAGGTATCTCAATTCACTATATATATATATTGCACAAATCAATATTTACACATTCATAATAATCGCAGCAATGAATAATTTCACAAAACATATTAATTTATAATATAATATAAAGTATTATTAGTAATAATAATAATAATATTATTATTATTATAATTAATATTTTTACTTATACAATTATTATCATAAAACTTGCAGAAATCTAGCTATACTTCTTGCTCGTTTATGTGGTCCTTGTCTTTAAACGACTAAGCTCTTGTGGCATCCGCATACCAGACATAAGCATTTCAATTATTAGTCGTCGCTCTAGGACTAGCTTAATAACTTAGCTTCACTTAATCGTTCTTTAAAGAAGATAAATGTCTGACCAATATTAAGGATATGTGTCGTGTTAATTCCACTGTCACTTAGATTTAGGGTTCCAAAGTTGTCCTTGTTAATTCCACTGTCACTTTTCGATTCCAGAGGTCTTCAATAGTATGTCTAGGTAATTCTTTAACTTAGATTTTCAGTAACTCAACTCCACTTACATAAGGCTTTCTTAAGGGATTTTAGATTATTTCTTTAGACCTCTAGGTTTACTTGACAATTTATATATTTATCCTCATTTACTCGATTTTAACTCGACTAATATCAATTTCCAATTCATTCAAATATTGCTTCAGTTTTCAAAGTCCCAACTGAACCTAAATTCCATCATACAACTCCAAGAATCCTTTTACTACTCTCGGGTGCAAATAATGTCCAAACTCCCATTTTTATTCCTCCAAGATCTCGGCCACCTTTTATTCTCCAACAACTCAAATTGCTTTTCCAATTAAAACACTCATTAACTTAATCTTACCCAATTACAATTATTCAAATTATTAATAAACTAATTAATTAATCAAATTATGGTTTACTTGGAATTATTTATTATTATTATTATTATTATTATTTATTATTATTATTATTATTATTATTTCGAGGTCAATTTTTCTTATCACCAAATTGTCAAATTTGTCTCTCGGTCACACTTACACACCCTTCTCCCTTCTATTGCTCTCGGCTCCACAAACTCCAAAATTTACAAGTTTTGACCTAGTACAACAATCACACCACACTTTATTCCTTTGCATGTCTCGGTTTCATTCAATCCAACCAAATCAATTCTAGCTTCAAAGATCAAAGACAAGGAAAGGATCAAGAAGAATAATTAGGCACTAATTCACACTTTGAATTTATAAAAGAGAATAAAGCAAGAAAATCAAGAGTTTTGGGATCTCATCCTCACGGGCAAAGCTAGAATGGCTCACCTTGATTTTTCTACTCCCAATCCGTGGCTTCTTTCTTTGAATTTCTCCTTTTATTGGTCTAATTCCTCACATGCAAGGCCATTTCTATCCTCAAATCTCACGTGCAAGCTTCAGTTCCTCATCATCAAGCTTTGGCTGAGCTCTTTTCACTCTCATTTTCCTTGTTTGAGACACGGTTACAATATACTCACTTGGAAGATGACTTGTTCTTCAAATTTTGCAATTTCTCAATTCTCCTCATCATTTTAAGTATGTTTGGTTTAGAAGTAGATGAATGAAAAAGAAAAAGATAGCTAGGATATGGCTTGGGTTAAATGTAAAGACCCATTTAGAATTGATTTTCTTCAATAATTCAAGATGACGTGTCATCACATCTCACGGTTTCTAAGTTTAAATGGGTGTTTGGCTAGTGGAAATTGAGAAGAAAATATGAAGAATGAGGAATGTGTAGCTCGGTTCCTTAAGGAAGGTGGGACAAGAAAAGAAATTGCAACAGTAAGATGGAATTTGTTTTAGAGAATATTTTGCACCCTTTTAATTCATGCCACAACCTTTTATATGTAAGAGATGGATTTGTTACATGTAATCCAAGTGGAATTCTGGAGGATTTGTCAGTAATAAGCTTTGATTTGTCCTAATTAATCTCGCATAATGTTAATCCTATTCAAAGTAAAATTCTCGTTATAATTTATTTTATGTACTGACATCCTCAGTTTTGCAATTCATGCACTGAAGTGATAAATTATATTTTTCGTTATTTATATGAAACCGGACCTTTGATTATATTTCATTGATTTTAGGCCCTAAATGTTAGAGTTTTAACAAATAATTATACTAGTGAACTTGTCTCCATATATCCTACATCCCGATACTTTCAGTTTGCGAATCAGTAACAGTGCAAAAATCATGAAATTTTTAGTTAAGAATTTTTTTCCTTTATTTTCATGCAAAACTCAACGTCACACAATTGTAATTAGTTTTCTCACTTGTTTACAATCTGAGTTTAAACACCAAATGTATCGCCTCTGTTTTGGTCAGAGTGCACTTGATTTCTAGTTGTATTGTCTTTTGTTTCAATCGTGAACGTACTCAATTTTTGTTCAATCTAGCGCATCCAATCATGAAATGTGCATGTCGCTTAGGGCCTAAATTGGCTAACATAATATTTATGGCAGGGGAACATGACAATGACAATGTATGAGAGGGAGTTTATCGGGTTCAGCAAGTATATGACTAGTATTATGGTGGATAAGGCAAATAAATGCCGTTATTTTGAAGATGTTATGAAGGTTGAGATTGAATTTTATTGTTTAAAGTTGGTATATGATGCTATTACTATAGAAAATAGGATAAAGCTAAAGAGATTAGATGAGTCATCCAAGAGGGACTTCAGGATACCAATTTTTAGTGTTGCTCAAACATAGAACAAAAAGGCTGGTACTAGTTCTATGTATTTCCTATATAGGGGATAGAGATAGAGTCAGAGTCAGCCGATATTTATCAAACAGGCACCATCATCAAGAGTTGTCTCCACTTCTACTAGCAATTAGTCCTAGACAGAGAGAGAGGCAACACTAGAGTGTGCTTTGTGTGGCAAGAACCATCGAGAGAAGTGTTGGGGACCCTCAAGAGTTTGTTATAGAGTGGATTTTGGGACCATTATAGGAGAGATTGCCCTTTTCAAATGGTTGAGACTCCCACTCAGACTTAGAGTTCAGTGCTGACTCAGGCCAGAGGACAAGGACTGGATAATTTTGGTAAGGGTGGATCTAGACAAGCATTTCAGAGACAGTGAACAAGCCATAATCTAGTAGAGCACTAGCTAGGACCACCTATATTATGAAGGCTAGAGAGAAGTGCTTCAGATGTGGTTGATGGTACTTTTCTTTTCTTTGACCACTAGTATTAAAAAGGTTACATGTGTTTATCGTTTTATACTTTATGCATTTATTAAATGATAGACACATATGTAGGAGACGCATATAATATAGATTTTATTTGTCTCTCATTGTGACAGACATGTATAATTTAATTATATGCATTTGTCATTGAGTAATAGCATACACATATAATCAAGTTATATGCGTCTACTATTTTTAACGACAGACACATATAATCAAAGTTATATGTGTCTATTATTACTTATCGACAGATATGTATAATCAAGTTATACGTGTCTATCACAATAAATTGATAGACACCTATTGTATTGTTTTAAATTAAAGCTTATATTATGCAACAACTATTCATAATTTGTTTCAATATTGCAAGTCACAATAGGCATCCAACACAAGTCACAAATACTCAATAATCAATAATTCACAAAAAATTTATAAGACAATACAATTTACAAAAATTCAATAAATCAAAGCAACACAACATGCCAAAAACAATTCAAAGACAACAATTAATCCACAAGTTCTTCAAAATTCATTAATTTCAAATTACATTTCTCATTAATATGCAATATTTTACAAGAGCAAATAAAAAAAATTACATACACTATCTTATAAAGTAATTGGACCACATATGTCGAATTTTATATATTTGATTTGACTATATGATCAATTCTCAAAAGCTTAGAAGACAAATCAAATAAAGAATTAAAAATATACTAAAAATTAATAAATTAATAGCTAGCTATGTATCATAGTTGTAATATAAATTGACTAGTTAATATTTGAAAAAAATAACTTAAGTAATATTGTATCACTATTATGATATACAACAATTTTGTACATAAATCTCATGACGTAATATGCACATTCTACACCTCTTGTTCTTGAGCCAAATAAAGGATTATAAAATCATAAAAACTTCAATCTAACTAGTAATTAGGAATATAAAATTTTCATTGAAATATCACTCAATTTTAACCTAGCACCTTTATTTTTTCCACCTTCTATAGCATAAGTTCTATAGGCTCTGGAAAATAAGTGTATGTCAAAATAGACATTAATCCTGAAAACTCTACAAATGTTATAGAAACTATTAGCTAGTAGTATTATAAGTTACATGTTACGATGAGATTTCAGGCTCATATCACTGCTACCACAAGCTAGAGGATCCATAAAAAATGTCTTACTCCATTCACAGTAAAATACAATCAACATCTAATGATTACAAGAGATATACAAATATATTGAAGTTGGTAAAAATATTGAGAATAAAAATTAATTAAGCAAACATAAATGTAAATATTTTCTTACTCTTGGAAGTATGGTAGTATAATGAATTGTTTGCCTCTTTGTTCCTTCAAAGCTTCTATAATATATCTTTCATTCGCATTGGTCTCTATGAACATCAAACGAAACATTACTATACAAATAAATCTGATCGACGATATGAAAAATGTATTGCACAAGTTATGAAGATACTTGCATGCATGAATCACAAAACATAGATAAGTTATTATTTTCCAATATGGAAGATCGATCTTATAATGTTAGTAATAAGTAGTGTAATCTTGCATTATAAATTATGAATGATTGAGACATCGAGCCATTCCATGGAGAGGAGTTGAGCGATATTTTCCATTTTGACATGAATCATAAGATCATCTACTGGATATTTAAACACTGTAGTATTCGTAGTAACTTCAAAAATGCACCCAGTTGGCAATTTAGCAACCATATCATGCATTAATCTTATGTTACCACTCAAATTTGCCAAAATTCTCTCATTAACTAAAGGCTCATGTTGCTTTGTAGTTGATTCTTTTGACAAACCACTACCTTATTTATTCTTTGGAGCCTTCTTTAATAGGCCAAATTTTTGCTCTCTTAGTCTTCCTTTTTATCATGCTACTTGATGGCTCGGAATATACTTGTTCAATCGACATGATTTCCTATAACATAAGCATAACAAAGAAACATGCTAGTATTATCCACAATAATAGCACTTTATTTCAATGGAAAATAAAAACAATAGATTTATTTGATAAACAATAACAAAAGCTGGTAATTATAAGTATAAACCACATTAATCATATTACACATTTCTAAAATTATATTTATAAATAAACTTAGCATAGACACATGTGCATCAATTATTGGCAATTTTTAATCCATAATCCTTTAGTATGATTAGCACACATGTAATTTGAATCTAAAATATATTCTCCAACAAGCATAGGTAACCGGAAAGAAAACGGGAGAGTCTCATCAAACTAATCATACTCTTCGTCATCTACCACATCATTAATACCAATAATATGCCTCTTACCTTTAAGGACAATATACCATTTACTATCATCAAGGTCAACAATATAAAATACTTGTTTGGCTTGTGAAGCAAGAATGAATGATCATCTTAATAACCCAATCGACTAAAATTGACCAAAGTGATTCCTAACTCATCCACTCGAACTTTGCGTTGGTTTTCAATCTATTTATATCAGAGGAGAGGAACCCCAAATTCCTTGTAATCAAGCTCCCAAATGTCTTCAACTACATCATAATATGACATCATAGCATTTATTAGCATGGTGTCTTTAGCACTAGAAAATTCTCTTGATGAAGTTGTCAAAGTAACTCCACTATTTTGCATTGTGCTTTTGTCATATTGATGTTTATTGTAAAAAGGTATATATGTTGGTGTCATATCATTCACAATACCGTATATTCAACCTAAAACCATAGGTTAACCATTTTATGGTAACAGTTACATCTTTTGGCACTTCTTATAATTGACGCATCACTCGGTCTTTAAACCATCCAATAAAAGAATGATTATGTTCATTTGCCAACCATATTTCACCTTTGGATGGATTCAGATGCCTTAAAATGGATGTGTGTTTTTCTAAATATGGATGAACCTTTGTAAGGTAGTGCAACACAATGAAGTTTGATTTCTCACTCATTTAAGCATAAAGTAATACCATTTTAAATCCAATTGTTCCTTTACCTCTGAGTCTTCCCTCGTGATGAGACTTAAGAATGCCAATAGGTGTGCTTTCTCAAGCATCAATCGGTCTTTCACTATCTGAACAACATGAAATTTTCTCATATTCTTACAATCAATACAAGGACATATAATAATTTTTTTCTATTTCCCTTATTTATTTTCCTCTGCAATTCTAATAAATTCCTCAATTTCATTCAAAAATTCAAATATAGTGCATCTACATACATCCAACTTCAATCCATATCTAACCACAAAAAAAAGGTTCAATACAAATCTCATTGATTCTAATCAGGATAAATATTATATATAGGGTCTTTATCGCCCCAATCTAACACATCCTTAAATATCTAATCTCACTAGTGAATGCTTATCTAGTTTTTGGATCTCAAAAAAATTTGGCAGCATTTTCCTTCAGTTCTCCAAGTACACAATGCAAATAGAATGATCTATTTACATACATGTAAATAGAGAATATTAGAAAAATGACACCAAGATTTTTATTGGAACCAAAAACTATATATGCATTCACATGCTAAGTGAGATTTGATGTTTAAGAATAGTCCAAAATCAGAGACTATTCAAGACTTACTCGTTCTCAATGCAAAGGGTTCCTTCAAATTTAAGTTGAAAGCAAATATTATATAAAAAAACCAATGATTTCTAATTATTGATTTTATGATTTTATTAATTTCATTAATATGATATAATGCTAATATGACATAAATTTAATGAACATAATCAACTAGGCCTCATGTGATATAATGCTAATATGATTTAATTATATTTTTTTAATCGACTAGGCCGCATGTGAATCATTTAGTAAACATTTTCAATTCTCTATAATTTTCACGTCAAAATAGGAATTAATTGAAAAAATTTGTATTTAAATAAGAAAAATGATAAGGGTTGAATATATTTTAGAGCCAATAATAATAATAATAATAATATATTTGAGTGTATGTTCATATACTTGGTACCGATATATAATTCAAATATTTCATCAACTTAAATTAAATAAAATTTTGATTTATTTTAATTTATAAAATACTTAATATATAAATAATAATAAATAATAATTTTAATTAAAAAATTTTAGCCATTCCTTGCTCCACTTTTGTTCTTGAAATACATTTTTCATATCTATTAAATAATTATAAAAATGGCAATAATAAAAAAAATAAAATAAATCATGCCCATTAACACAAAGCAAGTTTTGGTGGGAAAAGAAATCATACCAATTAAAAAGTTAAAAAAAAAAAGAATAAATCAACAATTTTGAAATGGGAGAACTCTTATGGCTGCTAGAGAGTGATTTGTTGGCTGATGTGGAGCGGCTCTTCAGACATGAAAAAATGGGAATAGTGAGCAGCTTTGAAGTCTGTAATGTGGGAGAAATAGTGAGCAGCTTGTGTCGGTGAGTAGGTTTGAAGTCTCTGGTGTGGAAGAAATTGTGGTCCACAGCTTCGTTATTTGTTCCAATGACAAAGTCCCATTTAATGCATATGAAATGGAGAGAGCAATATGAGTTTTATGTTGCAGATTAATGTTTCAATATTAAAGAAGTGTCTGTATTTTATGTTTTAAAAAGCATTATAGGTGTTTTGTCTTAAATTATGACAGACACTTATTATATAGAAATATGCATATAGTTTGAGGAAAAGATAGACGCCTAAAATGGTTTTATGCGTCTATCATATGCGCCTATCATATATAAAGACATATGCATATTGGTATATTTATTTTTAATATTTTAATATATATAAATTAATCTTATCAGCTCAACTATACATAGCTCGACGCGTTTGGACCATTATGAATATGTATATATATTATACATATGTCGCTATATGTTTTTAATTATTATAATTATTATGTGGGTCATTATCAAGTTAATTAATTAGTAAATATCCACATGCCGCATGACTATGTAAAATAAGAGACAAATTTTCAAGTTTAATTCTAACTAATTTTCATGCACACATATAATTAAGTATATTTATTGACCTAGATCAGTAAATTAGAAAAAAAAATCAAGAATCAATTAATTATTAACATCAAAATATATATATATATATATATATATATATATATATATATATATATGATGATAATAATAATAATAAAAAAAACCTATAATTATAAGAAAAGGCCTTTTAATTTGTTATATATAAAATTAAAAAACTAAATTCAATTTTGCCTTAATTAATTAAATTAAATTGAAATATTAATTAATTAATTGATATAAATATTTGCCTTTTATAATTTGATATAAATATTTCATCATATCACGACATACATACATATATATATATATATATATATATATATATATATATATATATTAGTTAGACCAAGTTTAACATTTAATTAATTTAAATATTATTGGTTAAATATCAATTTATCTTATTTTAATGAAATTTGTAAGTTAACACTCTCCAAATTTCAAACAAAATTGAATAATTTCAAAATTATTAATAGTATTTATATGTAAAAAAAATAAGTGTATGCTTTTTATTCTTATCATACACCTATTCTCCATAAAGTGTCTCTTATTTGTTAAGACAGACGTATAAAGTATAACTTGCATTTTACATATTTGTCGTTTATATTAACAGATACATATACCTTTCTATTTTATAATATATTTACAAAAATATCACTACCAATACTTTAAGCGTATGACATTTCTACAACAAATATGTATAATCTTTAACTTACAGGTGTTTTTGTACTAGTGGACTCAATTTTGATTGCTTTAATAGATTTGGGCTCTATGCACTTTTATATATGCACCAACATAATGAGTGGTATAACATGTTAGTGGAGAAATTAGATTATGAGATAGATGTTACAAACTCTTTAGGGTATAATGCAATGGTGAATCAGGTGTACATAAATTGTCCTATCATAGTCCAATGGAAAGAGTTTCTAGTGGACTTAATTAAATTACCCTTCAATGAGTATGACGTATCCTAGGTATGGATTGACTTTCTTAGTACAATGCAGTGGTGGACTATAGGGTAAAAATGGTAGAGTCGAAAACTCTGAAGGGAGCAACAATGGTTGTTCAGGGTGAGAAATTCTCATAGTATTCGAGGGTCATATCCATAATGAAGGCTTAGAAGATGATCAGGAAAGGGTGTAAGCCATTTTTTGTTAGAGAAGTGCTCTAAAGACAATCACCTTTAGCACTTATTGTATAAAATTATTTGATTAATAAAAGGCATTTTCATTAATTTGATGTATAAATATGATAGTGATCTTAAATCAATTAATAAATTCTTTGATACATAACATAGTATGAAGAAAATCATGATGAGATCATGATATTAAGATTTTTATCATGTGTAATTATATTAATATCTATATTATCCCCAGTCAGAGGATTAATGAAACGAGATATTGTTAAATCGAATAGACTAGTGTTAGAGAAGTGCTCTAAAAGAAATCACCTTTAGCACTTATTGTACAAATTTATTTGATTAATAAAAGGCTTTTTCATTAATTTGATGTTCATTTGATATATGAATTGATAAGTGATCTTAAATCAATTAATGAAGTCCTTGATACATAACATAGCATGAAGGAAATCATGATGAGATCATGATATTGAAATTCTTATCATGTGTAGTTATGTTAGTATGAAATTATCCCTAGTCATAGGATTAATGAGATGGAACATTATTAATCCAGTCAGACTAGCACATGTTACACTCCCTGATTAGATCGAGTAGTAGATCTCATTATCTACAAACATGAGATGTTTAGAGTTAACATGTGGATGCTTGCTAAGTGTAGCTAAGTACATTGGATGACCCACTATGAAACAATCATATGGATAATCTATTCAAATATCAATGATAGTCTCATCATAGCAATGGTTAAAGTATCCTTAAACTTGAGGTACTCAAGGATATCTTGAATATTGATTATGTATTTTGACACTATTCCTTATTGCCTCAGGGAGTTTACTCATAGGGTGGTGATTGGATACAGCTTGAGGTATTCGAAGGTAATTGGGTAACCAACAAAGGATTCTCCATTCTTGATAGAAGGAGTGTATACCCATGGCCTCTTGTCGTGTTCATTACTTGGGAATCTCTGGCCGAAGTGGAAATGTCATAAAGATAGTCTTCAATGACATATCTAATTGAGTAATGAGTCTCAAAGACAAAAACTAACATTACTTGGACTAGACGAGACGTAGTCAGTCTAGTGGGAGTTGATACATGTCCATACTCTGAACCAAGTGAGGTATAGAACGGTGAAAGGAGTAATTGCACGAAAATTGTTCATGGAAAGGTTCGTAGTCAAACCATTGACTTTTCGGTCAATTGGGGGTCATGGTGTGTTGTTAGATACCGCTCATGACTTGTTTAAATTAATTGCTAACTTAAGTGGCCAACATAACCAGCAACCTAAAGAGTTACACACATTGAAGATATGGAGAATGAGTAAAATGGTCTTGGATATGATCCAAAATATGAGAGAATTATTTCGGGATGGATCGCGATGAGATTGCATGGAATAATTGTTCGGGAGGGTCATGGGCCCGCGAGGGCTAGGCAAGCTGCTGACCTGCCTAGCAGGCTAGCTAGGCTACCTAGCTGGGCCAACGGTACATTTTGGCCTTAATTAGGCCAATTATAGCCAATTACTATTCATTCATTTCCTTTTTCTCTATTTTTGACTTTTTATCTTTTCTTTGAATTTGATTCAAATAGAAAAGACATAAAAATGATAGGAAATATATATGAAAATATTTTTTTGTGAAAAAAATATTTTTCAGACATAACAAAATTCTCTCAAAAACACTTTCAAAGCTAGCACTTTGAATTTGTTCAAACCATTTCTCTTGATAGTTTCTTCTTCATTTGTTTCTTGGATTATCATTAGAGACATCTCAGTGTGGATTGCTGTGGTTTGCTGCAACCCAACAAAGTGAAAATTTGAAGAACAAATAAGAAATTACAAGGTATAATTTCTAATCTTTATATTTATATAAATTAGTTTTAATGGCACAAGTATGATCATTTGTTTCGGATTTTAAAAATTTTATTTTCCCAATGCGTTTATGAATATGATTCATTCTTCAAAGCCCAACATTAGTGTCAGAGCCCCTTGTGTCAATTAAAATTAATTTTAATTGAAAGTTCAATGGGATTGCATAGTTTTAATTGCTACGGGCTGCTTAGCAGGCCAACAGCCTACCTAGCCCGCGCAAGCCCATACGAGCCCGTGACACTCCCGAATGATTTTTTTGTGCAATCTCATCGCGATCCATCCTAAAATAATTCTCTCATATTTTGGATCCTATCCAAGACCATTTTACTCATTCTTCATATCTTCAATGCGTGTGACCCATTATGTTCCCGGTTATGTTGGCCACTTAAATTAATAATTAATTTAAGTAGATCATGAGTAGTATCTAGCAACACATCATGACCCCCAATTGACCGAAAAGTCAGTGTTTTGACTACGAACCTTTCCATAGACAATTTCTGTGCAATTATTCCTTTCACCATTCTATACCCCACTTGGTTCAGAGTATGGACATGTGTCAACTCCCACTAGACTGACTACATCACATCTAGTCTAAGTAATATTAGTTCTTGTCCTTGAGGCTCATTACTCTATTAGATATGTCATTGAAGACTATCTTTATGAAATTTCCACTCCGGCCAGAGATTCCTGAGTAATAACCATGACAAGAGGCCATGGGTATACACTCTTTCTATCAAGAGTGGTGAATCCTTTGTTGGTTACCCAATTACCTTCAAATACCTCAAGCTGTATCCAATCACCACCCTATGAGCTACCTCTCTGAGGCAACAAGGAATAGTGTCAAAATACATAATAAATATTCAAGATATCCTTGAGTACCTCAAGTCTAAGGATACTTGCACCATTGCTATGATGAGACTATCATTGACATTTGAATAGATTATCCATATGATTGTCTCATAGTTGGTCATCCAATGTACTTAGCTACACTTAGCAAGCATCCACATGTTAACTCTAAACATCTCATGTTTATAGATTATGAGATCTACTATTAGATCCAATCAAGAAGTGTAACATGTGCTAGTCTGTCTGGATTAATAATGTCCCATCTCATTAATCCTATGACTAGGGATAATTTTGATACTAACATAATTACACATGATAAGAATCTCAATATCATGATCTCATCATGATTTCCTTCATGCTATGTTATGTATCAAAGACTTCATCAATTGATTTAAGATCACTTATCAATTCATATATCAAATGAACATCAAATTAATGAAAAAGTCTTTTATTAATCAAATAAATTTGTACAATAAGTGCTAAAGGTGATTGCCTTTAGAGCACTCCTCTAACAGCTATAACCCAACAAGGTGAAGATTTTAATAACAAATAAGAAATTATAAGGTATAATTTCTAACCTATATGTTTATATAAGTTAGTTTTAATGGCACAAGTAGAGTATTTTGTTTCAAGTTTTGAAAATTTTATTCTTCCATTGCGTTTATGAATGTGAGTCGTTCTTCAAAACCCAATAGAAAGAAGATTAAAATGTTAATTAAGCTAAGTATCAAAGTATATGGTCAAAGTTAGTGGGTCCCACATAAGGACTTTTGTTTGTCTTCTTTTTCAATCCTTTTATTATTCTCCTTATTTCTTTTCATTTTTCTTTTGCGCTCAAGAACAAGCCTCCATGCCACCCTCACCATCCTCCATGGCGAGGAGCTTATGCTAGAGAGAGAAAGGAAGTGAAAAGGGAGAGAAAAACAAGGTAAATTGATTTTCATGCACAACATGACTTAAGGAAGCTAAAGAGAGTAACAAGGAAGAAAAATAAGTAGGTTTTGAGGAGAGATAAATCTCCATATTTATGATCAAGTAAAAGAAAGAGGATAGGTAAGAAGCTCTCCTTCTCCTTTTTAACTTTCATCAAAGGAAAACATGGTTTTCAGCTCATTTAGAACTTGATTGTGTAGAGAGAGAGTTTAGGGTTTCATAAGAGTTTTGATAAGGTAAGGTTTTAGTGATGATTTTATGTGTTTTAGGAGTTCAAAGTGACAAAGAAGGAGCTCAAAGAAAAAAAGGCAAAGAGAAAGCTACCTAGAAAAAGTGAAAGAGAAAAAGAAGAGGTTTGTGCATAACTTAAGACAATAGCCTATATTTTATTTTAAAGTTGCATGATTTGAGCATTTGGCATGTAAATTAACATTATTTTGTGATAAAATGCTACGTATGAATGTTTGCTATACTTAGGAATATATTTGGTAAAATCTAAATTAGGTGATTGTGTGTGTGCAATGCTAGAATTTATAAAACAGTAAGCACATATATTGCTTTAACTTAAGCTCTAGAATTCAGATTAATGTATTCTTAGTTGAGTTTGAAAGAAAAGACACAGGGCTTTAACTTTCACGAGACTATAAAATTAAATATGTCTATATTTTCCTAGAAAAATCTATACATTTCGGACCTAAAATATGTCTAGAAAATTTTGGGCAAAATTTTTAGTGACCAGTCAGTGTTCAAGTAATCATATCATTTTCTATAGAACTCTAAATTTAGTGATTCATGTTGCATATTAAATCTAAGATTCACGTATAAATTTCATAAGAAGACTTTGTAATTTATTTCATACTTTAAGAGGACCAAAATTAAGGTTAAAATAGAACATAAATTCTGCTTGAAACAGGGCAGACTAAAAATAATGAAATTTAAATATTTAAGTTATATTAGGTTAATTGTTATAATGTGAATCTTGTTATATTATGCAAAGAATAATTTTATTGAGTTTTTATATGTATAAAATGTATGAATTTAAGAGTTATGGAATTTAATAACATTAATTAAGCCCTAGAACACCTAGCTTAGAACTAGAATTTTGAATAGTTTGGTATGCCAATCAGAGGGATTATTAATACATATGATGGCATGATTAATGAAGTTGGTGATGACACTATAATTAAAGCCAGTAATGACATTATTATTAATTTCGGTGATAGCACCTATAGATATATATGTAAATTTCAGTGTTGACACTTGTATGCACATACCATAAATGTCCAAATGACACTCATAAATGCCTGGATGGCAACCCCGTTATCGTTGTTAGTGGTTCCTAGGTGTTATGGGCATAAATGAGTTAAAGAAATTAAAAGAGTTCATAATAAATTAAAATGAACGTAAGATAAAAATATATGAATTGGTATGTATATATGCTAGTGAACAATGAGATAATAAATTGTATGTAAAGTGTGCACCA
Organism: Triadica sebifera; assembly: GCA_023653625.1. Taxonomy (NCBI): domain Eukaryota; kingdom Viridiplantae; phylum Streptophyta; class Magnoliopsida; order Malpighiales; family Euphorbiaceae; genus Triadica; species Triadica sebifera. The sequence continues at coordinate 594,455 of CM042903.1, read as the reverse complement.
TACAAGCATGATAAAGCATATTGCATGAATTTTTATATGTTATGAACAACATGGTATAGTATTTGCCTTATCTTTATGCACCACTAAGCTTAGAGCTTAGCATGAGAGTTTCCTTCCACGCATATTTAGAAAGGTAGCTGAAGCTTGTAGATAAAGCTAGTTGAAGCCTAATCCAATAAAGTAGTCAATAGTGAAAAATGTGGGTCACAACTCTTTTGTATTTTGTATTTATATTTCTTTATTTTGGATTTATAAATTATCTTCTATAGTTTTGTAATTAACCTAAAGTTTGGAAATATAATCTTATATAAATAAAATTTATATCTTTGAGTATAATAATAATAATAATATATGTATGTATGTATGGCTTTCTAACATTTATTAAAATAATAATTTGAAGAAGTCCTGTAGCACTCCCTTATCCAGACATTTGAGGCTGGGGTGAGGGGGTGTTACAATTTTTGGTATCAGAGCCAGGTTTGGGTGGTTTGAGGATTTTAAAAACAATTTTCAAAAATAGTTATCACTTGTGTGTACCCACATTTGGATATATATATATATATATATATATATATATATATATATATATATATATATATATATATAATATATAAGTTGCTGCTTACTGATTAGGACCATTATATTATGATATAGGTAGGTGATGGCTTTTGAATCATGCCAGATAGTGGCTGAAGAGGAAAAAAGTAATGAGCCCACATAGATTAGGGTTTCATCGCGACCAAGTCATTGTCGAGCTACTGCATCGAGATCTGGTGCTAGCTCATCACGTCAACAGTTTATTGTTGGTTTAGGACAGATAGATCTTTTGAGAAACATGATAGATCTACTACAAAGACCATCACATCCAGCCTCATTTGGGTTACAGTTTGAGAGACTAAGAAAGTTTGGGGCACTCAATTTTTGTTGCCCAGATAATGAACTAAGAAGGGAGTTGAATTGGTTAGCAACAAAAAAAAAATTGCTTAACTTGAAAGTGCAGAATAGATTAAATAGAGTAAGGAAGGAGAGATATTACACACAAGATTTATAGAGGTTCGGGTATTAACAAACCCTACTCCTCTCCCCAATCTCAATTGGGTGTTTTACTAACACATTAAGTGTTACAATGGAGTTTTTCAAGCTCACCCCAACTATGGTGTTTCTCTCAAAGGCTAACACCTAACCCATAAATTCCCTTGTGTTTTTCAATGGCTCACACAAAAACCAATTCCTCGTGTTGTATGGCTCACACAATAAACTCTTACAAGTGTTTCACTCTTAACTCGAAATACCCAAACTCACTTTTGAGTAATTGGTTATAATGAAAACACTCAACAACCTACAATGCTAAAAAATAATGATCAATCAGGTTTTCACAATGAATAGAGGTTTGTTGAGAAAATTTTCACAAGGCTACAACAAGATTGATGATTTAAAGTAGTTATTGTTCTTCTTGTTGGGATTCATAAATGACTTGCATTTATACTCCCTCCGTGAATTATAGCCATTTGAGTGCATTTAATGTGAAAATAGCAGTTGAAAAAACTCTTAATTTTGTGCTTGTCATATTTCTCTATCCTCATTCAAGGGCATGAATATATGTGTCATGGTCGTGAATGTTCTTCCAAGGTGTGGTCTAAGTGGTGACTCTGGAAGTGAAGCTCTCTGGAAGAATTGGAGGAACTTGATCATGGGCGTGATTAATAATTTCACAGGTGTGAATATTCTTCCAAGCCGTGGTCCAAGTGCTGACACTGGCTGTGAATCTCTCTACAAGAATTTGACATGTTTTGGTCCCGGACATGATTGCCTTTCACAGGTGTGACTGCTTGATCATTCACGGTTAGTTTGATCCTTCATGGCCGTGAACTTTTGAATGTTGGAGAGTTGGCATTAAGCTATATTCACGAGCATGACTTTGCTATGTCTTTGATTTTAATCTTCAAAAGTTGTCTTTCAATCTTGCATCATGTTCTAATCAAGACATATCATGTTTAACACACTTAAAACAAACATTATTAAATATATTATTGCTATTTTATTTTTTATCATCAAAATGACAGAAATACCCCTTAAGGTTCAACAATCTCCCCCTCTTTGATGGTGCCAAATAATCTAGCAATATGTTCTTTTGAGAAGTCTCCCCTCAAAAAGTGCTTAAGATAAAATAAAATAGTGCAAGATTTGAAAGAGATTTAGCAAAGGTATTTACAAACTTAATAAGGTATATGTTGAGTATATCTCATCAATTAACACATGTATTACCAAGTGTATTCAAAGTATATATGAGATATATATTAAGTATATCTTATGCATTAAAAAGAGTTCAGAATAAGTTCAAGTTCACAAAGTATATGTGAGGTTGATGTGAGGTATATCTTATGCATATTATCAAATAAAATAATGTTTATATATTTCATAACACATAGCATATTTATGTATAAATCACATTCACATATATGCTAGGTTCTCCCCCTTTTTTCATCAGAAAAAAAATTGAAATATTGATAAGATAATTGTATTAAAATTTAAAGGAGAAGGATTACATTAGAATGCAAAAAAATAAATTCAAAAGTAAAGCTACTACTAGAAAACTAGCACTCTAGGTAAGCTTCAAGCCTGACAAATCATCCTTAAGATGTACAACCTCTGCTTCGAAGCTATCCATCCGAGACTCCATGAAGTCTTTGAGGTTTTCCAACCTCTCATCCATGAAAGCCTGCATCATGTCTAGGCAAGGTGTTATAAGATCAGTAACCTATTGTGCCAAAATGGATGTGGTAGAGGCCAATGATTGATCAATATCCTTAGCTATTGCCGGTGTCAATGTCTCATCAAGGGCTCGCTTCCTTTCCTAGATAGAATGGAGACCAACTTTGAAGGTTTCAAAGTCATGATCTTTCTAATCAATTTCACTAGCTAGAGTGGTGAAACGGCAGTAGACATTATCTTCAAAAATGATACGAACAGCTGCTCCCATCTTAATAAAGGACACAACATCGAGTCAATCTCGTGGATAAGCTAGAATGAGAGTGTAATTATGGTCATTGAGGCTCAAATACCTTAGCTTGATGGCAAGGTGAGTTACATACCCACCAATCAAAATATCTCCCGATGGCTTCGTTGCAATCAAAAGGAGGTGATTTACGAACCATTGCTACAGTATTGTGAATAGTCCTCTTCGTGCCATTTCCATCAGAAAGAGCTCCAATTTTCTGATTGCTCCATTGCTATCTCCTCGAGCAAATATACTATAGGTGAGAAACCTATGTACATACTTATGCACAAGAGACCGAAGGTGAGTGCTCTTTGTCTTCACATCCCAGCTACATTTCAAGTCGAAATGTGTCCAAGCTGGAGGAGCATAAAATTCGACTTCACTCTCATTTAGGATGCCATATGAAGGAAGCTTGAAATTAGTGCCAAATTCTATAGCAGTGAGAGTGTTAGGATGCTTGTAGAGCTGAAAATTTATGATTCCAATGGGTGAGACTTGCAACGTGCTAAGGAACTCGAGAGTTTCTTCCTGTAGCATTGGATGATATATATCCACGAACTCTCTGAGGTGACAAGCTTGTAATTGCTCAATCATACTTGTCTCAAGACCAAGACTCTTGATAGAATTCCATTCAAAGGATCGTGATGATAGTAATTGTCATTTCTTGAGAACAGCATATCGCGTATGACAATGATCCGAAATGACATTGAGTAGATAATCGGTGTGGTGTCTTGGAGCACGCAATTTTTTCCTAATGGCTTTGGAAGAACTAGATTCCATTTTAACTTTGATCAATGGAAGGAGAAGTAATTTTTGAAATAGGATTGAAGAACCCTTGAGAAAATTTGTGATTCTTTGAAGAAAGAAGGGTTTGGAAGGGTTATATAGATGGAAATGTAGGTGAGGAAGCCGGTATTTGTGAGAGATATTGAATGGGTATGTTAAATAAGAGAATTTGTAGATATGGAAATGAGAAAAGATAGAAAATTTTGTTATATAGTCGATCGATTCACGGCCGTGAATACCCAATCACGGGCATGAATAATCAAGATTAAGGTTTGTTGAAAGGGCTCTCTAGCCGTGAAGAAGAAGAAGGATTGAGTCATGGTCATGACATTAAATAGTAACGGGCGTGAAGCAGGCTCTTCATGGGGGTGATAAATATTGTCACGAGCATGAAACTCAATTTTCACTACTTCTACCCATGAAGAAAGGCGTGAAACAAAGCGTGAACAGTGCTGGAATTATTTGCTGTCTTTGGTCTCGGTCGGGAAGATATGTCACTGATGTGAATCAAGCTTTTTACAGATGTGACAAAAATAGTATCAGTCATGAAACTCAATTTGCACAACTTCTACCCGTGAAGCATGTCGTGAGGCAAAGCTTGAAAGCTACTCGAACTATTTTCTATTATGTTCACGACCGTTAATATATGTCACAGGCGTGAATCGCCTCAAATCTTCAAAAAATAAAATTAAGTCTAAAACAAGACTAGAAGATTTCTAAAAAGGTTTTTATGCCTTAAAACATATATTTCTATCAAGTTAACCACTTCATATCATAAAATCAGACAAGTTAAAATGTCATCATATGAAGGAATTAATATTCATGATTCACACAACATACAATTGGCAAGAAAATAATTAAGACAAAGTTGATCCATCAAGCATACCAAGCTCTCTTCTTATGAAACAAAAACCTTCTTCATTAAGAGATTTGGTAAAAATGTCTGCCAATTGATTGTTCCTATCAATAAATTCTAACACAATATCTCCATATTGAATATGATCCCTAAGCAAATGGTGTTTAATGTCAATATGCTTACTTCTAGAGTGTTGAATGGGATTCTTTGATAGGTTGATGGCACTTGTATTGTCAGAAGGTGGTCCAAACTATGAGTATAATCCTTTAGTTATTGTCTCATCCATAGGATTTGAGTGCAACAACATCCTGCTGCCACATATTCCGCTTCAGCTATAGATAAGGCAACTGAAACTTGTTTCTTGCTAAACCAAGAAACTAGGTATTCACCAATAAAGAGATAAGTGCTTGAAGTACTCTTTCTATCCAATAGACTACCGGTATAATCCACATTTGAATATCCTATGATATGGAAAGATGAATTTCTAGGATACCATAAGCCTAGATGCAATGTGCGATGTAAATATTTTAAAATTCTTTTTACAGCATTCAGATGTGATTCCTTAAGACAAGATTCAAATCTAGCACATAAGCATACACTATATATTATGTCGGGCCTAGAGACAGTAAGATATAAAAGTGATCCGACATACCTTTATAGAGCTTTTCATTTATGCTCTTACCTTTCTCATCTTTGTCCAATTTTGATGATGTGCTCATAGGAGTCTTAGCATTTTTGCATCCTTCCATTCCAAATTTCTTGATTAACTATCTCTTTGGAGTACTTGGATTGGTTGATGAATATGCCCTCATTGCTTTGCTTGATTTGTAGACAAAGGAAGAACTTAAGTTTGCACATCATGCTCATTTCAAATTCCCTAGTCATACACTTAGCAAATTCTTGGCAAATAAATTCATTAGTAGACCCAAATATGATATCATCAGCATAAATTTGAATAATTAAAATGTCATGTTTTTTAATAAACAAGGTTGTATCAACATGCCCTTTTAAAAATTTATTTTCTAAAAGAAAAGAGCTTAGTCTTTCATACCAAGCTCTTGGAGCTTGTTTTAAACTAGACAAGGCTTTTGAAAGTTTAAAGACATGATTAGGTAAATTATGGCTTTCAAAACCCAGTGGTTGTTCTACATAAACTTCCTCTTCTATAAAACCATTTAAGAAAGCACTTTCGACATCCATTTGAAAAAGTTTAAAATTCATATGGCATGCAAATGCTAAAAGTATTTTTATGGCTTCTAATCTAGCTACTGGAGTATAGGTTTCATCAAAATCTATACATTTTTCTTGATTATACCCTTTTGCAACCAACCTAGCTTTATTCCTAGTTATCGAACCTTGTTCATCTAACTTATTTCTAAATACCCATTTACTACCAATGATTTGATGGTCTTTGGGTCTAGGATCCAAGGTCCACACCTTACTTCTCTCGAATTGATTGAGTTCCTCTTGCATAGCAATCACCCAACTTTCATCATTAAGAGCCTCATCAATATTTTTAGGCTCAATTTGAGAGACAAAAGCAAGGTTAGAATCTAAAAGTTTGAGACAAGATCTAATACTTAGACCCTTAGTAGGATCACCAATGATTTGTTCCTTGGGGTGATTTTTTGTCATTTTCAATTCCTTTGGAAGTTATTGGTTGTCTTGCTCTAGAGCTTGAGATAGAGATATATCCTGTTGTCATTTCTCTTGATCACTATCATCTTTCTTATGATCAAGATCAACCTTCTCCATTGTACCTACAATGTCATCAAGAACACTACCTTTCACAATATCAAGCTTACTAGATTCATAAAAAACAACATCTAGAGACTCTTCAATAACTAAAAATCTTTTATTAAAGACTCTATAAGCTTTGCTAGTTGTAGAGTATCCCAAGAAGATACCAACATCGAATTTAACAGCAAATCTTCTAAGGTTGTCCTTGGTGTTTAATATAAAACACTTGTATCCAAATACTCTAAAGTATGATATCATGGGTTTTCTTCTATTCCATAGCTCAAAAGAAGTTTTGTTTAAAAGTGGTCTTTTGAAAACTCGATTTGAAATATTTATGGCTTCTGCCCAAAAGTAGGTTGGTAAACCATGCCCATTGAGCATAGTTCGAGCCATTTCAATTAAGGTTCAATTTTTCCTTTCTAATATCCCATTTTGTTGAGGTGTCCTAGGAGTTGAAAAATTGTGTGAAATACCATATTCTAAACAAAATTTTTCAAAATTTTCATTTTCAAATTCTTTGCCATGATCGCTTCTTATTTTAGAAATAAAATAGCCTTTTTCATTTTGAACCCTTTTAGCAAAATTTTTGAAAGATTCGAAAGAATCGCTATTTTAAGCTAAGAAAATTACCCAAGTGAATCTAGAGTAATCATCAACAATGACAAAAGCATAGTGTTTACCTCATAAACTAACAAATCTAGTACGTCCAAAAAGATATAAATGCAAAAGTTGTAGAGGCTTAAAGGTACTTACTACATTTTTGGATTTGAAGGATGACTTGTGTTGTTTTCCTCTTTGGCAAGGTTCACATGTCTTATCCTTTTCAAATTTGACTTTTGGTAATCCATTTACTAGTTCTCCTTTGCTAAGGCTTTGAATTAATTCCATACTTGCATGACCAAGCCTTCTATGTCATAGTCAAGATTCATCACTAATAGTCATAAGACATTTAGAGGATAGGTTAGAAATTTTGTGTAAGTTTATTATGTAAGTATTAACATCTCTATCTTCCTGGAATATCTTTTGGCCACTAAAAGAGGTTAGAACACATTCATTTGAGGTAAAGATAACTTGATTCCCCTTATCACATAATTAACTTACACTTAACAAATTATATTTTAAACCATCAACAAGTAAAACATCTTCAATAAAAGCAGTATTATTAATACCAATAGAGTCAATGCCAATTACCTTACCCTTAGCATTGTTTCCAAAGGTTACCTTACCACCATTAATTCTTTTAATGTGATTGAAGAGTTTTTTTATTCCCGGTCATATGCCTTAAGCATCCATTATCCACAGCAAAGCATTTTCCTTTATAGTGGACTTGAGACATACTTATAAAATCATAATTCAAGTTTGGTTTTTAGGTACCCAAACAAACTTTGGTCCTTGGGGGTTGGCACTTGAAGGTTCCCAATGAGACTTACTTATCCAACAATGTTTATTGATATGATTGAATTTCATATAATAATTGTATTGCTTAGCTTTAAATATATTTTTCAGTTTTGACATGCTTTTTGGTCTCAACATTCTTTTAGAAGGTGATTGTGTGCAATGACATACACATGCATGATGAATAGGTGCTTTCCTAAATGCATGTCTCTTATACATGAAAGCATGATTGGCCTTTTGAGGTTTCCCTCTTAAGCCATGTGACCCTTGACCATTCTTCTTATGCATAGGGGTTTTGTGTGTCATATGTTCTTAGCCCTTAGGGCTATTACCTCAATTGTAGAGGTTTGTGGTACACTAGACTTAACAAATTTAGTTTTATGAGATGAGGATGATGTTTTGTTAAATCCTAGACCATGTCTTATTAAAGGTGGTATTTGAGAAACTATGAAAGTATCTAAACTCTCTTTGCCTTTATGAAACCTTGAAATAGAGTTTCTAAGTTCCTCAACTTCATTTTTCAAAATATTGTTTTCTTTAAGTAAAGTTTTTGTTGAGGGTTTAGAGGAATACTCATCTAATGATTTTTTAAAAGCTTCATTAGAAGTTTTAAGATCAAAATTCTCTTTTTGTAAAACTTCCATTTTGTTTTTCAAATGTAAAAGTTTTTTTTTATAAGTGTTAAATCTACTTCTATATTTTTCTAACTCTAGGTTCAATACTTCTATTAAACCCTGCTCATCATCATCTTCACTATCATCATTATTAAAAGAATATGAGTAAGAAGGACCAACCACATCTGTGAAGTGATCCTTTAAAGCTATGAAGCACAGGTTGACCTTTTCTCCTTCATTATCATCTTTTTTACTTAAAGAGGTTTTGTCATCCCATGTGGCTTTGTGACCTTTCTCCCCATCTTCTTTCTGAATATTTTCTTGTGTTTCTTGAGCTTTGGACATTCTCGTTTGATATGTCATTTCTTTCCACATTCATAATACTTTACCTCCTCTTTATTTCTTTGAGAGTCATTTGAGGAGTGTTTGAGGGTTCTTTGTTTGAAGTTTTGAGAATTACCTAGTCTCTTCTCAATTATTCTTTTTAATCTTCTTGAGAGAATGACAATGCCCTCATTTGCATCATCACTTTTTCTTCATCATCTTCACTTACCTCTTGAGATTTTGAAGTAAAGGCTTTGAGTGCTGGAGGCTTTCTCCTTTCTGGTTCAGCTTCAAGTTCTATATCTCTTTTACCGCCATTTCATGCATTAGAAGTTTGCCAATAAGCACATCAGTAGGCTTGACACTCATATTTTCATTAGCCTCTTCTATACCCATAACTCTTAAACCATAGTCTTTGAGAGGAAGGCTTCTCAGAATCTTGTTGTTCACATCTTCCAAGCTCAAATGTTTTCTGAGCTTTCTTATGCCATTGATGATGGCTAGAAGATGGTTCATCATATTGGGGATAGATTCATTGGATTTCATCTTGAAGAGTTCATATTCCGAAGTGAGAAGGTGAATCTTCTTGGATTTCACTTGTGGTTCCTTCATGATAACTCTCCAATGTTTTCCACATGCTATATGCGATAAGACAATGTTAAATCCTGCCACATTCTTTAAGAGATAGAGAACTTACGAGGATTATCATCGCCTTTTTGTTTTTGAAATTAGCTCTTCGTTGAGGCTCTGTCCAATCATCTCTTGAACTAATTTCTTCTTCACCATCTACTCCTCTCTTAATTGGTGATGTCCATTTTTTTCGAACACTATCCTAAACTTCGATTCCCTCACTATCGAGGTATGTCTCCATCCAAAATTTCCAATGAGCATAATTTGCTCCATCAAAGTAAAACTTGAGACTTTGAAATCCTTCATTGACCATTTCTTGATCTTTGCTAATGCTTTTTAGGGTTTGTTACTAGACAAGCTCTGATACCAATTGTTGCCCAGATAATGAACCAAGATGGGGGTTGAATTGGTTAGCAACTAAAAAAACTGCTTAACTTGAAAGTGCGGAATAAATTAAATAGAGTAAGGAAGGAGAGATATCACACACAAGATTTATAAAAGTTCGGGTATTAACAAACCCTACTCCTCTCCCCAATCTCAATTGGGTATTTCACTAACATAATAAGTGTTACAATTGAGTTTTTCAAGCTCGCTCCCAACTATGGTGTTTCCTTCAAAGGCTAACACCTAACCCAAAAATTCTCTTGTTTTATGGCTCACACAAAAACCAATTCCTTGGGTTTTATGGCTCACACAATAAACCCTTACAAGTGATTCACTCTTAACTTGAAATACCCAAACTCTCTTTTGAGCAATTGGTTATAATGAAAACACTCAACAACCTACAATGCTTAGAAATATGAGCACTTAGGTTTTCACAATGAATAGAGGTTTGTTGAGAAAAATTAATTAATGCACAAGGCTACAACAAGATTAATGATTCATAATAATTGTTGTTCTTCTTGTTGGGATTCATAAATGACTTGCATTTATACTTCATTTGTGAATTATAGCTATTTGGGTGCATTTAATGCAAAAATAACCGTTGAACCAACTCTTACTTTTGCGCCTGTTATGTTTTTCTGTCCTCATTCACGTGCATAAATATGTGTCACGGTCGTGAATGTTCTTCCAAGCTGTGGTCTATGTGGTGACTCTGGTCATGAAGCTCTTTAAAAGAATTGGAGGAATTTGATCACAAGCGTGATTAATAATTTCACGAGTGTGAATATTCTTCCTATCCATAGTCCATATGGTGACACTGGCCGTGAAGCTCTCTAGAAAAATTTGACATGTTTTGTTCATGGCATGACTGCTTGATCATTCACGATTGGTTTGATCCCTCATGTTTGTGAACTTTTGAATGTTGGAGAGTTGGCGCTATGCTATATTCACGAGCATGACATAAGTAGTCATGTGTGTGACTTTGCTATGTCTTTGATTTTAATCTTCAAAAGTTCTCTTTCAATCTTGCATCATGTTCTAATCAATACATATCCTGTTTAACACACTTAGAACAAATATTGTTAAATATATTATTGCTATTTTATTTGTTATCATCAAAATGATAGAAATACCCCTCAAGGTTCAACAATTTCTATGGTAAATGGGAATATGACCCCTCTATAGTAGAGTTTTGGTTAGAAGGGGCAAAAAGAGTCTTTGATTAGCTTTATTATAGAGATGAAGAGAAATATGAGTATGCAGTGTCCTTGTTGCAAGATCATGCATATGACTGGTGGCGGTCAGAGTCCCAAAACACAGAGGCACCCGAACCTATGACTTGGGAATTCTTTCTAGAAAAATTCAAGGAGCAATACATCCCCCTTATCTACACAAATGACAAGAAGATAGAGTTTTTGATGTTGAAATAAGGGAACATGTCAGTAACAGCATATGAGAGAGAATTCACGCATTTATGCAAGTATGTTGGCATTGTATCCAAAGAAGTTGATAAATGTCGGTGTTTTGAAGATGGATTGAGGGATCTGATCAAGCTACAGGTCTCATCCCTACATCTGATGAGCTTCCCTAGTTTACTAGCATCTACTAGAATAGTTGAAAGAGTCTTGGCGACACAACAACCACTGCATGTTAGTGGGGTTAGTAGACCCGCCGCACCATAGCCACATGAAGGATAGTCGAGTGTCAAAAGAGTAAGATCTTTTAGTGGTCAATTTTAGGCTGGGGGTTCCAGCAGACCTTCTTCTTACAGATGGGAACAACTCGCAAGATCAGTTTCATCAGTAGCCAGTACACTGACAGAGGCATCCCGGAGATCTACCCCTCTACCAGTGTGTCAGTATTGTGGTCATCCTCACCTAGGAGAGTGTTGGTGGATGATAGGAGCGTGCTTAAGATGCGGCTCTAAGGACCATCTGGGAAGAGATTATCCATTGCTACAGTTTGGCAAATGTTTAGGGAGTGTTGATTCAGCAAGGAAAATGAGGCCGAGCAGGGCTAAGCCAATTTAGGTTAGACATAGTGGAGAGGCCGGAAGGCAGTAGAGCTGTTCCAGTAAGAGTTTATACCATGCGAGGTCGGGAGGAGTAGGATGCATTTGACATCATAGTGGGTAAATTCCTTCCCTTTGACTCTTATATACATGCATTGATAAATTTGAGGTCAACATATTGACACATATGCACACCACCACCTGGTCGAGAGGCTCTAGAATATGAGATTCTTATGACTAATTCATTAGGGTACAGTGAGTAGGTTAGTGAAGTCTTTTGAGGTTGGCCAGTCGAAATTTATGATAGGCAATTCCCAGTTGATCTGATAAAGCTACCATTCTATGAGGTTGATGTGATCTTAGGAATGGATTGGCTAGTTCATCATGGAATGATGGTAGATTATGGAAGAAGGCAGATGAGGATTAAAGTTCCAGATTTGGAGGAAGAGATAGTGGTGATTGGTCAGAATAGAAAATATCCAGATAATGTGATATCGATGCTAAAAGCTCAGAAACTCATCAATATGGGATGTGAGCCTTTCCTGGCATATGTGATTGATGTTAGAGGAGTGCTCTAAAGGCAATCACCTTTAGCACTTATTGTACAAATTTATTTGATTAATAAAAGGCTTTTTCATTAATTTGATGTTCATTTGATATATGAATTGATAAGTGATCTTAAATCAATTAATGAAGTCCTTGATACATAACATAGCATCAAGGCAATCATGATAAGATCATGATATTGAGATTCTTATCATGTGTAATTATGTTAGTATCAAAATTATCCCTAGTCATAGGATTAATGAGACGGGACATTATTAATCCAGACAAACTAGCACATGTTACACTCCTTGATTGGATCGAGTAGTAGATCTCATAATCTATAAACATGAGATGTTTAGAGTTAACATATGGATGCTTGCTAAGTGTAGCTAAGTACATTGGATGACCAACTATGAGACAATCATATGGATAATCTATTCAAATGTCAATGATAGTCGCATCATAGCAATGGTGTAAGTATCCTTAGACTTGAGGTACTTAAGGATATCTTGAATATTGATTCTGTATTTTGACATTATTCCTTGTTGCCTCAGAGAGGTAGCTCATAGGGTGGTGATTGGATACAACTTGAGGTATTCGAAGGTAATTGGGTAACCAACAAAGGATTCACCACTCTTAATAGAAGGAGTGTATACCCATGGCCTCTTGTCGTGGTCATTACTCAGGAATCTGTGGCCGGAGTGGAAATGTCATAAAGATAGTCTTCAATGACATATCTAATAGAGTAATGAGCCTCAAGGACAAGAACTAACATTACTTGGACTAGACGTGACGTAGTCAGTCTAGTGGAAGTTGACACATGTCCATACTCTGAACCAAGTGGGATATAGATCGGTGAAAGGAATAATTGCACAGAAATTGTCTATGGAAAGGTTCGTAGTCAAACCACTGAATTTCTGATCAATTGGGGGTTAAGATGTATTGCTAGATACCCCTCATGACCTGCTTAAATTAATTGTTAATTTAAGTGACCAACATAATCGGAAACCTAATGGGTCACACGCATTGAAGATATAGAGAATGAGTAAAATGGTCTTGGATAGGATCCAAAATATGAGAGAATTATTGTAGGATGGATCGCGACGAGATTGCACCAAAAAATTGTTCGCGAGTGTCATGGGCCCTTACGGGCCCGTGCGGGCTAGGCAGGCTGCTGGCCTATCTTACGGGCCAGCTGGGTTGCCCAGCGGTATCCCGCAGTAGGCCCAGTGAGCCTGCAACTTCCATCTGTTGGCCAACGGCTAATTACTATTCATTAGTTGTCATTTTCTCCATTTTTGACTTTTCATCTTATTTTTGAATTTGATTCAAATAGAAAAGACATCAAATGGCAGAAAATAGACATAAAAATATTTTTAAGACAACAAAAATTCTCTCAAGAACACTTTCAAATCTAGCACTTTGAATTTGTTCAAACCATTTTCTCTTGATAGTTTCTTCCTCATTATTTGCGTGGATTATCATTAGAGACATCATAGTGTGGATTTTTGTGGTTTGCTACAACCCAACAAAGTGAAGATTTGAAGAACGAATAAAAATTATAAGGTATAATTTTTAACATTTACATTTATATAAATTAGTTTTAATGGTACAAGTATAATCTTTTGCTTTGGATTTTGAAAAATTTTATTTTTCGCTGCATTTATGAATATGATTCATTTTTCAAAACCCAACATTGGTATCAGAGCCTCCTTGTATCCATTAAAATTAATTTTAATTGAAAGTGCAATGGGATTGCATGTTTTTGATGATTTTGGATCAATAGGTTTTGAAAATTTGAAATTAATTTGTAAAATATAATTTACATATTTTTCTTTCTTTATTTTGATCATAGGATGATTAAGAATAATTATTTTGATTGAAAAATGATTTGAATGTGATTCAAATAATTAATTTCGGATTTATTTCAAAAATGCCTAAAATTGCCTTGTTTATGAACATGTGTTGTTGTTTGGCTTAATTGATGGGGCTGGTTGCATTTTTCTTGTAATTTAATTATGAAAAAATTATTTAGACATATTGAGAATATTTTTATACCTCTGGAAGTATCTAATAATTAATTAAAATTTTAATTAATTTTTCAAATAAAGACAAAAAGGGGACTGTTTTAGCTTACCCGATGGGGCTGTTTTATTTATTTTTTTGTATGTGTTTATTTTATTTCCAGCACCTTGAAATAATTTTTATGTGATTAAAAATATGTAATTTTGATGTTATATACATGCCAAAATTATTTTCAAGCATTTGAAATTGTAAAAAAAAAATAGATATCGAATTAGTCATTTTGATCATCTAAGTGTGTCGGTTCATTTGTCTTAGTAATTTTGGCTTGTGCCAAAACTATTTTGATGAACTTGAGCTGACATAAAGATAATTAGAATTGTGATTTGATGTTCTGAAAATTTTTAAAATTTTTGGAAATTAATTTTGAATTAATTTAAGTTGTGCAATTGTAATTCGAGTATGACTAGAAATTGGTATGTATATTAAAATTAAATTGTTTAATTTTAACATCATAATATTCTGATTTTAAGGAGAATTAATTTTGAATTATTTTTGGAAATATGGAATTTAATTTAATTTGATTAAATATTAAATTTCACTTTAAAATGACATACAAAATTAAATTAACCAAAAGAACACATATAGGCAAATTCGATTCAAGTGTTGAATCGATTTACAAATTGAAATCCAAAATTGTCATTTTTATTTTGTGCATTAGAGAATACAAGTTAGGGGTGTATGAAAAGGCATGATGGATGATTATGGACTTAGTTCCAATATGATTGAGCATGCATGGAATTATTTTATTTTATGGTAAATAGGGTCTGCGTGTCCCTACCTCTTTTTTTTCTTTCTTATGTATTTATCTTCTCATCTTAATCCCCTCAAATGTAAATTGAGGTTTTCTATAATTTGAAATATGTAATTAGATTACATAGGATTTGGATAGAATGAAGATACAAAGGAGCAAGAAGCAAAAGAGATGGTACCATAAACAATAAGACTTAGAATTAGGAATTTGATTTCTATTTTGGGTTGTAAATTCATGCATATATCTAGGTAAGACCTAGTCAATCTCTCTTTGGCTCAAGAGATTGACTTTAGTATGTCGATAATCATACCATATAGTTAATATAACTATCTTTATATATCAATGTGATGAATGTATGATATATAAAAGCATGAAATAATAAATTGATGAGACTTAACAAAGAAATCCCTCACTAAATAAACAATTAAGTCTTATGCATTCCATTAATATGGGGAGAACCATAGTGTTTCTAGAGTTAGGGTTATCGAGTTTCCTCAAGCTCACTCTATAAGAATATGTTCAATCCATTGACGTTAGATTTCACGATTAATGTAACACCACATCTTATACATTTGAGTTCAACCTATCCCTGTATCAATTAATCACACATAGCATGCTGGAAAGAAAAAATACCCTGTTAACATTGGTAGTAAAATTTTTTTTCTATATCATATCTTGTAAAATCAACTAATGACTTTGCAAGTCTCATATCCTGTAATATTACTCAATGACTTTTCAAGTCAACATTAATACCCCCAATACAATATATCACATATGTTAAAACATAAACTTTACACATAAGTATTTACGAGTTGATTACATTTATACATTTTTAAAACCCATTCCAAACTGACTGTACATATTCAACCATATAAATACAAAATGCAGATGACATATTTTTATGCTTGTGTGGAATGCAAGGAGGGAGAGAGTGATGAGGCTCGACCAATGACCTGTGCTCCATGTCTTCTATACGCTACTCAAAATGAGCTATCACTTTTCTTTACCTAAAAAATGATGCAAATTGATGAGTTGTGGCTCAGTGAGAATAACCATCCAATGAGCTCTACAGTACCAAACAACTTATAGTAATATATCATAAATCCAATATATACCATGTATTCCATTCCATTCATCAGTATCCTATAAGTATCAATAAAGTTGAAACATATAATCATTACTCTTTATGTATGCAAATGTTTTGCTTATTTCATTTTTTTGTGACTAAGTTAAACAGACATTGCCCCGGGTTTCCATATGAATATTTTCCATGTGAACATTTGCATTTGCTAGCTAGCTTGATCATTTGTTTCATTTGCTAGCTAGCTTGATCATTTGTTTCATTTGCTCATTTGTTGGGCCATAAGCCTCTTCTTTTGCTTTACAATATCGATTAACTAGTCACAACGCCCTTTTAGTCCATATGCATATGCAATTGTATTTAAGCATTCATCAACCATTGCATCTTTATCATATACAACATACATATATTACATATATACCTCATATGTCACGCATATACCTTGCATATACTATACATATACCATGTATATATATCACATATGTCAAACATATACCTCAAATATACCACAAGTATACCATTTATATGTACCACAATGTCACAAATTTTCCATCATTACATTATCAAGGACCAATCATGACAATCATATGAATCACATAGCAAGCAACATTCATTTGCACTAAAGAATTCGATTGATAATTAGACTCATCGTTCTCCTTTGATTCCGACCCCTAACTTATTTTCTATCCATTCCTTGTGGGTCTCCAATATGTTGCTAGCCTAATATGAAAACATAATCGATTAACTCATGATTAGGGAGACTTAATGTGGCTTAAACAAATTAATATGCATTATTCATGTCAATAGTTAAGATTTTTCCTATGAGGCAGTGTGACTGTTTAGCCTATAACTTTTTCTATACTTGACCAATTAATCTAATTATTGTTCCTAATTAACACTAACATATATTTATAGAACATATTAAAATTTCAGACCAATTGGATCATTTTACAATTTGTGGTTGAATTTCTAAGTGTGTTCTATTTTTTGCCTCATTTTCTGCCTTTAGGCAGTTTCAAGGTACTCATTTTGGTTCATCATAAATTATAATATATAAGTTATATTTTAATGAAAATTTACAGACACTTATATGGGTTCATATGGAACATTTTTCATGTTTAAAACTATTATCAATTATGTCTCTAAGGGCTTCATATTATAACAAAAATTGTACTGGTCCATAATAGAATTGGCTTCCGGACCAGTATGACTTCCAAAGACCACAAGTTAGTCTATACATAACATATTAAGCTGAAAAGTAGTACCAAAATTTATCTAAGACATATAGATATAACTTTATATTTTCTATCATTTACAAAATCTAGCTCTAATGAGCTCAAATTAGCCAAACATGTTGCTGGCTCTGCCCAGGGCACTCAGTAGGCAGTTCAAACTATGGAACAATCATGGTTCCATTCACCATAACTCAACATTTACAAGACCTATGAACCTGAAATTTGGTGTAAAAATAAATAAAACATATATATACAACTTTTATGTTTTTAGGTAGTTCCAATATTGGCTTTAACATATTCAAAACTACCGAACACAGTAGCTAATTTACTTAGGGTTTACATCCGGACCAGTTTTAGTACGAAGAAGATATCTCATTCTATACACCACATCTTGAAAAAATATTTACATATACATAAACCAAAGACATAAATGAACAACGTTTGTGTTTCAAGCTTTTCCAGAATCAATTTCTATGTGCATCAAAATTGGGTTGCAAATTAGTGCCTATTAATGAACCTAAGCAACTCAAATCAATCCTATAGCAATAAGAATTGATTACTTACTAAGAACGACCTTGCAAGAGATCAGTATGCTTCAAAAAATAAGTGAAACAAGGATGAATTGAAGTTTGAAAAGGAGGAAAATGAAGAAGATATCAGGCTGGAGAAGAAGGCAGAAATGGGAAGATAAAGCTAGCTTTTTGTTTTTTGTCTTTTTATCTTTTTCTCATCTCTTTTCTCCTTTCTCTTCTCTTCTCTTTTATTTATCTTTTGTGTCATTTTCATTTTATTTTTTCTATATTATTATTATTATTTACATATATTTATAATTCTACTAATTCACACAATAATACAACTTAATCATTTGGCCCAATTTAACTAAATTAACAATGTAATTGTTTACTAATCTTAATCTAATCATTTTTTTTACTTTCATTTAGTCACCTTATTCAATTTATTTCTAATGCTTTGTTATCATCATTTAGGTTATAAGGATACACGTGTGACTCGATACAATTGCCAAATACTAGGACACGTAGCTAGTGCGTGCCATGAACTTGTTTCTAAGAAAATATGTATGAAATGCACATGTTCAATTAGATTATATGGAAGATGCATATGTTCAAATGAAATGCATGTGGGTATGCATGTGGGGAAGGTCAATGATGTTACAATTAATGGGTTAGACTTAACCGATATTATTAACTTGTTGGATTTGCGCCAAGGTTAATGTGTATTGGAGGTGAAGTTGGGTTTGTATACATGACATGTACACATATTAAGAGTTGATAGCCCAATGTATGTATACACATCAATAAGTTGATTGCACAAGATTCGATAGTTGTATGAATAATGCAATTGGTATGGATTAGATACCTACCAACCAAACTAAGGATAGCTTGTTGAGTTGCCTCAAGGTTATTCTTAGCTAGTTGGATATCGACCTACTAGGAGAACTTCCATATAAGTTCTCTCGGGTTCATAGTGAGGGCTATGGATTCGCTATAAAATAGTGGGAGCCATAATGCGATTTATTAAAGACCTAATAAACATGCATTTTATGTACATTCTAACATGTTCTATTTTACATTTAGGTTGCTAGAATCATCATCATGACAAGTGTGAATTTGCGATCGCTAATGGAATCAAATAAGTTGACTGGGCCCAATTTTTTAGATTGGCTAAGGAATCTGAGAATAGTTCTCAAATCCGAAAAGATTGGCTATGTCCTAGATGAGGCACTCCCTAATCCCCTTACTGTTAATGCTTCTGAAGATGTTTAGAAGGCATATAAAAAGCATCTCAATGATAGTGAGATGGCAAGCTGCATTATGCTTGCTACTATGTCAGCTGAGTTGCAAAAGCAGCATGAGGCTATGAATGCTAATTCCATAGTATACCATCTAAGAGAGCTTTTTGATGAGCAAGCACGTTCCGAAAGGTTCGAAACTTCAAGGTTGCTCTTCCACACTAAGATGGTTGAGGGGACATCTCTAGTGCAATATGCATTGAAGATGAATGGATATATTGAGAGGTTGGCCACCTTGGGATTTGTGATGGACCATGAATTAAGTATTGACTTAATTCTAACCGGTTTGTCTGATAGTTATTCACATTTTGTTCTTAATTATAGGATGAACCAAATCTCTACCACTATTCCTGAGCTGATTAACTTGTTTAAAATAGCTGAGTCATCTGTCAAGAAGGACAGTAAGGTTGTGATGCTGGTGGACTCCTCAAGTTCTAAAAGGAAGAACCTTAAGAAGAAGAAGAAGTCCATGAAGCCTAAGGGAGGCGTGGCCAAAAAAAAGGCCAAGGAGATTGCTCCAAAAGGGACATGCTTCCATTGTGGCAAGGATGGCCATTGGAAGAGAAACTGCAAGGCTTACTTGGAGTCCTTGAAGAAGAAGGCATCTGATGCCCCATCTACTTCAGGTATTTTTGTCATTGAAATTAATACTATTTCCAATAATAATATATGGGTATTATATACCGATTGTGGCTCACAAATATGCACTGATATACAGGGACTAAGGAACAGTAGATAGCTTAATAAGGGAGAGTCAGACCTAAGCATTGGAAATGGAGCAAGGGTTGCTGCATTAGCTATAGGAACATATGTATTGACCCTCCCTAGTGGGCTTATATTAAATTTGGAGAATTGCTATTATGTACCTGTTTTGACTAAAAACATTATTTCTGTTTCAAGTCTAAATAAAGATGGTTTCCTTTTAGCTTTTAGTAACAATTGTTGTTCTATTATGTTGAATGGAATTCTTTATGCTAATGGTACATTATGCAATGGAGTATACATATTAGATATGTCAAATCCAATTTTAAACATCAATGATAATAGAAGGCAAAAACAAGATATGTTGAAATCATCTTAGTTATGCCATTGTCATCTTGGTCATATAAGTGAGAAACGCATGGCTAAGCTACACAAAAGTGGTAGTTTGGGGTCATTTGATTATGAATCATATGACACATGTGAATCTTGTTTACTAGGCAAGATGACTAAATTACCCTTTAGGGGAAAAGGTGAACATGTTAATGGACTTTTAGACTTAATACATTCAGATGTATGTGGTCCAATGTCTACACATGCTAGAGGTGGTTTCATCTACTTCATTACTTTTATCGATGACTACTCACGATTTATGAGATACAAATATGAAGATTTTGAAAAGTTCAAAGAATTCAGAAATGAAGTAGAGAAACAACTTGGAAAAAGTATTAAAACACTTCAATTTGATCGAGAAGGTGAATACTTGGGCCAAGAGTTTCTATATTATCTTATGGATAATGGGATTTTATCTCAATGGACTCCACCTTACACTCCACAACACAATGGTTTGGCTGAAAGAAGAAACTGAACCTTGTTAGACATTGTAAGGTCTATGATGAGTTTTGCGGAATTGCCTAAATCCTTTTGGGGTTATGCACTAGAGACCGCCATTTATATATTAAATGGAGTTCCTTCAAAGTCAGTTGATGTTACTCCATATGAGATTTGGTATAACAAGAGGCCCACATTTTTTTACATGAGAATTTGGGGTTGTCCTGCTTATGCGAAGCGGACAATGTCAGATAAGCTAGAAGCTAAGTCTGACCGATGTCTGTTTGTGGGATACCCAAAAGCATCATATGGATATCAATTTTACCACCCCTTGGAACAAAAGATTTTTCTTTCATGACATGCTATCTTTTTAGAGAGAGAATTCCTTCTAAAAGGAGATAGTGGGAGCAAAATTGAACTTAAGGAAGTTCAAGATGCTCAAACAGATGTTGATCAACTGCCTGAACCCGAGCTTGTTACTCATACAGATGATATAACAGCTCAACCCTCTGAAGTACAAGAGCTTCGTAGGTCAAGTAGGATACGTACTGTTCCAGAGAGATATGGATTTCTCATTAGTGAACAGAACGACGTATTGCTCATAGAAAATGATGAGCCTACAACCTATGAAGAGGTTCTGAATAGTTCAGAATCTAAAAAATGGCTTCAAGCCATGAAGTCTGAAATGGATTCCATGTATGAAAACCAAGTATGGACATTGGTTGACCCACCCGAAGGAATAAAGCCTATAGGGTGCAAGTGGGTTTTCAAAAAGAAAACTGACATGGATTTTAATGTGATTACCTATAAAGCTAGACTTGTTGCTAAAGGTTATCGTCAAAGATAAGGAATTGACTACGATGAAACTTTTAGCCCAGTAGCTATGCTTAAATCCATAAGGATACTCCTAGCCATTGCTACTCATTATGATTATGAGATATGGCAAATGGATGTGAAAACAGCTTTCCTTAATGGAAATTTGACTGAGGATGTGTACATGACACAACCAGAAGGTTTCATATCCAAAGATGGCAAAAAGGTATGTAAGCTTTAAAGATCCATTTATGGATTAAAGCAAGCATCCAGGAGTTGGAATATTCGATTTGATAAGACAATTAAACAGTTTTTGATAAGACAATTAAACAGTTTGGTTTCTTACAAAATTCGGATGAACGTTGTGTCTATAAGAAGGTTAGTGAGAGTGCAATCGTATTTCTTGTGTTATATGTAGATGACGTATTGTTAATGGGAAATGATATCTCAGCCTTACAATCAGTCAAGTTTTGGTTATCCAAGAATTTCTCTATGAATGACCTTGGAGAATCGGTCTATATTTTAGGGATAAAGATCTCTAGAGATAGATCTAAAAGGTTGCTTGGTCTTTCACAGTCTATATACATAGATAAAATGCTAAAGAGGTTTAGCATGGAGCAGTACAATAGGGGATATATTCCCATGACCCATGGGATTACTCTCTCAAAGTCTTTGTGTCCAAAGACACAAGATGAGAGGACACACATGAGTTTGATTCCATATGCTTCAACTATAGGATCAATCATGTATGCTATGATATGTACAAGACTCGATGTATCATATGCTCTGAGTGTCACGACTAGATACTAATCGAACCTTGGTGAGGGTCATTGGGTGGCTGTCAAGAATATCCTTAAGTACTTAAGAAGAACTAAGGATGTATTCTTGGTATATGGAGATGGAGATATTACTGTGAATGGGTATACCGAGCCAGCTACCAATCTGACAAAGATGACTCAAAATCTCAGTCAAGTTATATATTCACACTAAATGGTGGAGCAGTTAGTTGGAAGAGTTCCAAATAGGAAACGAATGCTGATTCCACAACCGAAGCAGAGTACATTGCAGCTTTTGAAGCAGCAAAGGAAGCAGTTTGGATAAAGAAATTCATCATAGAACTTGGAGTGGTTCCCAGCATTATTGATCGAACACAATTGTATTATGATAGTAATGGAGCCATTGCGCAAGCAAAGGAGCCACGGTCTCATCAGAGATCCAAACATGTACTCAGAAGATACCATTTAATTAGAGAAATCATTGGTAGGAATGATGTAAACATAGAAAGAGTGCCAACATATCAGAATATTGTTGATCCTTTAACTAAGCCACTTCCCCAAAAGAAATATGATTCTCAAGTACTTGCCTATGGAATTAAATACAAAGGCGATTGGCTTTGGTGCAAGTGGGAGCTTGTTAGAGGAGTGCTCTAAAGACAATCACCTTTAGAACTTATTGTACAAATTTATTTGATTAATAAAAGGCTTTTTCATTAATTTGATGTTCATTTGATATATGAATTGAAAAACGATCTTAAATCAATTAATGAAGTCCTTGATACATAACATAGCATGAAGGAAATCATGATGAGATCATGATATTGAGATTCTTATCATCTGTAATTATGTTAGTATCAAAATTATCCATAGTCATAGGACTAATGAGACGGGACATTATTAATCCAGACAGACTAGTACATGTTACACTCCTTGATTAGATAGAGTAGTAGATCTCATAATCTATAAACATGAGATGTTTAGAGTTAACATGTGGATGTTTGCTAAGTGTAGCTAAGTACATTGGATGACCAACTATGAGACAATCATATGGATCATCTATTCAAATGTCAATGATAGTCACATCATAGCAATGGTGCAAGTATCCTTAGACTTGAGGTACTCAAGGATATCTTGAATATTGATTCTGTATTTTGACATTATTCCACGTTGCCTCAGAGAGGTAGCTCATAGGGTGGTGATTGGATACAGCTTGAGGTATTCGAAGGTAATTGGGTAACCAACAAAGGATTCACCACTCTTGATAGAATGAGTGTATACCCATGGCCTCTTGTCGTGGTCATTACTCAGGAATCTTTGGCCGGAGTGGAAATGTCATAAAGATAGTCTTCAATGACATATCTAATAGAGTAATGAGCCTCAAGGACAAGAACTAACATTACTTGGACTAGACATGACGTAGTCAGTCTAGTGGGAGTTGACACATGTCCATACTCTGACCAAGTGGGGTATAGATTGGTGAAAGGAATAATTGCACATAAATTGTCTATAGAAAGGTTCGTAGTCAAACCACAGACTTTTTGGTCAATTGGGGGTTATGATGTGTTGTTAGATACCGCTCATGACCTATTTAAATTAATTGTTAATTTATGTGGCCAACATAACCGGGAACCTAATGGGTCACACACATTGAAGATATGGAGAATGAGTAAAATGGTCTTAGATAGGATCCAAAATATGAGAGAATTATTTTATGATGGATCGCAATGAGATCGCACAAAAAAATCGTTCGGGAGTGTCACGGGCCCGTACGGGCCTGCGCGGGCTAGCAGTCCGCAGTAGGCCCAGCGTGCCTGCAGCTTCCATCCATTGGCCAACGGCTGTAATTGGCCATAATTAGGCCAATTATAGCCAATTACTATTCATTAGTTGTCATTTTCTCCATTTTGACTTTTCATCTTATTTTTGAATTTGATTCATATAGAAAAGACATCAAATGGCAGAAAATAGACATAAAAATATTTTTTGTGAAAAAAATATTTTTAAGACAACAAAAATTCTCTCAAGAACACTTTCAAATCTAGCACTTTGAATTTGTTCAAACCATTTTCTCTTGATAGTTTCTTCTTCATTCTTCACGTGGATTATCATTAGAGACATCCTAGTGTGGATTGTTGTGGTTTGCTACAACCCAACAAAGTGAAGATTTGAAGAACAAATAAAAATTACAAGGTATGATTTTTAACATTTACATTTATATAAATTAGTTTTAATGATACAAGTATGATCCTTTGCTTTGGCTTTTGAAAAATTTTATTTTTCTCTGCATTTATGAATATGATTCATTCTTCAAAACCCAACAATTGATACAAAAAAGAATAGTCTGAAGTTGGTCGACATCCCAACTGTTAGTGAGTTTCCAAATGTGTTTTCTGAGGAGTTGCCAGGATTACCACCTTACTGAGAGATAGAGTTTGCCTATCGAGTTAATACTTAGCACCACTCTTATATCTATTACACTATACCAGATGGAAGCTATTGAATTGAAATAGTTGAAGGTGTAGTTGCAAGAATTGTTAGATAAGGGATTTATACAACCTAGTGTATCATCGTGGGGTTCTCCAGTATTGTTTGTAAAGAAAGATGGCACCTTATAGTTGTGCATCGATTATAGGCAACTTAACAGGTGACTATTAAGAATAAGTATTTGTTGCCTAGGATTGATGACCTTTTTGATCAACTGAAAGGTGTAGCATGTTTTCAAAAATAAATATTTGAATAGGGTATCATCAACTAAAGATCAAGGAGTCATATATACCGAAGATGGTGTTCAGGACTCGTTATGGTTATTATGAGTTCCCAATGATACCATTTGGTTTGACGAATGCACTAATAGTGTTTATAGACCTGATGAACCGAGTGTTCAATCCATATGTTGATCAGTTTATAGTGGTGTTCATTGATGACATTCTGGTATATTCTAGAGACATAGAAGAATATGATCAGAATCTCAAAATAGTATTGCAGACCTTAAGGGAGAAAAAATTGTATGCAAAGCTATCTAAGTGTCAGTTTTGGCAAGAAGCAGTTAGTTTTATAGGTCATATGGTATCAGTAAAAGGTATTTGAGTTTATCCTAGTAAGATTGAAGCTATTCTTAATTTGAAACCACCTCGTAATGTGACTAAAATGAGAAGTTTTCTTGGATTAGCTAGATATTATATGAGGTTCATGAAGGTATTTTTATCCATAATGACTCCGTTGATCTGATTATTGCAGAAAGACATCCAGTATGAATGGACGGACAGGTGTTGGGCTAGTTTTTATAGAATCAAGGTAACATTGATTGAAGCACCAGTCTTGACTCAGCCTACTCTAAGAAAATATTATGTTGTGTACAGTGATGTAAGTCACAATGAGCTAGGTTGTGTTCTTATGCAAGAGGGAAAAGTGATTGCATATGCCTCTAGACAGCTCAAGCCTAACGAGCTTAACTATCCAATGCATGATTTAGAGCTTGCAGTGATAGTCTTTACTCTCAAGATCTGGACACATTACTTTTTTGGAGAAATATGCTACATTTATATGGACCATAAGAGTCTTAAGTACTTGTCTTCACAGAAAGAGTTGAACCTGAGGCAATGGGTTGGAGTTGATTAAAGACTATAATTGTGTGATTGACTACTAGCTAGGAAAAGCGAATGTGGTGTCTTATGCCTTAAGCAAAAATATGTTAGATGAGCTTCAAGTGGAGTCTACTCTGATACAAAGAATTAAAGCAGATCAGAAGAAAGATAAAAAGCTTGTAAAAATAGCAAAGCCATGAAAAATGGAGAAAAGTCAGAAATTTCTTTAACAGATAATGGTACCATGTATTTCAAGAACTGGATTTGTGTACTGAGAATAGAAGAGTTGAAGTTAGAGATTTTAAAGGAAGGTCATAAAACGGTCTATACTATACATCCATGTGGAAACAAAATGTACCAAGATTTGAAAACACAGCACTGGTGGTCAGCGATGAAAA
The DNA here is from genome assembly GCA_023653625.1 of Triadica sebifera. Taxonomy (NCBI): domain Eukaryota; kingdom Viridiplantae; phylum Streptophyta; class Magnoliopsida; order Malpighiales; family Euphorbiaceae; genus Triadica; species Triadica sebifera. The sequence goes on along the minus strand of CM042903.1, from coordinate 568,108 downwards.
AGGATATCACCGAGTTGCTAAGTGTTTAATCTGTCAACAAGTGAAAGTTGAACATCAATTACCCACAGGATTACTACAACTGATTTCCAAACCAGAATGGAATTGGGAAAGAGTCATGATGGATTTTGTGTTCAGTTTACCGGTAACTCAGAGAAAGCATGATGCAGTATGGGTGATAATGGATCAACGAATGAAGTTAGTGCATTTCCTTCCAGTCCAGATGGACTATACTTTGAACAAGTTGGTGGAGATTTATGTGAATGAGAGAGTGAGACTTCACGGAGTGCCTATATCTATTATCTCTAACATAGATCCTAGATCTACATCATAATTCTAGAAGAGCTTACAACAGGCTTTGGGAACTTTACTCAGTTTTAGCATGGCCTTTCATCCATTGATGGATGGACAATCATAGTGAGTCATTCAATTATTAGAAGACATGATGAGAAGTTGTGTGCTTGATTTTGAGGGAAGTTGGGATTAATATTTATCTCTTATGGAATTTGCCTACAATAATAATCATCAAACAAGCATTGGCATGGCTCCTCATAAGGCTTTGTATGGAAGAAAGTGCAAGACCCCAGTTTGTTGGACCAATTTGAACGAGAAGAAGTTAATTGGACTAGAGATAGTTCAACAGACCGAAGAGAAAGTTAGAGTGATCAAAGAAAGATTGAAAGCAGCATAAGATCAACAAAAGTCTTACGCTGACCTAAAGAGATGAGACATAAAATATGTTACAGGTGATAAAGTTTTCTTTAAAGTTTCACCTTGGAAGAAGGTATTATGATTTGGCAAAAAAGGGAATTTGAGTCCAAGGTTTATTGGTCCTTATGAGATTCTGGAAAGAATCGGACCAGTGGCATACCGATTAGCCCTTCCACCAGAGTTGGATAGAATTCACAATAATTTCCATGTTTCAATGCTAAGGAGATATCATTCAGATCTGATTCACATTATACCTGCTGAAGAGATAGAAGTGCAGACAAACATGTCTTGTGAAGAGGAAACAATTACTATTTTAGCATGTGAAGAGAAAGTTCTCTAGAATAATACAGTTCCTCTAGTTAACATCTTGTGGCGGAATCATGCAGTTGAAGAAGCCACGTGGGAAAGTGAGGAAATGATGAACATACAATACTCACAATTGTTAAGTACAAAATGAATAGGTAAATTTTGAAGACAAAATTTATTTTAAGAAAGAGAATGTCATATCCACTAATTCATAGTGGCACATGTCACTAAACTGACATGTTGAACCGATTGGAGTCTGAATTTAGATTTTGATTGGAGAAAAATTAAAATAAAGGTAAATAAGTATGAAAAATGCCTAATAAAGTGTTTAAAGCGCTTAAAGATGTTAGATTACGATAAATGACTAAATTGCAAAATTTAACAAGTTTTGAGGTCAATTTATAATTTATCAAAAATTTGAGTATAGGATAAATACCAATTAAATACATATATTGGACATTAGCATTTGAGTTGGCTGGCCATAGCATGATGGAAGAAGATTAAAATGTTAATTAAGCAAAGTATCAAAGTATATGGTCAAAGTTAGTGGGTCCCATATGAGGACTTTTGTTTCTCTTCTTCTTCCTTCCTTTTCTTCTTCACCTTATTTCTTTTCTTCTTTTTTTTTCTACTCAAGAACCAGCCTCCATGCCACCGTCACTATCCTCCATAGTCAAGATCTTATGCTAGAGAGAGAAAGGAAGAGACAAGGGAGAGAAATACAAGGTAAAATGATTTTCATACACAACAAGACCTAAGGAAGCTAAGGAAAGCAAGAGGGAAGCAAATTCAGCAAGTTTTGAGGATAGATAAATCTCCATATTTGTGATCAAGTAAAAGAAAGAGTATAGGTAACAAGCTCTCCTTCTCCTCTTTAACGTTCATCAAAGGAAAACATGGTTTTGAGCTCATTTAGAGCTTGATTATGTAGAGAGAAAGTTTAGGGTTTCATAAGAGTTTTGATAAGGTAAGGTTTTGATGATGATTTTATGTATTTTAGGAGTTCAAAGTGATAAAGAATGAGCTCAAAGAAACAAAGGCAAAGAGAAAGTTACCTAGAAAAAGTGAAGGACAAAAGAAAAGGTTTGTGCATAACTTAAGACATATCCTATATTTTATTTTCAAGTTGCATGATTTGAGCATTTGGCATGTAAATTAACATTATTGGTGATAAAATTTTGGGTATCAATGTTTGCTAGACTTAGGAGTATATTTGGCAAAAATTAAATTAGTTGATTGTATGTGTACAATGCTGGAATTCATAGAACAATAAGCACATATATTGCTATAACTTAAGCTCTAGAATTCAGATTAATGTATTTTTGGTTGGGTTAGAAAGAAAAGAAAAATGGCTTTAACTTTCATTCAGACTATAAAATCTAAATATGTCTGTATTTTTCCAGAAAAATACATACATTTCAGACCTAGAATATGTCTAGAAAATTCTAGGCAAAATTATTAGTGACCAGTCAATGTTCAATTAATCATATCTTTTTCTATAGAACTCCAAATTTAGTGATTCAAGTTGCATATTAAATCTAAGATTCAGGTATAAATTTTAAGCAAACTTTGTAATGTAATTCAGACTTTAATAGGATCAAAATGGAGGTCAAAATAGAACACAAATTCTACCTGAAATAAGGCAGACTGAAAATAATAAAATTTAAATATTTAAGTTATATTAGGTTAATTGTTATAATGTGAATCTATCTATTATGCAAAGAATACTTTCACTGAGTTATTATATGTATGAAATGTATTAATTTAAGAGTTATGGAATTTAATGACATTAATTAAGCCCTAGAACACCTAACTTAGAACTAGAATTTTGAATAGTTTGGCATGCCAATCAGGGGAATTACTAATGCCTATGTTGGAAGGATTAATGAAGTTGGTGATGACACTATAATTAAAGCAGTAATGACATTATTATTAATGTCGGTGATGACACCTATATATATTTAAATACCGGTGATGGCACTTGTATGCGCATACCATAAATACTCGGGTCGCACTCATAAATGCCTTGATGGAAACCTCGTTATCCTTGTTAGTGGTTCCTAGGTGTTATAGGCATAAATGAGTTAATGAAATTAAAAGAGTTCATGATAAAGTAAAATGAATATAAGATAAAAATATATGAATTGTTATATATATATATATGTTAGTGAACATTGAGATAATAAATTGTATGTAAAGTGTGCACCATAAAAGCATGATAAAGCATATTGAATAAATTTTTATATGTTATGAACAACATGATATAGTATATTGCCTTATCTTTATACACCACTAAGCTTAGAGCTTACAGTGGGAGTTTCCTTCCTCACAGATTTTAAAAGGTAGTTGAAGCTTGTAAATAAAGCGAGTTGTGGCCTAATCCAGTAAAACAGTCGACAGTGAAAACCGTGGGTCACAACTCTTTTGTATTTTGTATTTATATTTTTTTATTTTGGATTTATAAATTATCTTCTATGGTTTTATAATTAACCTGAAGTTTGTAAATATTATCTTATGTAAATAAAATACACATTATCTCTTTTATATCTTTGAGCTTTGAGTAAAACATAGTAATGATAATAATATATGTATGACTTTCTGACATTTATTAAAATAATGATTTGAAGAAGTCGGTATAGCACTCCCTTATCCAAGCACTTGAGGCTGGGGTGAGGGAGTGTTACATTCAAGGACATGAACTAATATTACTTGGGCTAAATGTGACGTAGTTAGTCTAGTGGGAATTGATATATTTCCATACTTTGAACCAAGTGGGGTATAGAATGGTGAAAAAAATAATTGCATGAAAATTGTTTATGGAAATGTTCGTAATCAAATCACTGATTTTTCAGTCAATTGGGGGTCATGATGTGTTGTTAGATACAACTCATTATTTTCTTAAATTAATTATTAATTTAAGTGCTCAATATAACTGAGAATCAAATGAGTCACATGCATTAGAGATGTGGAGAATAAGTAAAAGGGTATTTGATAGGATCCAAAATATGAGAGAATTATTTTGGGTCAGATAGTGATGATTGTGGGAAAAATTACTCAAGAGAGATCATGGGCCCGTATAGGCCTGCTAGCAAGCCCATGCGGGTTGCACTGTGCGCTCCCCTTAATTAGGCTAATTATGGTCATTACTATTCATTCAATTTATTTTTTTATTTTTTATTTTTTTACATTCTTTACGAATTTGATTCAGATGAAAAAGTCATATTTTGATGTTAGATTCATGCCAAAAAAATTTTGCTTCAATTTAAATTTTTTTAAAACAATTCTAGATGTCAAATGAGCCGTATTGAGCATTTAGGTGTGTTGGTTCCTTTGTTTTAGCAATTTTGGCTTGTGCCAAAAATATTTTGATGAACATGAGATGACCTAAAGATGCTTAGAATGATGATTTAAGCTTTTGGAAAATTTTGGAATTTTTGAAAATTAATTTTGAATTCATTAAGTTGAGCAATGATAATTCTAGTATGACTAGAAATTGGTATGTATATTAAAATTAAATTGTTTAATTTTTACATCATAATAATTGTTGCCCGATATCAAGCCAAGAAGGGAGGGTTGAATTGGAGTTTTAAAAATTAAATTTGAAGGTGCGCAAATAAACAATTAATTTGAGGAAGGATAGAGAAAATTTGACACACAGATTTATAGAGGTTCGGATGTTAACAAACTCTACTCCTCTCCCCAATCGCAATTGGGAGTTTCACTAACACACTAAGTGTTACAATGGAGTTTTACAAGCTCACTACCAACTATGGTGTTTCTCACAATGGCTCACACCTAACCCAGAAATCCTTTGTGTTTTAATGGCTCACACAATAACCAATTCCTTTGTGTTTTACAGGCTCACACAACCAACATACACTTTGTGTTTTACAGGCTCACACAAACAACCTACACTTTGTGTTTTACAGGCTCACACAAACAACCTACACTTTGTGTTTTACAGGCTCACACAAACAACCTACACTTTGTGTTTTACAGGCTCACACAAATAACCTTTTAATTTGTGTTTTGGAGGTTCACACAACTAACCCTTACAAGTGTTCTACTCTTAACCCAGAATTACCCAAAGCTCACTTGAGTAAAGATTACAGAGAGAACAACTTATAAATCTTTATTGCTCAAATATGAGGAGCAAAAAGATTTTTACAGAGAATAGATTTGTTCTCAAAGTATCAAAGTAAAAATAGTTTGTAATAAGAATTAAATTCGAAGTATATGCTATTCTTTTGTTTTTCTTATCATTCTTTTGTTCCTTAATGCATAAATGACTTCCATTTATACTCCCATGGGTGAATATAGCCGTTGGTATGCATTAAATAAAAAACTAGTCGTTGTACCAACCAAAAAATCGCGCCTGATATTTTTCTCTTTCATTGTTCACGGGCGTGACTATGATTGTCACAGGGGTGACAGTTCTTCCCAAGCCGTGACTGAAGTGGTGACCTTGGTCGTGAATCTCTCTGGAATGTTTTGACATATTGAGTCACGGGCGTGACATACTCATTCACGGGCATGACAATATTCCCAGCCGTGATCCAAGTGGTGACTTTGGTCGTGAAGCTCTCTGGATGAAATTGCATGAATCTTCACGGGGGTGACACATTTATTCACGGGGGTGATTGAAATGCTTACTTCATGGTTTATGTTTCCTTCATGGCCGTGAACTTCAAATGTTGGTTTTGGTAACGGATAGCTTCCTTCACGGGAGTGACTCATAGAGTCACGACAGTGAACATGCTACTTCTTGAATTTTGTCTTTCAAGGATTATTCTTCCAATTCTCCATTCTTGCTATTTGGATCCATGTCCTGTATAAAAGACTTAGAAGACAAGTATGTTAAATACAATATTGTTATTTTATTTGTTATCATCAAAATGACGGAAATACCCCTTAAGGTTTAATCTAGCAATATGTGATTTTGAGAAGTCTCCCCCTTAAAATATACTTAGGATAAAAATTTATAATGTGCAAGAATAGTAGATAATGATGTAGCATTGAAATAAACTTAACTAGATTTAAGTGTTTGCAAGTTATATGAGAAGTATATCCAATATATACCATAACTCCTTTTTAAGACATGAAGTATATGTAAGGTATATTTAAGTTATATCATGGCATATTTTTATTTGTAACTTGCTTTAAGGTATATGCAAGGTATACTTAAGTTGTATCTAAGGTATATAAAGCTCAATTTATATACTTTGCATATGAAATTTTGAATCAAGATTTGTAATCCATTTCAAAGTCAATTCAATTTTGATTATTTGATTCAAAAATCATTTACCGTAATATATATTGCTATTTTAATCTTATGTTGCTAGTTTGATACCATTCTCCCTATCATATATTGCCTATCATATATTGCTAGTTTTCTCCCCCTTTTGTCATCAATCAAAAAGGATATAAAGATTGAAGTAAACAAAAGCAAATATAACATAAAGGAAAAGATACAAACTGAGTTAAAATGTTCAGAAAGGAAATTTAAAAATTTCCTACAAGCAAACATAAAAAATAACAAATAAGCAAAAAAAGATCAAATTTAGGCTACACTCTAGCCTATCTCCTAGCCCGACATTCTATCACGAAGCCTAGCTACTTCAGCCTCAAGGCTGTCCATCCGAGACTCCATGAAGTCCTTGAGGGTCTCCAACCTCTCATCCATGGAAGTTTGCAGCTGCTCAAAACGTGGTGCCAATAGGTCGACCATCTGCTGCGCTAAGGATGGTGTGGAAGCTGAGGACTGTCCAATGTCCTGCTCGACTGCTGGAGGTGCTTCCTTGACCTGAGCCCTCTTCTTCTGCCGGACTCCCTGAAGGCCAGCTTTAAAATCCTCCGTGTCATTATCTTCCTAGATAATATCCCCAGCAGTGTCAGTGAAGCGGTGGAAGATATCGTTCTGGAAAACGATCATGACAGCCGCTCCCATCTTGATGAACAACTCGACATCCAGGCGATCTCGAGGATGTGCAAGAATGATGTTAAAATGATGGGCATCCAGCTTCAAATAGTTGAGCTTCAATGTGATATGGGTGACATATGCCCCAATCAAAATATCTCCGGTGGGCTTGGTGGCTATGGAAAGAAGATGGTTTGCAAACCATCTGGAAAGTGTCACTTTGACTCCCCTGTGAGCCATCTCAAGGAGGAAGAGCTCTGACTTTCTGATTGTTCCATTACTTTCTCCCCGAGCAAAAATGCTATAGGTTAGGAACCTATGCAAATACCTGTGTACTGGGGCCACGAGATGAGTGCTCTTTGTCTTCTTGACATCCCAGCTGCAACCGGTGCCGAAATGTGTCCAGGCTGGAGGAGCAAAGAATTCTACCTTAGTCTCATTTAGAATGCCATTAGATGGTAGATTGAACAATTCTCCAAATGCGATGGTGCTGAGGGTGTTATGATTATTGCAGAGTTGGAATTTCACCACTCCAGTTGGTGAAACCTGCAAGGTGCTGAGAAATTCCAGCATTGGCTCCCTCAGAGTTGGCTGATGAATTTCAACAAATTCTTTGAGATGACAGGATTGAAGTTACTCTGTCATAGCCATCTCAAGCCCGAGACTACAGAATGCCTGCCATTCGAAGGACCTTGATGATAAGATAGGTCTCTTCTTCAAAGTTGCATACCGAGGATGGCAACTTTCTGGAATGATGTTCATGAGGTAATCTGAATACCTCTTAGGTGCATGGGACTTCTTTCTCTTTCCCTTAGATGAAGCAGACTCCATATTTGAAGAAATTAATTGTTTGATGGAGTTGAAGAAAAATTTTGACAGAAAATTTGATGAAAAACCCTAGAAATGTATGATTTTTGCTGAAGATTCGAACTTTTGGTGGTATTTATAGTGAAATTTCAAGTCTTTAGGGTCGAAATCTTCAATGTCTCAATGAATGAGAGTAAATGAGAGTGGTTTTGGGAGATGGAGAGTTGAAATAAAGGTTGTAACCGGCGGTTTTCTTATATATTCGATACATTCATGGGCGTGACTTATGGTTTCACGGGCGTGAATAGTCGTGTTCACGGTTTGCTCAAGTAGTGTTCCACTCGTGAATGAAGGCGTGAATAATTTCACGGGCGTGATCGATGAACATCACGGGTGTGAATGATCATAGGTCACAGGGGTGAATATAACGTCACGGGCGTGAACTGTGGAATTTCACTACTTATGCCCTTGAAGCAAGCCGTGACACAAGACATGAAAGCTTCTGTGAGTTTTGTGGTGTATTTGTTCACGGGAGTGAAAAAGCGTCACGAACGTGAAAGTTCATTTTCACGGGCATGACTCAAGCCGTGAAACTAAGTTTCACCACTTGAAGCCGTGAATCATGTCGTGAACCAAAGTCGTGAACGACAATGCCTCTTTGGGCTACTTAAGTCACGGGCGTGAATATATGTCATGGGCGTGACTCCCCTATAATTTTCATCAAATTGAAATTAAGTTCTACAACAAGACTAAATCATTTTAACAAAGATTCTACTTCATAAAACATGAATTCTCATCAACTTTTCTATCTTATAACTTGTGATATGATTTAAGATCAACAATTAAGATTTCATATTCTTGCAATCACAAGGTTAATCCATCAATCATACCTAGTTCTCTTCTAATGAAATTAAATCTTTCCTCATTTAGAGATTTAGTGAAAATATCTGCTAATTGATTTTCTGTGCATACAAATTCTAATTCAACATCTCCATATTGAACATGATCTCTAATAAAGTGGTGTCTAATGTCAATATGTTTACTTCTAGAGTGTTGAATAGGATTCTTTGAAAGATTTATAGCACTAGTGTTGTCATATTTTATAGGTATATGGTTCATCTCATGACCATAGTCCTTAAGTTGTTGTTTTATCCAAAGAATTTGTGTACAACAACATCCAACTGCTACATATTCAGCTTCAACAGTTGAGAGAGCAACTGAAACTTGTTTCTTACTAAACCAAGAAACCAAACATTCTCCAATGAAGTGACAAGTACCTGAAGTACTTTTCCTATCCAAAAGACTACCAGCATAATCTGCATCTGAATATCCTATAATATAAAAAGATGAATTCCTAGAATACCATAAACCTAGATGCAATGTTCCATGTAAATATCTTAAAATCCTTTTTACAGCATTTAGATGAGATTTTTTAGGACATGATTGAAATCGTGCGCATAACCAAACACTATACATAATATCGGGTCTAGAAGCAGTGAGATATAAAAGTGATCCGATCATACCTCTATAAAGCTTTTCATTAATGCTCTTACCCTTTTCATCGTTGTCCAATTTTGTTGATGTGCTTATAGGAGTCTTGGCATTTTTGCTTCCTTCCATACCAAATTTTTTGATTAAGTCTTTGGCATATTTGGATTGGTTGATGAATATGCCCTCATTGCTTTGCTTTATTTGTAGACCAAGGAAATACTTAAGTTCTCCCATCATGCTCATTTCAAATTCCCTAGTCATGCACTTAGCAAATTCTTGACAAAGCAGCTCATTAGTAGAACCAAATATTATATCATCAACATAAATTTGAATAATAAGTATATCATGCTTATGCTTTTTGATGAATAGTGTAGTGTCGACATTTCCCTTTGTGAAGCTATTTTCTAATAAAAAAGAACTTAGTCTCTCATACCAAGCTCTTGGAGCCTGTTTTAAACCATACAAAGCTTTTGAAAGTTTAAAAACATGATTTGGCAAATCATAGCTTTCAAAACCTGGTGGTTGTTCTACATAAACTTCTTCATCTATATAACCATTTAGAAATGCACTTTTCACATCCATTTGAAAAAGTTTGAAATTCATGTGACATGCATATGCTAAGAGTATTCTTATAGCTTCTAATCTAGCTACAGGTGCATATGTTTCATCATAATTTATACCTTCTTCCTGATTATATCCTTTTGCAACTAGTCTTGCTTTATTCCTAGTTATTAACCCTTGTTCATCTAATTTATTTCTAAATACCAATTTGCTGCCTATGATTGGATGATTCTTGGGTCTAGGTACTAGGTTTCATACCTTATTTCTTTCAAATTGGTTGAGTTCCTCTTACATGGCAATTACCCAACTTTCATCATTAAGAGTCTCATCAATGTTTTTGGGCTCAATTTGTGAAATAAAAGCAATGTCAGTGACTAAATTCTTGAAATGAGATCTAGTACTTACTCCCCTTGATAGATCACCAATTATTTGCTCTTTTGGATGATCTTTCGTCATTCTCCATTCTTTTGGAAGTTCTTGCTCCATTTTTTCTTGATTTTGAGGTAGTAAATTTTCTTGACCGTTTTCTTCTTTTCCATTTTCAATGACAAGTTTTTCCATATTATCTACAACATCATCAAGAGCACTACCTTTCACAAGATCAAGTCTACTAGATTCATTAAAAACAACATGCATGAATTTTTCAACAGTTAATGATCTTTTATTAAATACTCTATATGCTTTGTTGGTTGTAGAGTATCCTAAAAAGATACCTTCATCAGACTTAGAGGCAAATTTTCCAAGATTGTCCTTGGTGTTCAATATAAAACACTTGCATCCAAATACTCTAAAGTATGATACCAAGGGCTTTCTTCCATTCCATAGCTCAAATGAGGTTTTGTTTAAAAGAGGTCTTTTGAAAACTCGATTTCAAATATAACATGCAGTGTTTGTGGCTTCTGCCCAAAAATAAGTTGGTAATTCATATTCATTAAGCATTGTTCTAGCCATTTCAATTAATGTTCGATTTTTCTTCTCAACTACCCCATTTTGTTGAGGTGTCCTAGGAGATGAGAAATTATGTGAAATGCCATGTTCAAGACAAAAGTTTTCAAAGTTTTCATTTTCAAATTCTTTCCCATGACCACTTCTTATTTTTGAAATACAATACCCTTTTTCATTTTGAACTCTTTTAGCAAAGTTTTTGAAATTTTCAAAAGCATCACTCTTTTGAGCTAAGAAAATTACCCAAGTAAATCTAGAGTAATCATCTATGATGACAAATGCATAATGTTTTCCTCCTAAGCTAGTAATTCTAGTAGGTGCAAACAAGTCTAAATGCAGGAGTTGAAGAGGTTTCGAAGTACTTAGTATGTTTTTAGCTTTGAAAGATGACTTGTGTTGCTTTCCTCTTTGACAAGGATCACATGTCTTGCCTTTTTCATATTTAACTCTTGGTAATCCTTTTACTAGCTCTCCTGTGCTGAGACTTTGTATTAAGTCCATATTAGCATGACCAAGTCTTCTATGCCACAACCAAGATTCATCACTAGTAGTCACAAGACACTTAGAGGAATGGTTAGATAGTTCATGTAAGTTTATTATGTACGTATTGATATCTCTATTTCCTTTAAATATTTCTTGACCATCAATAGAGATTACAAGACATTCGTTTAAAGTAAAGATTACTTTGTTTCCTTTATCACATAATTGACTTACGCTTAACAAGTTATGTTTCAAGCCATCAACAAGTAAGACATCCTTAATAAAAGTAGTACTATTAACATTAATAGAACCAATGCCAATTACCTTACCCTTAGCATTGTTTCCAAAGGTAACTTTACCTCCATCAATACTTTTGATTTCATTGAAAAATTCTTTGTCTCCTGTCATATGACTTGAGCATCCACTGTCTACTAGCCAAACATTTTTGTTTATTGTGGACTTGAGGCATACCTATAGAATCACAAATCAAGTATAATTTTTAGGTACCCAAATGAGTTTGGGTCCTTGGGGGTTAGCACATGAAGGTTCCCAATAAGCCTTCCTTATCCAGCAATGTTTATTTATGTGACCCATTTTCATACAATAATTACATTGTTTAGGTCTAAACTTGCTTTTTTGTCTTACACTGTATTTAAATGCCATAATTCTATTAGACTGATTTTGAGAGCAATGGCATGCACAATCATGATTAATTTGCATTTTTCTAGATACATTCTTCCTATATACAAAGGCATAATTATTGTTTTTCTGTATAGAAGGTTTAACATTCTTATTTCTTGGTGCTTTCTTAACAGTTGTGGAGATGTTAGGTTCTCTAGACTTAACAAATACAGTTTCGTTAGAAGATGATGATGTGTCCTTAAATCCTAGACCATGTCTAACTAAAGGTGGTCTTTGAGACATAATGAGAGTATCTAAGCTCTCTTTACCCTTGTGAAATTTAGAAATGGAATTTCTAAGTTCCTCAACTTCATTTTTCAAAGTATTATTTTCTTTTAACAGTGAAGCTGTTGAGGGTCTTGATGAGTATTCATCTAATGACTTTTGAAGAGATTCATTAGATGATTTAAGCTTTATGTTCTCTTTTTCTAAACCATCTATCTTATTTTTCAAATTAGAGATATTATTTCTATAGGCACTAAATTTAGTTCTATATTTCTCTAATTCTATATTTAATTCTTCTATTAGGCTTTGTTCGTCATCATCATCATCACTATCACTATTACTATCATTATCACTACTATCATTATTGAAAGAGTATGAGTGTAGTGATCTTACTTTGTCCGAGACGTAATCCTCAATAGCCATGAAGCACAGGTTGACCTCTTCACTTTCATTATCATCTTTTTCACTTGAAGAGCTTTCTTCATCCCATGTGGCTTTATGACCTTTCTCCTCATTGTCTCATTGGTATTTGCTCTTATGCTTCTTGAGCCTTGGACATTCTAGTTTTATATGTCATTTCTTTCCACATTCATAGCATTTTACCTCTTCCTTACTTCTATGTGTATCATTAGAAGTTTGTTTGAGGTTTCTTTGTCTGAATTTTCTGGAATTGTTCATTTTCTTCTCAATGATTCTTTTTAATCTCCTTGAAAGCATAACGATGTCCTCATTTTCATCATCACTCATTTCTTCATCATCTTCACTTTCTTCTTGAGATTTTGAAGTAGAGGCTTTGAGTGCTAAGGGTTTTCTTTTCTCTGGCTCTGCTTCAAGCTCTCTATCTCTCTTTAATGCCATCTCATGTGTGAGAAGCTTGCCAATCAGCACATCAGTGTTCATGATGCTCATATCTTCATTTGCTTCTTCTATGCCAGTAACTCTTGAACCATAGTCTTTAAGAGGAATACTTCTCAAGATTTTATTGTTTACATCTTCCAAACTCAGATGCTTCCCAAGTTTCCTCATTCCATTTATAATGGATAGAAGATGGTTGGTCATGTCAGTGATTGACTCATTGGATTTCATCTTGAAGAGCTCATATTCTGAGGTTAGAAGTTGAATCTTCTTGGATTTGACTTGCTTAGTTCCCTCATGATAGTTCTCCAATGTCTTCCACATACTATATGTTGTTGAGCAGTGTTGTATTCTTCCACATTCTTCAATAGATAATGAGCTTGATAGAATTGTCATTGCCTTCTTGTTTTTGAAATTTGCTCTTTTTTGGGACTCTGTCCAATCATCTCTTGATAGGATTTCCTCTTCACCATCAGCTCCTCTTCTGGTTGGTGGTGTCCATTCTTTTTGTACACTATCCCAGACTTCAATTCCTTCACTATCCAAGTATGTCTCCATCCTAAACTTCCAATGGGCATAATTTGCTCCATCAAAGTAAGGTTTGAGACTCTAGAATCCTTCACTGGCCATATCTTACTCTTTACTAGCGCTTTTTAGGCTTCGATGCTAGACAAAGCTCTGATACCAATTGTTGCCCAGATATCAAGCCAAGAAGGGGGGATTGAATTGAAGTTTTAAAAATTAAATTTTAAGGTGCAGAAATAAACAATTAATTTGAGGAAGGATAGAGAAAATTTGACACACAGATTTATAGAGGTTCGGGTGTTAACAAACCCTACTCCTCTCCCCAATCACAATTGAGAGTTTCACTAACACACTGAGTGTTACAATGGAGTTTTACAAGCTCACTCCCAACTATGGTGTTTCTCACAATGGCTCACACCTAACCCAGAAATCCCTTGTGTTTTTATGGCTCACACCTAACCCAGAAATCCTTTGTGTTTTAATGGCTCACACAATAACCAATTCCTTTGTGTTTTACAAGCTCACACAAACAACCTACACTTTGTGTTTTACAGGCTCACACAAACAACCTACACTTTGTGTTTTACGGGGTCACACAAACAACCTACACTTTGTGTTTTACAGGCTCACACAAATAACCTTTTAATTTGTGTTTTGGAGGTTCACACAACTAACCCTTACAAGTGTTCTACTCTTAACCCAGAATTACCCAAAGCTCACTTTAGTAAAGATTACAGAGAGAACCACTTATAAATCTTTAATGCTCAAATATGAGGAGCAAAAAGATTTTTACAGAGAATAGATTTGTTCTCAAAGTATCAAAGTACAAATAGCTTGTAATAAGAATTAAATTCGAAGTATATGCTATTTTTTTTGTTTTTCTTATCATTCTCTTGTTCCTTAATGCATAAATGACTTCCATTTATACTCCCATGGCTGAATATAGCCGTTGGGGTGCATTAAATAAAAAACTAGCCGTTGTACCAACCAAAAAATCGCACCTGACATTTTTCTCTTTCATTGTTCACGGGCGTGACTATGATTGTCACGGGGGTGACAGTTCTTCCCAAGCCGTAACTGAAGTGGTGACCTTGGTCGTGAAGCTCTCTGGAATGCTTTGACATATTGAGTCACGGGCGTGACAATATTCTCAGCCCTGATCCAAGTGGTGACTCTAGTCGTGAAGCTCTCTGGATGAAATTGCATGAATCTTCATGGGGGTGACACATTTATTCATGGGGGTGACTGAAATGCTTACTTCACGGTTTGTGTTTCCTTCATGGCCATGAACTTCAAATGTTGGTTTTGGTAACAGATAGCTTCCTTCACGGGAGTGACTCATAGAGTCACGGCAGTGAACATGCTACTTCTTGAATTTTTTCTTTCAAGGATTATTCTTTCAATTCTCCATTCTTGCTATTTGGATCCATGTCCTGTATAAAAGACTTAGAAGACAAGTATGTTAAATACAATATTGCTATTTTATTTGTTATCATCAAAATGACGGAAATACCCCTTAAGGTTTAACAATAATTTAATTTTAAAGGTGAATTAATTTTAAATTAATTCTGAAAATATTAAATTTAATTTAATTTGATTAAATATTAAATTCCACATTGAAATGACATAGAAAATTAAATTAACCAAAATAATACAAGTAGACAATTTCGATTCAAGCAATGCATCGATTTTCAAATTGAAATCCAAAATTGTCGTTATTTAATTTTATTTTACATATTAGAGAATACATGTTAGGGGTGTATGGAATGACATGGTGGTAGATTATGGACTTAGGCCCAATGTGATTGAGCATGCATGGATTTGTTTTGTTTTATGGTATATAGGGTCTACATGTCCATGCCTCTCTATCTTTCTCATGTATTTGTTTTATAATCTTACTCCCTTCAAATGTAAATTGAGGTTTTCTATACTTTAAAATGTGTAATTAGATTACATAGAATTAGGATAGAATGGTGATACAAAGGAGCAAGAAACGAATGAGGTGGTGCCATAAACAAGAAGACTTAAAAATAAGAATTTGATTTATATTTTGGGTTAGTAAATTCATGCATATACCTAGGTAAGACCTAGTCAATATCTTTTTGGCTCAACAGATTGACTTTAGTATGTCTATAATCATGCCATGTAGTTAATGTAACTATCTTTATATAATCCATATGATGAATGTATGATATATAAAAGCATGCAATAATAACATGATGGCACATAACAAAGAAATCTCTCACTAAATAAACAATTAAGTCTTATGTCTTTCATTAATATAGGGAGAACCAGAGTTCTTCTAGAGTTAGGGTTATTGAGTTTTCTCAAGTTCGCTCTATAAGAATATATTCAAACTAATTAAATTATATTTCATGATTAATGGGTTGAACTTAACCGATATCATTAGCATGTTGAATTTGTGCCAAGGTTAATGTGTATTGGAGGCAAAGTTGGGTCACTATACATGAGACATACACATATCAAGAATTGATAGGGCAATGTATATGCACACATCAATTAGTTGATAGCACAAGATTCGATAGTTGCATGAATAATGCAATTGATATGGATTAGATATCTACCAACCAAACTAAGGATAGCTTGTTGAGTTGCCTCATGGTTATTCTTAGCTAGTTGGATATCGATCCACTAGGAGAACTTCCTTATAGGTTCTCTCGGGTTCATAGTAAGGGCTATTAATTTGTAATAAAATAGTATGAGTCATAATGTGATTTATTAAAGACCTAATAAACATGCATTTTCATGTATATTCTAACAAGTTCTATTTTATATCTAGGTTGCTAGAATCATCATAATGTCAACGAGTGTGAATTTGTGATCACTCATTGAGTCAAATAAGTTGATGGGGCCTAACTTTTTGGATTGGCTAAGGAATTTAAGAATAGTTCTCAAATCTGAAACGATTAGCTATGTCCTAGATGAGACACTCCCCAATACCTTTACTGCTAATGCTTCTGAAGATGTTTAGAAGGCATATAAAAAATATCTCAATGATAGTGAGATGGCAAGTTGCATTATGCTTTCTAATATGTCAGCTGAGTTGCAAAAGCAGTATGAGGCTATGGTTGCTAATTCCATAATCTACCATCTAAATGAGCTTTTTGATAAGCAAGCACATTCTGAAAGGTTCAAAACTTCAAGGCTGCTTTTTTGCACTAAGATGGTTGAGGGGACATCTCTTGTTCAATATGCACTAAAGATGAATGACTATATTGAGACGTTGGCCACATTGGGATTTGTGATGGACCATGATTTAAGTATTGACTTAATTCTAACTAGTTTGTCCGATGGTTTTTCACATTTTGTTCTTAAATATAGGATGAACCAAATCTCCACCACTATTCTTGACCTGATTAACATGCTCAAGACAACTGAGCCATCTGTCAAGAAGGACACTGAGACTATGATGCTGGTTGATTCTTCTAGTTCTAAGAAGATGAACTTTAAGAAGAAAAAGTCCATGAAACCTAAGAGAGGTGTGGCCAAGAAGGAGGCTAAAAAGACTGCTCCAAATAGGACATGCTTCCATTGTAGCAAGGATGACCATTGGAAGAGAAACTGCAAGGCCTATTTGGAGTCCTTGAAGAAGAAGGTATCTGATGCCCTACTTACTTTAGGTATTTTTGTCATTGAAATTAATATTGTTTGCAAAAATAATATATGAGTATTAGATACCAGTTGTGGCTCCCACATATGCATTGATATGCAGGGCCTAAGGAACAGTAGGTAGCTCATAAGGGAGAGTTAGGCTTATACATTGGAAATGGAGCAAGAGTTGTTGCATTAGCTATAGGAACTTATGTATTAACCCTCCCTAGTGGGTTTATGTTAAAGTTGGATAATTGTTATTATGTACTTTCTTTAACTAAAAACATTATTTTTGTTTCTAATTTAAATAAAGATGGATTCCATTTAACTTTTAGTATTATGTTGAATGATATTCTTTATATTAGTGGTACATTATGCAATGGAATATACATATTAGATATGTCAAATCCAAATTTAAACATCAATGATAATAAAAGGCAAAAACAAGATATGTTGAAATCATCTTACTTATGGCATTGTCCCCTTGGTCATATAAGTGTGAAACGTATGACTAAGCTACACAAAAGTGGTAGTTTGGGGTAATTTTATTATGAATCATATGACACATGTTAATCTTTCTTATTAGGCAAGATGACTAAATTACCCTTTTAAGGGAAAGGGAAAACGTGCTAATGGGCTTTTAGACTTAATACATTCAGATGTATGTGGTCCAATGTCCACACACGCCAAAGGTGGTTTCATCTACTTCATTAATTTTATCAATGATTACTCACAATATGGGAACATTTATCTTATGGGATACAAATCTGATGCTTTTGAAAAGTTCAAAGAATTCAAAAATGAAGTAGAGAAAAAACTTCACAAAAGTATCAAAAATGAATAATTCAGCCAAGAGTTTTTAGGTTATCCTAGGGATAATGGGATATTATCTCAGTGGACTCCACCTTACATGCCACAACACAATGGTTTGGCTGAAAAGAGGAACTGAACCCTATTAGACATAGTAAGGTCTATGATGAGCTTTGTGGGACTCCCTAAATCCTTTTGGGGTTATGTACTCGAGACTACCATTTATATATTAAATGAAGTCCCTTTGAAGTTAGTTGATGTTACTCCATATGAGATGTGGAATAACAAGAAGCCCACACTTTCTTACATGACAGTTTGGGGTTGTCCTACTTATGTGAAGTAGATAATGTCAAATAAGCTGTAAGCTAAATCCGACAAATGTCTATTTGTGAGATAACCTAAAACAACATATGGATATCAATTTTACCACTCCTTGGAACAAAAGAAGTTTGTTTCAAGACATGCAATCTTTTTAGAAAACATAATTTCTTCTAAAAGGAGATAGTGAGCACAAAATTGAACATAAGGAAGTTTAAAATGCTCAAGCAGATGCTAATCAACTGCCTGAACCTGAGCCTGTTATTCATACAAATAATATAGCAGCTCAACCTTCTAAAGCACAAGAGCTTCATTGGTTAAGAAGGATACGTACTATTCTAGAGAGATATGGATTTCTCATTAGTGAACAGAACGACGTATTGCTCATAGAAAATGATGATCCTATGACCTATTAAAAAGTTTTGAATAGTTCAAAATCTGACAAATGCTTCAAGCCATGAAGTTAGAAATGGATTCTATATATGAAAACCAAGTATGAACTTTAGTTGAACCACCCGAAGGGATAAAGTCTATAGGGTGGAAATGGATTTTCAAAAAGAAAACTAATATGGATGTTATTGTGGTTACCTTTAAATCTAGACTTGTAGCTAAAGGTTATCGTCAAAGACAAGGAATTATCTATGATGAAACTCTTAGCCCAGTAGCTACGCTCAAATCCATAAGGATACTTCTAGCCATTGCAACTCATTATGATTAGACATACGGCAAATGAATGTGAAGACATCTTTCCTTATTGAAAATCTAACCGAGGATGTGTACATGACACAACCCGAAGGCTTAGTATCCAAATATGGAAAAAAAGATATCCAAGATTCAAAGATCCATTTATGGATTAAAGCAAACATCCAGGAGTTGGAATAATCAGTTTGATGAGACAATCAAATAATTTGGTTTCTTACAAAATCCGAATGAACCTTGTGCATATAAAAAGGTTACTGAGAGTGCAATCATGTTCCTTGTGTTATATGTAGATGATGTTAGAGGAGTGCTCTAAAGGCAATCACCTTTAGCACTTATTGAACAAATTTATTTGATTAATAAAAGGCTTTTTCATTAATTTTATGTTCATTTGATATATGAATTGATAAGTGATCTTAATCAATTAATGAAATCCTTGATACATAACATAGCATGAAGGAAATCATGATGAGATCATGATATTGAGATTCTTATCATGTGTAATTATGTTAGTATCAAAATTATCCCTAGTCATAGGATTAATGAGACGGGACATTATTAATCCAAATAGACTAGCACATGTTACACTCCTTGATTGGATAGAGTAGTAGATCTCATAATCTATAAACATGAGATGTTTAGAGTTAACATGTGGATGACCAACTATGAGACAATCATATGGATAATCTATTCAAATATCAATGATAGTCGCATCATAGCAATGGTGCAAGTATCCTTAAAATTGAGGTACTCAAGGATATCTTGAATATTGATCTGTATTTTGACATTATTCCTTGTTGCCTCAGAGAGGTAGCTCATAGGGTGGTGATTGGATACAACTTGAGGTATTCGAAGGTAATTGGGTAACCTACAAATTATTCACCACTCTTGATAGAAGGAGTGTCATATCCGCTAATTTAGACCTAAGTCACGCGAATTGTTAAATCGACTCGTCGGTTTGACTATAGTCTAAATTTGGAATTTTATCAAAAAATAATGAAAATAATGGTAATTAAGTATGGAAAATATCTAATAAAGTGTTCAAAATATTTAAAGATGTTAAATTTCGATAAAGGACTAAATTGCAAATTTTGAAAAGTTTAGGGGTCAATTTGTAATTTACCGAAAATTGGAGAATTAAATGGGATAATCAAAAATTAAATACATGATTGGGACATTACACACATGGGAAGGGGCTGGCCACACAAAGTGGCATACAATAAGTGGACAATTAACATACACCAAGGGAGATGAATGCATTAATGAAGACTTCTAGAATTTGGCTTAGGTGTCCCATAATTATGTAGTTTGTCTTTATTCTCTTAATTGTTCTTTCATCTCTTCACATCTAGAATTTTCTATCTTTCAATTTCCTCCCACATTTCTTGAAGCCCAATACACCAAGTGGAAAAGTTTAATAAGCTAATGAAGATACATGCATATAACATTAATGAAGGTTTCTAGAATGTGGCTTATGTGTCCCCCCATTTTAATGACTTTTGTCATCTTCCTCTTGATTGTTTCTTCCTCTTCCTTATCCATTTTTCATTAAGAAAAATTATTTTCTCCACACCAGCCACGTTTTTCCCTTGGACAGCCATAACCAAATCTTGTTCTAAGAAGAGAAAATGAGAAAAAGAGAGAGAAATGCATGGGAAATTCCATTTTTCATGCTCAAGGTAGCTTAAGAGAGTAAGGAGAAAGAGAGAGATTAGAGTTTATGAAGTGTTAATAATCTGTTTATGAACTTTAGGAACTCAAAGTGACAATGATTTGGCTCAAATGAGCAAAGGGAAGGAGAAAGAGAAGTAAAGAGAAAAAAAGAGGTTTATGCATAACCTAAGGCAATAGCCTTTTTTTTTATTTGCATAATTTAATTATTTGGTATGTTGATGATTATGAATTGATATTATTTTGTGATGAAAATCTTGGGGATGCATGTTTGCTAGACTTAGGATTTAATTTGGTAAAAATTGAATGTGATTATCTTGTATGTTCCTTGCTGGAAATTGATGAGCAGTGTTCACTTAAACTGTTATAACTTCATTTATGGAACTCAGTTTTGCATGTTGTTTGTTGGGTTTGAAAGATAAGACATAGGGATATAACTTTCATTTAGACTATAAAACCTGAATATGTCTGTAATTGTCCAGAACAATTCATAAAGTTCAGACTTAGAATCTATCACAAAAATTCTGGGCAGAATTATCAGTGACCAGTTAGTGTTAATATTATAATATCTTTTGAAACAAAACTCAGAATTAAGTGATTAAAGTTGCATATTAAAGCTAAAATCCAACAATTCAGAACTAAATTCAGAACGTAACAGGACCCAAATTAAGGTCCAAGAAAGGGAATAGAATCTGCCAGTGACAGGGCAGCATGTGAGTTGAGGAATGAAAGGAGTAAAATGATGAGAAATTTGTTATATTATGTAAATATTATTTTAATTGAGTGATTATGTGATTATTTTGAGATATTACATGCATGAAAAGTATGAAATTAATTGTTATGAATTATAATGAAATTGTATAAGCCCTAGAACACCTAAATAGAACCAAATTAAGATAGTTTGGCATGCCAAATAGGGGGGAGTATGATGAAAATGAAAACCATTAATGGTATGATTATCTACACCGGATTTGCTAATGTTATCTACGCCTGGTTTGGCAATGTTATCTACGTCGGGTTTGGCACTGTTATTTATGCCAGGTATGACATTATTATCTACGCCGAGTTTGGCATAGTTATCTACGCCAGGTTTGACACTTATATGCGCACATCATATTGCCCGGGTGACACTCCTAAGTACCTGGATGGCAACTCCGTTATTCTATTCAGTGGTTCATAGGTGTCTTAGACATAAATGAAAACATAAATAAAGAAGTTATGGGACAAAAAATAATCATGGATAATAAAAATGGATTTATGAATTGTGGCATGGATAAAAAAAAAGATTTAATGTTATACAATAAGGTGGTAATAAAATAAATAAGTATGAGATAATTTAATATAATTTGATGTCTATACATGCTAGAATACCATGATTTGCATGAGAATGATGATTTGATTATGTTAACAAAATGAGATACAATAAATTGATGTTATGCATACTAGAATATTATGAAATTTATGTTTGCATGATTTTATCATAAATTGTTATATGACAATGCATGTGACATTAAAAATAGTTTATTGCCTTATCTATATGTACCACTAAGCCAAGAGCTTAGCGTGGGAGTTTTTCTCACGCAGATTTAGTAAAGAATATATAGAAGATAGTAGACAAAGCCAACGGTGACCGAATCCAGTAAAGCAGCCTGTCGCACACATCATGGGTTACACAACTTTTGTGTATTATCTTGTATATTTTATTTTGTAGTATTTGTAAAATAAACAGTATATTTTGTAAAGAACATGTTACTATATAAAAAGGTAGTTTAACTTTTATGTTATATTTCTTTTATAAATGCAAAGTAAAGAAATAGTGAATATTGGAAATGAAAAAAAATGTACGAGTGATTTTGCTTTATATATAACTTATATAATGATATTTTAATCGATGAAGTCAGTGTAGCACACCCTCATTCGGGCACGAGCTGTTGGGGTGAGGGGGTGTTACAGTTTTTGGTATCAGAGCACCAGGTTGGTGTTTCTGGATTTTGGTATTAAAGCATAGTTTGGGCGGTTTTGAGATTTTAAAATGGTTTTCAAAAATAATTATAACATGTGTTTACCCACAATTAAGTATTACGGTTGCTGCTTATTGATTAGGACCGTTATTTTATATAGGTAGAGTATGGCTTCAGGGTCATGACATATTGTGGCCGAAGGAGGCGAAAGTAATGAGCCTACTGAAACACAGGCTTCATCGCGACCCAGTCATTGCCAAGCTACTGTATCTAGATCTAGTGCTAGCCTATCAAGAGGGCAGTCTATTTCTGGCACAGGACAAACAGAGCTTATGAGGAACATGGTAGATTTGGTACAAAGAGCATCACAACCAGCCTCATCAGGATTACAATTTGAGAGATTGAGGAAGTTAGGGGCACCCGATTTCTACGATAAACGGGAAGATGACCCCTCAGTGGTAGAGTTTTGGCTAGAACGGGCAGAGAGAGTTTTTGATCAGCTGCATTGCACAAACGATCATAAATATGAGTATGCAATACCTTTACTACAGGAGCATGCATATGACTGGTGGCGATTTGAATCACAGAGCACAGAGGCTCCTGACCCTATGACATGAGGCTTCTTTCTAGAGAAGTTTAAGGAGCAGTATATTCCTCCTATCTACACAAATGATAAGAAAATAGAGTTTTTGATGCTAAAACAAGGAAACTTATCATTAACAGAATATGAAAGAGAATTCACACATCTTTGCAAGTATGTTGGAGGCATTATATCCACTGAGGTAGATAAGTGTTGACGATTTGAAGATGGATTGAGAGACCCAATCAAGCTACAAGTCTCAGCTCTACATCTGATGAGTTTTCCTAGTTTGCTAGCATCTGCCAGAACAGTTAAGAGAGTTCTAGCCACACAACAGTCAACACAAGATAGAGGGTTCAAAAGGCTCATATCACAACCGAGTAGAGTACATTCATGTGGCAAAAGAGCTAGATCTTTCAGTGGCCGATTTCAGGCTAGGCGTTCCAACAAGCCTTCTTCTTTTAGGTGGGGACAACCCACGAGATTTGTTTCTTCGGCAGCCAGTGAACCGGTACAGACACCATATATGTAACATCCGCTAATTTATGCCCCGAGTCGCACGTGTCGTGAAGTTAACGCGTTTGATCGATCGGAGTCTAAATTCAGATTTTTACACAAAATTGATTAAGAAAATGGCTAAATTAAATGATGAATGCCTAATTATGTGATATTAAAGTTTAAAGGAGTTAATTTACGGTAAAGGACTAAATTGCAAAATTTGATAAGTTTTGGGGTCAAATTGCAATTTATCAAATATTGGAGGACTAATGAGATTAATTGATAATCAATATATTAATTTTGGGCACATTTTGATAGGTTTGGCCGGCCATGACACTAAAAGAAGAAGATCAATATTGATTAAATGTGAAATTGGGAGAAAATGGTAAAATGGTGGGTCCCACATGAAGACTTTTTGGGCACCCTATATAAGACTTTTCTTCTTCTTCTTCTTCTCTTCATTTTCTGCATCCTTCTCTCTTTCTTTACCAGTCACGCCAGCTTCATCCATTCCTCCATAGGCAATCTTGACTTCTAGAGAGAGAAAGGAAGGGAAGAGAAGGGAAAGAGCAAGATAAAGTGATTTTCATGTTCCATAACTCATAAGGAAGCTGGAAAGAACAAGAAAGAGGAAGAAAAATCAAGTTTCGTAGAGAGATAAAATCTCCAAAGTGGTGATCAAGTGAAGAAAAGTGTAAGGTAAGAAGTATCTCTTCTTCTTCTTCATCTTTTCTAAAGGAAGTTCGAATTTTGAGCTCATCCAAGACTTATATGGAATGAGAGAGAAACTAGGGTTTTGAAAGAGAGAAAGAGAGTTTAGGGTCTTAATAAAATTATATGATGATAAAAATGATCTATGATGTTGTAGGAGTTCCAAATGACAAGGAACAAGCTCTAAGGAGCAAAGGAAAAAAGAAAGCTACCTAAAAGAGTGAAGGAGAAAGATTAAGGTTTGTGCATAACTTAAGGCAATAGCCTATTTTGTTTGAAATAATGCATGCTAAATATGACTTTAGATAAATGAAATTTCAAGAATGATGATGATTATAGCATGAAACCATAGGTTTAGACATATATGAATGAGATAATTGTGACTTTGAATTAAGGATGCATGTTAGAGAATCTTGTATGATCAAGGCATGTAAATGTATTGAAAAGTAATAAGTTGAGTAAAGAGCCTTAGAAATGCATGAAATAGAATTTGGTATGTTTTGGATGATGTTAGAATGAATGAAAGGTGAATATGCAGATTTCCTGCTGAAAGTCACGGGTGTGACTATTGAGTCACGGGCATGAACTTGAGGGTTCACGGTTGTGACTGATTGTGTCACGGTTGTGAATTTCTGGGTGGAAATGGTACTATTCATTCCAAAAGCGTTCACGGGTTGAAATCACGGCAGTGAACTTATTCACGGGTGTGAATGAGTAATCACGACCGTGAATGCTTTTGGGCGATTCATTCCAGTAGCGTTCACGGCTTGGGATCACGGGCGTGAACTAATTCACGGGTGTGAAAGTAGTAATCACGGCCGTGAATGCTCTGCATTTGAAATTATGAATATGGTTATTAAATGAGGAATTCAAGTAGGTAAATGAAAGTTATTGTCTATCCAGTGAAATAAGAATGATATGAATATAGATATATGTATATATATTGATGTGAGAATGTGATATGTTGTGATATAGAAAAATTAATTGATGTAGAAAAATGAATTGTCAGGGATAATATGTGAAATCTGATGCAGATGATAAACATGAGAATATTGATGAATCTAGTAAATGAACGAAAAGATGTATGAGTATGACTATATGCTTGTAAAACAAAAAAAATTGAGATGTTGATAGATATATGAAAAAAAAAATGGATGTGTTGAAAT
This sequence comes from Triadica sebifera, assembly GCA_023653625.1. Lineage (NCBI taxonomy): Eukaryota > Viridiplantae > Streptophyta > Magnoliopsida > Malpighiales > Euphorbiaceae > Triadica > Triadica sebifera. Next base: position 542,581 of record CM042903.1, on the reverse strand, counting down.
TTGAGAATAATGATTGATGTGAAAATATAAAGAAGCCCATTACTCTACTTGCGGACTAGAATCAGGATAGATGACATGTCATTAAGGGGGCGAACGGTACCGTACTATACCTCAACCAATGTAGCTTAAGCTCGTAGAGCGCCATTGGTCTGGGATGCTCAGTCAGTGTGGCTTAAGCTCTGGGAGCGCTACTGACTTGAGAAGCTCTGATGAGCACATATAAATGAGGACAAGGTGGCTTAAGCTCGGAGAGCGCCCTTGGTCCGGTTATTCATCTATGATGAAATTATACTCAATCAATGTGGCTTAAGCTCGGAGAGCGCCATTGATTTGAGAAGCTCTTATGAGCCAGATAGTGGACAGGGTGGCTTAAGCTCGGAGAGCGCTCCTGATCCATAACCCGTATCCAGTCAGTCCAAAAATTTAGAGTGATGTGGGCAAGATAATGAGGATATGTTGGAAAAATAAGAAAAGAAGAGAATAAGAAAATGATGATGATATGAGATTGAAATGCAATGATAAAGAGATTTACAGAATACTTTGCTATTAAAGATAAATGAAAATAACATTGTCTATATGAGCATGACATTCATACTTGTATGAAATAGGAATATGTCGATAGTCATGCATGCAAACATTTTAATGCACAAAAATGATAATTGTTAATGCTTGTTGCATGATATAGTATATTGCCTCCTTTATATGCACCACTAAGCTTAGAGCTTAGCGTGGAGTTTAATTTCCACGCAGATATAGAAAGGTAGATGAAGACACTTGATAAAGCAAACGGTGATCCCATTCAAGTAAAGTAGCCGGACCTTGAGAAAGTGGGTTACAAGTTTCGAAACTTTTGTATTTGATTTTTATATTAAAGAAATGTTTGAGTTTGTAAAACTTGCTTTTAAAGTTTGTTAAGAATTCCGCTGATGTTATAAATTACTATTTTATGTAAATAAATTGTACTATGATTTTTGTTTATATCCATATATATACATGAGTAAAAAAATAATAATAATAATAATGTAAATATATATTTATGAAGTATGAGAAAGACAGGCGGCAGCGCTTCCTTATTCGGGCACGTATTGCGGTTCGGGTGAGGCGGTGTGGCCGCTACAATATAGATCTCTACCCCTACCAGAATGTCAACATTATGGCCGTTCTCATCCTGGAGAGTGTTGGTGGATGACAGGAGCATGTTTTAGATGTGGCTCTAAAGACCATATGAGAAGAGATTGTCCCTTGTTACAGTATGGCAGAGGTTTGGGGAGCACTGAGCCGATACAGACGCAGCCTTTTAGGCAAGGCAGAGGCCGAGGTCGAGGGCAAGGCAGAGGAGGCCGATCAGGGTCCAGTCAGTTCAAATCAAAGACAGTTGAGAGGCCAGAAGGTAGTAGAGCTGCCCCAGCCAGGGCATAGGCCATGCGAGGCTGAGAGGAGCAGGATGCACCAGATGACTTAATTGGTAAATTCCTTCTATTTGGCTCTGACGTACATGCACTGATAGATCTGGGATTGACGCATTCATACATATGCACACCACCACCAGGTCGAGAGGGTTTAGAACCACAGACTCTAGAATTTGAGATTATTGTGACTAACCCATTAGGGCACAGTGTGAGGGTTAGCAAGGTGTTTAGGGGTTGCCCAATTCAAATTCAAGGAAGGCAATTCCCAGCAGACTTGATAGAATTACCATTCCATGAGTTCGATGTGATCTTGGGAATGGATTGGTTGGCTCCTTATGGAGTGGTAGTGGATTGTGGAAGAAGACAGATGATCATCAGAATTCCAGAACAAGATGAGATAGTGGTGATGGGTGAGAATAGAAGATACCCAGACAATGTGATATCAGTGTTAAAAGCTCGAAAACTCATCAGTAAAGGATGCAAAGCATACTTAGCATATGTAGTTGATATGGAAAAAACAGGTCCGAAGTTGGTGGATATTCCTACTGTTAGTGAGTTCCCCGACATATTTCCAGAGGAGTTGCCAGGATTACCACCAGATAAAAAAATTGAATTTTCTATCGATTTGGTACCCGGCACCACCCCTATTTCCATTACACCATATAGGATGGCACCAGCAGAGTTGAAAGAGCTGAAGGTACAGTTGCAGGAGTTGTTAGATAAGGGTTTTATATGACCCAGTGTATCACCATGGGGTGCTCCAGTATTATTTGTGTAGAAGAAAGACGACACTCTTCGTCTTTGCATCAATTACAGGCAGCTTAATAAGGTTACTATTAAGAATAAATACCCACTACGTAGGATTGATGACTTATTTGACCAATTGAAAGGTGCAACCATATTTTCGAAGATAGATCTTCCATCAGGGTATCATCAACTGAAGATAAAAGAGTCAGATGTACCTAAGACAGCATTCAGGACTCGTTATGGTCATTATGAGTTCCTGGTTATGCCCTTTGGATTGATGAATGCACCAGCAGTTTTTATGGACCTGATGAACCGAGTGTTCAGGCCATACCTTGATTAATTTGTAGTAGTGTTTATTGATGACATTCTTGTCTACTCTAGAGACCGAGTAGAACATGATCAACATCTCATAATAGTGCTACAAACATTGAGGGAGAAGCAGTTGTATGCAAAGCTATCTAAGTGCGAGTTTTGGCTTGAAGCAGTCAGTTTTCTAGGTCATGTAATTTCAGCAGAAGGTATCCGGGCTGATCCTAATAAAATTGAGGCTATTCTTAATTGGAAACCACCACGAAATGTGATAGAAGTGAGAAGTTTCCTCGGATTAGCCGGATATTATAAGAGGTTCGTGAAGGGATTTTCATCCTTAGCGACTCCTTTGACATGACTGGTACGAAAAGAGGTCTGTTTCGAGTGGACAGACAAGTGTCAAGCAAGTTTGATCGATTGAAGGCAATGCTAATTGAAGCACCAGTTTTGACTCAGCCTACTCCAGGAAAAGACTTTGTTGTGTACAATGATGCTAGTCATAATGGTTTAGGCTGTGTTCTTATGCAAGAAGGAAAGGTGATTGCTTACGCCTCAAGACAACTTAAGCCTCACGAGCTTAACTATCCGACAAATGATTTGGAGTTAGCTACGATAGTTTTTGCTCTTAAGATCTGGAGAAATTATCTGTATGGGGAAAGATGTTATATCTATACAAATCACAAAAGTCTTAAGTACCTTCCCTCACAAAAAGAGTTGAATTTGAGACAATGAAGATGGTTGGAGTTGATTAAAGATTATGACTGTGTGATCGACTACCAGCCAGGAAAAGCTAATGTGGTTGCAGATGCACTAAGTAGGAAGATTTTAGCTGAGATGCAAATATTACTTTGATGCAGATGATCAAAGATGCTCAGAAGCAAGATGAAAAGTTAGTAGAGATAGTCGATGCAGTGAAAAAGGGAGAAAAGCCTGATTTTTCATTGACAGAGGATGGCACAATGTACTTCAAGAATAGGATTTGTGTGTCTGGTGTAGAAGAGCTGAAGTCTGATATTTTAAAAGAAGCACATGAAACGGTATATACCATGCATCCAGGCGGGAACAAGATGTATCAAGATTTGAAAAATTAATATTGGTGGCTAGGGATGAAGAAGGATATCACTGAATATGTTGCTAAATGTCTAACTTGTCAATAAGTGAAAGCGGAACACCAGTTGCCCATAGGATTGCTGCAACCAATATCGATTCCAGAGTGGAAATGGGAAAGAATCACGATGGATTTTGTGTTCGATTTACCGATGACTCAGAGAAAGCATGATGCAGTGTGGGTGATAGTGGATCGATTGACGAAGTCGGCACACTTCTTACCAATCAGAATGAACTACTTATTGAACAAGCTAGCCGAAATTTATGTAAGTGAGATAGTGAGATTGCATGGAGTGCCAATGTCCATCATATCTAATAGAGATCCCAAATTTACTTCACAATTCTGGAAGAGTCTTTAGCAAGCTTTAAGAACTCGACTCAATTTCAGCACGGCCTTTCATCCGCAAACAGATGGACAATCGAAGAGAGTTATTCAGTTGCTAGAGGATATGATGAGAAGCTATCTGCTTGAGTTTGAGGGAAGTTGGGATAGATATTTACCTCTTATGGAATTTGCCTATAATAATAGTTATCAGACAAGCATAGGCATGGCTCCGTATGAGGCATTGTATGGAAGAAAATGCAGGACACCAATCTGTTGGACTGAATTGAGTGAAAAGAAGTTGATAGGGCTAGAGTTAGTGCAACAAACAAAAGAAAAAGGTTAGAATTATCTAAGAAAGATTGAAAACAGCTCAAGATCGACAAAAATCATATGTTGACCTTAAGAGGCGAGATATAGAGTATGTTGTGGGAGATAAAGTATTTCTCAAGGTTTCACCTTGGAAGAAAGTATTGATATTCGGTAAAAAGGGAAAGTTAAGTCTGACGTTCATTGGTCCTTATGAGATTTTGGAAAGAATCGGACCGGTGGCATATCGGTTAGCACTTCCACCAGAGTTAGATAAAATCCATAATGTTTTTCATGTGTCGATGCTAAGGAGATATAGGTCTGATCTGACTCATGTCATACCAATTGAAGAGATATAAGTGCAGACTGACTTGACTTATGAAGAGGAACCGGTGGCTATATTAGCACGTGAAGAAAAAGTTTTACGAAACAAAAAGGTTCCATTAGTTAAAGTGCAATGGCAGAATCATGCTACAAAAGAAGCCATATGGGAGAGCGAAGAAGTCATGAAGAGGCAATATCCTCAGTTGTTCACATAATTAACAGGTAAATTTCGAGGAAAAAATTTATTTTTAAGTGGGAGAGAATGTCATATCCGCTTATTTAGACCTAAGTCATGCGAGTTGTTATCTTGTATATTTTATTTTGTAGTATTTGTACAATTATGGCCAATTACTATTCATTAGTTACCATTTTCTCCATTTTTTACTTTTCATCTTATTTTTGAATTTGATTCAAATAGAAAAGACATCAAATGGAAGAAAATAGACATGAAAATATTTTTTGTGAAAAAAATATTTTTAAGACACGACAAAAATTCTCTCAAGAACACTTTCAAAGCTAGCACTTTGAATTTGTTCAAACCATTTCCTCTTGATAGTTTCTTATTCATTCTTCACGTGGATTATCATTAGAGACATCCTAGTGTGGATTGTTGTGGTTTGCTACAACCCAACAAAGTGAAGATTTGAAGAACAAATAAAAATTACAAGGTATAATTTTTAACATTTAAATTTATATAAATTAGTTTTAATGGTACAAGTATGATCTTTTGTTTTGGGTTTTGAAAAATTTTATTTTTTGCTGCGTTTATGAATATGATTCATTCTTCAAAACCCAAAATTGGTATCAGAGCCTCCTTGTATCCATTAAAATTAATTTTAATTGAACGTGCAATGGGATTGCATGTTTTTTATGATTTTAGATCAATAGGTTTTGAAAAATTGAAATTAATTTGTAAAATATAATTTAGATATTTTTATTTCTTTAATCTGATCATGGGATGATTAAGAATGATTATTTTGATTGAAAAATTATTTGAATGTGATTCAAATAGTTAATTTCATATTTATGTCAGAAATGTCTAAAATTGCCTTGTTTATGAACATGTGTTGTTGTTTGGCTTAATCGATGGGGCTAGTTGCATTTTTCTTGTAATTTAATTATGAAAAAATTATTTAGACATATTGAAAATATTTTTATGCCTCTTGAAGTGTCCAATAATTAATTAAAAATTATTTTAATTAATTTTTCAAATAAACACAAAAAGGGGATTGTTTTAGCTTGCACAGTGTGACTGTTTTGTTTGATTTTTTTGTATGTGTTTATTTTATTTCTAGAACCTTGAAATAATTTTTATGTTATTTTGATGTTAGATGCATGCCAAAATTATTTTTCAAGCATTTGAAATTTTAAAAATTTTAGATATCGAATTAGTCATTTTGAGCATCTAAGTGTGTTGGTTCGTTTGTCTTAGTAATTTTGGCTTGCGCCAAAAATATTTTGATGAACTTGTGCTAACCTAAAGATAATTAGAATGGTGATTTGATGTTCTGGAAATTTTTAGAATTTTTGGAAATTAATTTTGAATTAATTTAAGTTGTGCAATTGTAATTATAGTATTACTAGAAATTTGTATGTATATTAAAATTAAATTGTTTAATTTTAACATCATAATATTCTGATTTTAAGAAGAATTAATTTTTAATTATTTATGGAAATATGGAATTTAATTTAATTTGATCAAATATTAAATTTCACTTTAAAATGACATACAAAATTAAATTCGATTTACAAATTGAAATCCAAAATTGTCATTTTTATTTTGTGCATTAGAGAATGCATGTTAGGAGTGTATGAAAATGCATGATGGATGATTATGGACTTAGGCCCAATGTGATTGAGCATGCATGAAATTATTTTGTTTGATGGTAAATAGGGCCTGCGTGTCCCTACCTCTTTTTCTTTTTTATGTATTTCTCTTCGCATCTTACTCCCCTCAAATGTAAATTGAGGTTTTCTATGATTTGAAATATGCAATTAAATTACATAGGCTTAGGATAAAATGAAGATACAAGGGAGCAAGAAGCAAAGGAGATGGTACCATAAACAAGAAGACTTAGAAATAGGAATTTGATTTCTATTTCTAAGTTGTAAATTCATGCATATACCTAGGTAAGACCTAGTCAATCTCTCTTTGGCTCAAGAGATTGACTTTAGTATGTCCATAATCATGCCATATAATTAATGTAACTATCTTTATATATCAATGTGATGAATGTATGATATATAAAAGCTTGAAATAATAACTTGATAAGACTTAACAAAGTAATCCCTCACTAAATAAACAATTAAGTCTTACGCCTTCCATTAATATGGGGAGAACCAGAGTTCTTCTAAAGTTAGGGTTGTTGAGTTGCCTCAAGCTCACTCTATAAGAATATGTTCAATCCATTAAAATTAGATTTCATGATTAATGGGTTAGACTTAACCGATATTATTAACTTGTTGGATTTGCGCGAAGGTTAATGTGTATTGGAGGTGAAGTTGGGTTTGTATACATGAGATGTACACATATCAAGAGTCGATAGCCCAATGTATGTGCACACATCAATAAGTTGATAGCACAAGATTCGATAATTGCATGAATAATGCAATTGGTATGGATTAGATACCTACCAACCAAACTAACGATAGCTTGTTGAGTTGCATCAGGGTTATTCTTAGCTAGTTGGATATCGACCCACTAGGAGAACTTCCATGTAAGTTCTCTTGGGTTCATAGTGAGGGCTATGGACTCACTATAAAATAGTGGGAGCCATAATGTGATTTATTAAAGACCTAATAAACATGCATTTTATGTACATTTTAACATGTTCTATTTTACATCTAGGTTGCTAGAATCATCATCATGACAAGTGTGAATTTGTGATCGCTAATGGAATCAAATAAGTTGACTGGGCCCAATTTTTTAGACTGGCTAAGGAATCTGAGAATGGTTCTCAAATCCGAAAAGATTGGCTATGTCCTAGATGAGGCACTCCCTAATCCCCCTACTGCTAATGCTTCTGAAGATGTTCAGAAGGCATATCAAAAGCATCTCGATGATAGTGAGATGGCAAGCTGCATTATGCTTGCTATTATGTCAGCTGAGTTGCAAAAGCAGCATGAGGCTATGGATGCTAATTCCATAGTATACCATCTAAGAGAGATTTTTGATGAGCAAGCATGTTCCGAAAGATTCGAAACTTCAAGGTTGCTCTTCTGCACTAAGATGGTTGAGGGGACATCTCCAGTGCAATATGCATTGAAGATGAATGGCTATATTGAGAGGTTGGCCACCTTGGGATTTGTAATGGACCATGAATTAAGTATTGACTTAATTCGAACCGGTTTTTCTGATAGTTATTCACATTTTATGCTTAACTATAGGATGAACCAAATCTCTACCATTATTCCTGAGCTGATTAACCTGCTTAAAACAGCTGAGCCATCTATCAAGAAGGACAGTAAGGCTGTGATGCTGGTGGACTTTTCAATTTCTAAAAGGAAGAACCTTAAAAAGAAGAAGAAGTCCATGAAGCCTAAGGGAGGCGTGGCCAAGAAAAATGCCAAGGAGATTGCTTCAAAAGGGACATGCTTCCATTGTGGCAAGGATGGCCATTGGAAGAGAAACTGCAAGGCTTACTTGGAGTCCTAGAAGAAGAAGACATTTGTTGCCCCATCTACTTCAGGTATTTTTGTCATTGAAATTAATACTATTTTCAATAATAATATATGGGTATTAGATACCAGTTGTGGCTCACACATATGCACTAATATCTAGGGCCTAAGGAACAGTAGATAGCTCAATAAGGGAAAGTCAGACCTACGCGTTGGACATGGACCAAGGGTTGCTGCATTAGCTATAGAAACATATGTATTGACCCTCCCTAGTGGGATTATATTAAATTTGGAGAATTGCTATTATGTACCTACTTTGACTAAAAACATTATTTCTATTTCAAGTCTAAATAAAGATGGTTTCCTTTTAGCTTTTAGTAACAATTGTTGTTCTATTATCTTGAATGGAATTCTTTATGCTAATAGTACATTATGCAAAGGAATATACATATTAGATATGTCAAATCCAATTTTAAACATCAATGATAATAAAAGGCAAAAACAAGATATGTTGAAATCATCTTATTTATGGCATTGTCGTCTTGGTCATATAAGTGAGAAACACATGGCTAAGCTACACAAAAGTGGTAGTTTGGGGTCATTTGATTATGAATCATATGACACATGTGAATCTTGTTTGTTAGGCAAGATGACTAAATTACCCTTTAAGGGAAAGGGTGAACGTGCTAATGGACTTTTAGACTTAATACATTCAGATGTCTGTGGTCCAATGTCTACACACACTAGAGGTGGTTTCATTTACTTCATTACTTTTATCGATAACTACTCACAATATGGATACGTGTATCTTATGAGATACAAATCTGAAGCTTTTGAAAAGTTCAAAGAATTCATAAATGAAGTAGAGAAACAACTTGGCAAAAGTATTAAAACACTTCGATCAGATCGAGGAGGTGAATACTTGAGCCAAGAGTTTCTAGATTATCTTAGGGATAATGGGATTTTATCTCAATGGACTCCACCTTACACTCCACAACACAATGGTGTGGCTAAAAGAAGAAATCGAACCTTGTTAGACATGGTAAGGCCTATGATGAGTTTTGTAGAATTGCCTAAATCATTTTGAGGTTATGCACTAGAGACCGCCATTTATATATTAAATGGAGTTCCTTCAAAGTCATTTGATGTTACTCCATATGAGATATGGTATAACAAGAGGCCCACATTTTCTTACATGAGAATTTGGGGTTGTCCTGCTTATGTGAAGCGGACAATGTCTGATAAGCTAGAAGCTAAGTCTAACTGATGTCAGATTGCTATATGTAGATGACATATTGTTAATGGGAAATGATGTCTCAGCCTTACAATCAGTCAAAATTTGGTTATCCAAGAATTTCTCCATGAAAGACCTTAGAGAAGCAGTTTATATTTTAGGGATAAAGATCTATAGAGATAGATCTAAAAGATTGCTTGGTCTTTCATAGTCTACATACATAGATAAAAAGCTAAAGAGGTTTAGCATGGAGCAGTCCAAGAGGGGATATATTCCCATGACCCATGGGATTACTCTCTCAAAGTCTTTGTGTCCAAAGACACAAGATGAGAGGACACACATGAGTTTGATTCCATATGCTTCAGCTATAGGATCAATCATGTATGCTATGATATGTACAAAACCCGATGTATCATATCCTCTGAGTGTCACGAGTAGATACCAATCGGACGCTGGTGAGGGTCATTGGGTGGCTGTCAAGAATATCCTTCTGTACTTAAGAAGAACTAATGATGTATTCTTGGTATATGGAGATGGAGATATTACTATGAGCGGGTATACCGATGCCAGCTTCCAATCTAACAAGGATGACTCAAAATCTCAATGAGGTTATATATTCACACTAAATGGTGGAGACGTTAGTTGGAAGAGTTCCAAACAGGAAACGACTGCTGATTCCACAACCGATGCAGAGTACATTGCAACTTCTGAAGTAGCAAAGGAAGCAGTTTGGATAAAGAAACTCATCACAGAACTTGGAGTGGTTCCCAGCATTATTGATCCAATACAATTGTATTGTGATAATAATGGAGCCATTGCACAAGCAAATGAGCCATGGTATCATCAGAGATCTAAACATGTACTCAGAAGATACCATTTGATTAGAGAAATCTTTGGTAGGAATGATGTAAAGATAGAAAGAGTGCCCACTGATCAGAATATTACTGATCTTTTAACTAAGCCACTTCCACAAAAGAAATATGATTCTCATGTACTCGCCTATGGAATTAAGTACAAAGGAGAATGGCTTTAGTGCAAGTGGGAGCTTGTTAGAGGAGTGCTCTAAAGGCAATCACCTTTAGCACTTATTGTACAAATTTATTTGATTAACAAAAGGCTTTTTCATTAATTTGATGTTCATTTGATATATGAATTGATAAGTGATCTTAAATCAATCAAAGAAGTCCTTGATACATAACATAACATGAAGAAAATCATGATGAGATCATGATATTGAGATTTTTATCATGTATAATTATGTTAGTATCAAAATTATCCCTAGTCATAGGATTAATGAGATGGGACATTATTAATCCTGACAGACTAGCACATGTTACACTCCTTGATTGGATAGAGTAGTAGATCTCATAATCTATAAACATGAAATGTTTAGAGTTAACATGTGGATGCTTGCTAAGTGTAGCTAAGTACATTGGATGACCAACTATAAGAAAATCATATGGATAATCTATTCAAATGTCAATGATAGTCGCATCATAGCAATGATGCAAGTATCCTTAGACTTGAGGTACTCAAGGATATCTTGAATATTGATTCTGTATTTTGACACAATTCCTTGTTGCCTCAGAGAGGTAGCTCATAGAGTGGTGGTTGGATACAACTTGAGGTATTCAAAGGTAATTGGGTAACCAACAAAGGATTCACCACTCTTTATAGAAGGAGTGCATACCCATGGCTTCTTATCGTGGTCATTACTCAGGAATCTCTGGCCGGAGTGGAAATGTCATAAAGATAGTCTTCAATGACATATCTAATAGAGTAATGAGCCTCAAGGACAAGAACTAACATTACTTGGACTAGACATGATGTAGTCAGTTTAGTGGGAGTTGACACATGTCCATACTCAGAACCAAGTGGGGTATAGAATGGTGAAAGGAATAATTGAATAGAAATTGTCTATGGAAAGGTTCATAGTCAAACCACTGACTTTCCGATCAATTGGGGGTCATGATGTGTTGCTAGATACTGCTCATGACCTGTTTAAATTAATTGTTAATTTAAGTGGCCAACATAATCGGGAACCTAATGGGTCACACGCATTGAAGATATGGAGAATGAGTAAAATGGTCTTGGATAGGATCCAAAATATGAGAGAATTATTTTAGGATGGATCACGATGAGATAGTATGAAAAAATCGTTCGGGAGTGTCACAGTCCCGCACGGGCTATTGAGGTTGCTGGCCTGTCCAGCAGCAGGTTGCAGCAAGCCCAGCGTGCCTACAGCTTCCCATCCGTTGGCCAACGACTGTTTTTGGCCATAATTAGGCCAATTATGTCCAATTACCATTCAATAATTACCATTTTCTCCATTTTTGACTTTTCATCTTATTTTTAAATTTGATTCAAATAGAAAATACATCAAATGGCAGAAAATAGACATGAAAATATTTTTTGTGAAAAAAATATTTTTAAGACAACAAAAATTCTCTCAAGAACACTTTCAAAGCTAACACTTTGAATTTGTTCAAACCATTTTCTCTTGATAGTTTCTTCTTCATTCTTCATATGGATTATCATTAGAGACATCCTAGTGTGGATTGTGAAGATTTGAATAACAAATAAAAATTACAAGATATAATTTTTAACATTTACATTTATATAAATTAGTTTTAATGGTACAAGTATGATCTTTTGTTTTGAGTTTTGAAAAATTTTATTTTTTACTGCATTTATGAATATGATTCATTCTTCAAAACCCAACACCAATAAGGTGAAGATTTGAATAAAAATAAAGAAATTACAAGGTATATTTCTAACCTCTATGTTTGATAAATTAGTTTTAATAGCAAAAGCATGATATTTTGTTTCATGTTTTGAAAAACTTTATTTTTCTACTGAGATTATGAATGAGATTTGCCTTCAAAATCCAACATTCTTGGCTCACGTGATCTATACCAGGAAGAGGAGTTAAGAACTTCAGGATATTTCGATAGTGGAAGAATTTTCATATGTATTTCTAGACAATATGTCAGGATTACCTCCAGTAAGAGAGATTGAGTTCTCGATTGAACTTACTTCAGGCACAACTCCCATATAAGCAACTTTCAGAACTAAATATGGTCATTATGAGTTTTTGGTTATGCTCTTCGAGTTGACCAACACTCCAACAACCTTTTTGGACCTGATGAACTGAATTTTTAGACCATTTCTAGATCAGTTTGTGGTGGTTTTTATAGATGATATCTTGGTGTACTTTAGGAGCAAGGAAAAGCAAGAACAACATTTGAGGACAGTGTTGCAGATTTTCAGAGAACAAAGACTTTATCTAAGCTATCCAAGTGTGAATTTTGGCTTGATGAAGTTGTTTTCCTCAGGCATATGGCATCATTTTATGGGATTATAGTGGATATGGGCAAGGCTGAGACTATTAGAAGTCTCTTCAAAATGTTATTGAGATTAGAAGTTTCTTGGCTTGGTAGGGTACTACTAGAGGTTCATCATGGGATTTTCCATGATTGCTTCCCTATTGATAAGGTTACTATGCAAGGATATCAAGTTTGAATGGACCAATAAGTGTCAGCATAGTTTCAACCGACTCAAGAGTCTTTTGATAAAAGCTCCAATTTTGACACATCTAATCCCAGATAAGGAGTATGTTGTTGATAATGATGTTTTTCATAATAGTTTGGATTGTGTATTGATATAGAGGGAAAAGTTGTCGCCTATGTATCTAGACAGTTGAAGCCTCATGAAAAGAGCTACTCGACACATGATCTAGAGTTAGCAACCATAGATTTTGCTTTGAATATTTGGCATCATTATTTGTATAGGGAAAAATATTTCAACTACACATATCACAAAAAGTCTGAAGTATCTTCCTATATAGAGAGAATTGAATTTTAGGCAGAGAAGATGACTATAATTGATAAAGGATTACAACAATATGATCGATTATCATCCAGGAAAGACCAATATATGGTCGATGCACTAAAAGAAATACTTTCGCATAGTTGCTCATTCAACCTATATTAGATCAGAAGATCAGATATACTCAAAAATAGGATGCCAAGTTCGTGGAATTAGTTGAATTGGTCTCCAAGGGGGATAGGCCAAGATTCATTGTTGAGTTAGATGGCAATTTGAGCTATCAGGTTAGGTTATATGTAGTAGTTGTTCAAAAATTGAGACAAAGAATATTGAAAGAGGCTCATGAGATGAAATATGTGATGCACCCGATAAGCAATAAAATGTACTAGGAATTAAAAGAGAATTATTCGTGGTCTAGGATTAAGAAAGACATTACGGAGTTCAGTACGAGATGTCTTGTTAACAGGTTAAGGCAGAACACCGGGTACTTTCAGGATTGTTGCAACCAATAACTATTCTAGAATGGAAATAGGAAAGGATCACCATGGATTTCATGAATGGGTTACCTTTGACACAGAGGAAGTACAATACCATATAGATGATTGTGGACAAGTTGATGATATTGGCTCACTATTTACCTATCCGAAAAGACTATTCATTAAGCAGGTTGGTGGAATTATAGGTGAATGAGATAGTACGACTTCATGGAGTTCCAGTCTCTATCATTTTAGATTGGATATGCAGTTCACATCTCAAGTTTGGGGTAATTTACAACAAGCTTTATATACCAAGCTCAATTACAACACGACTTTTCATCCTCAGACAGATGATCAGTTATAAAGAGTTATATAGATCTTGGAGGACATAATGAGATGTTTTTTGATGGAGTTTGAAGGAAACTAGGATAAGTATTTGTCATTGATAGAGTTCGCCTATAATAAAAATTATTAGTCCAGTATCAGGATGGCTCCCTTTAAGACACTTTATGGTAGAAAGTGTCATGCACCGTTATGTTGAATAAAGCTTAGTGAGAGGAAGTTAGTGGGAGATAAGGTGTTTCTTAAAATGTCTCCATAGAAAAAGTTCTCAGATTTGTAATGCCCGATAATTTAGGTCACGTTCGCGGTTGACCGAAATCCAGCGCGCCGAACTGATCGTAGTCTAAATTCGAAAATAAAAAAATAAATTAAAATAATAATAAGATGTGAGAAAAATATTTTGGATATTATTAATTGAGAATTTAGAAGTTTAGAATTAAAATTTGGAAAAAAAATAATTTTTCGCTGAACGAAATTGGAAATTGCAATATTTTTGGCACAAATATTTTAAGAATGCATAAAAATATAATATTCTTTATCTAAGGAAAGAAATATTCTTTTGATTAAAGTAAAGTAAAAGTGATTTAAATTAATGGAACAATGGGAAGCAAGAGTAATAATTAATGCTAACCACCCACTTAATCCAACTATAAAAAGTCAAATTTTTACTTTTTTTACCATTCTTCTTCTTCCTCATCTTAATCAAACCCATTTCTCTCCCTATTCTCTCTTTTGCCATGAGCTCTTCTTCCCCCACTTATTCTTCTTTTTTTTTTTCTTCAAATCAAGCTAAGATTAGATGAAAAAAAATGGGATTAAGGCAAGATCATCAAAGAAATGAAGAAAAGTGAGCTAAACCAAGGAAGAGGAAGGAAGAAAGGAAGAGAAAAAGAGAAAGAAGACTTTGGTCATTTTGAAGATCATCAAAGGTGAGTTTAGATTTTTTATCTTCTCACTTTTCTTCTTTTCTTTTCTTTGAGTTTAGGGTTAGTTGCCATTAAAGCTAGTAATTTAGGGTTATTATTTTGTTAATGGTGATTAAGGGTGGATTTGTGTGATTAGTGCTTGATTAGTGTAAAATTTTTTGTTAGGACAAGAAAGTGAGCAAACTTTGAACCAAAATAAAAAAGGAAGCAAGGGCAAGGAGAAAGCTAGCTAGAAAGAAGATAAAAGTGAAGAGAAGTGAAATTTTTGAGGTATGTACATTTGGCAAAAATTCAATGTATAAAAATGTTGATTTTGATTTTGTGATGTTAATGAAATTCTTGATATTTGATTAAGAAATGAATTGGTGATTAAATGATTCCATGAATGTGAAAATAAAAACTAGAATATGAGGTTGATGCATGAAAATGGAAATTGTATGAATTAATTGATGTGCTGAAAAATTTGTCTTATGAACAATGTCTAGTTTTTAGTTATAACTTGAGTTCTGGAAAGGATTTTTGAGTGATTCTTGTTATTTTGGAAAGTTACGATATAGGGCTTCAACTTTAATTTAGACAATTAGACCTGAATATGACTGGAATTAGGTGAAAAATGAACTCAAAATTTGAACTAGAAATCTGTCCAGTAAAATACTGGGCAAATTGCAGTGAACGTAACTTAGAAGAAAATTCATAAAATTTACTAAAAAATTCATTTTAATGTGATTCTAGTTGAATACATGTACCTACATTTCTTGTGGTTGGCCCGTAATGCCTCCGCTTGCTTCCTTCCAACTCAGAATGCTTGGCCCCCCACGCCAAGTCGATCTTTTAGGCTTGGCTTTGTCCCGGAAGCGAAGGTTCTATGATGAATCGCTTTTCCCCTTCTCTACTCTCTCTGTTAGTTTATCACTTATACAAATTCCATCTAAAAGTATATTAAAAAGACAGAGAAAAATAAGATAGAAATTTGTCCAGTAAAATGCTGGACAGATTCCAGTAAATGTAACTTAGAAGAAAATTCATAAGTTTTGCTACAAAATTCATTTTAATATGATTCCAGTTGGAAATTAAAGATAATACATGTTATACATTTTGTTAGTTGATCACTTATCCAATTTTCATCAAAAAATGGACAAAAAATTAAGTGCAACATAAGGAAGAAATGTTGTCCAGAATAGGGCAGTTTAAAGTTGATTGTGGAATTTTGTGATAGAAAAATATATTATTTGATTTTCTTGTAGTTATAATGATTAAATGAGCAAGTATAAGGTTTTAAAATATTTAATGGGAATTATTGCATTTATATGAATTTATATTAATGTTACCTACATAAATTATGTAAATAATAATAAAGGTAACAAATATAATTAAGTCCTATAACATCTAGTCGAGAACTAGAAATTAGGATAAGTTGACATGCCAATAAAAGGGTAGAAATGTAGGCACTAAAAATAATAGTGCTGAGATTTAATTTAAATAGGCACTAAGAAATATTGTTGAGTTGAAATTACATAGGCATCAAGAAATAGTGCTGAGTTCGAATTTATGTAGGCACCAAAAAGGTACTGAGTTATTATTGAAAATGTAGGCGTTAAACGCCGAGTTATAAAATAATTATGTAGGCGCCGAGTATACTACCGGAGAGCAGAAACTCTATATTCAGTGTTTAGTTCCAGTTTAAGATGTCGTGGGCTATCAAATAAATAACAAAAAAATGTAAATTATTAAATTGATAGTTCAAATTATATATCTTGTACTGTTAAAATTTCAAGCATTCTTAATGAATGGAATGTCATAATTGATGAATTAAATATTTTTGCATAAAGAAAATGATTTTATTATTAATTGAATATTTGGCATGCTTAATGAATTAATTGTAGTTTCTATAATTTTATTTTAGAATTATTTATGTAATTATTGGATAGTTGTCAAATATACCACTAAGCTAGAAGATTAGTGCATGTGTTTCACGCGCAGATAAATAGAAGTAGTTGTTCCGATAGGGCGATCGAAGAAAAGGGAACCCCAAGATCAGATTGCAGCAGTCTAGTTCTTTTTGTATGTTTTGGAAATTACGTTGAAAAAATTAAATTTTAAGAATTTCTTTTGATGTAAATTTGTGGCATGTAGGATTTATAAGGAATGAATGTTGTAATTTTATATATCTAGTATTATTTGTAAATATATGTCTAAATATTATGGTTTAATTGAATGAGTTCTTTTAAATCAAAAAAATTTTCATCACTAGTTATATATTTAAATGGAAAGAAAAAAATATAGCAATTAATATTTCTCTAATAATAAACTCGAAAAAAAAAATTCAATAATTCGAACATTGGTTTTAAGACATATGAGCTTAGTAGAACTTCCATATCCTATTAACGACTAGTAGGGTAAGGGAGCGCTACAAGATTCATGAAGAATAGCAAGTTGAGCCTTAGGTTCATCAGATCCTTTTCACATCATTACAGCCGAGAAAATAGAGGTGCAACCGAACTTATCTTACGAAGAGGAGCCAATTGAGATCATAACTTGAGTGGTTAAAGAACTTACGAACAAATGAGTACCACTAGTGAAGCTCTTATGGAGGAATCATACTACCGAATAAGCATATTGGAAAATGAGGAAGTGATGATAACATAGTACCCTCAACTGTTCCAAGTTGACATATCATGCAATTTTGGGGGCAAAAATTTTTAAGGGGAAGAGAAATGTAACACATGTCAAATAGGGTCTATAAATTATTTTAGTGGCTTGGGAAATTTAAGAGTCAATAAGAGTTTTATATAAAGTTTAAATGTGGAAAGTTATTGTTTTTACACATGTGACAATGGGTGTCATGACCATGAATGTTGGGATTTTATTTCATAAACCATGAAAGATTTTCACAATTGTTAAAAAGATTTCATGCCCATGAAATATGAGTCACGACTATGAATTCTAGGTGGTCAGGAGGATTTGAGGCAGATATGATTTTCTCTCTCTGCCATCCCTCAAAATTTGCCTCATTTCTCTAAAATCCAACCTAACACATTATCTTCATCTTCTTCCATCCTCAGAACTTCTCCTTCACCATTTTTGAGACTCAATGAATAAGATTCAACTAGAGAAAAGTGAGGAAGTAGAGGAAGAAAATGTTTTAGGAGTTGAGTGAGTAAAACTTGGTTTTATAGTGTTTTTAAGATTGGTTCACGTTCCAAAAGCTAAAACAGACATTTTGTTTATCGCTAGAAGTTGAAAAAGGAACTAGAAGTCCTGTAACACCCCCTTACCCCACTATAGTTCAGCAAGGTAAGTGAGCATTACCCGTCTTACTGTTTTATAAAATTAATGAAGTGAAGTAAACTTTTTTTTTAATTTTTTTTTACGAAAATATTGTAGATACTGAAATAAAAATTAATACAGGCACAAATATTCTAAATTTTATTTATTTATAAAGTACATTAATTTACATTATAATTCATGTATATAATACATACTATAGAAAATAAAACCATAATTTAATTTACATAATTTTTTATAGAATATACCAAAAAGAAAATCCAAAGCTTTTTGCTACTTCCTCCCGGGTACCCTTCTTCTTCTGACAATCTATTTTCTATGGCTATCCTTCTAAAACTACGCGAGAGAAAACCACCCGCTCTAAGCTAATAGCTTATTGTTGCTTCAATGATAAAAATTTTACATACATATATATTTTCTCACATATTAATTAACCATTTAATAAATAAGACATAAAATAAAGAATTATATAAAATCAATAAATTTCAGCAAATACTCAATATTTAACAACTTGAATTCATATAACATTTATAAAAATCACATACTTCAATATTATTATTATTATTATTATTATTATTATTATTATTATTATTATTATTATTATTATTATTATTATTATTATTATTTTCTTGTGCACATAACACCTATAATCGATCTAACTAATAGGAATAACAGGGTTGTCATTTATGGCTTTCATAATATAGCATTGTGCGCTTTTATAATAATGTCATTACCGACTTTTATTATATTGTCATTACCAGCTTAATAATTTTGCTTCAAGCGCATTTATAAATTGTCATTACCGACTTTCATATTTGGCACCGAGTGCCTAAATCTCCTTATTGGCATGTCAAACTATTCTCTATTCTAGTTCTAGTCATGGTGTCTTTGGGCTTAACTATTTTTGTTTCAATTCCCAATATTTTCAAAAAAGTCAATATTATTCAATTATCATATTTATGCTTATTTATTTTTGTTCTTTATTCCCATTATTATCGTACTAAAATCTCCCACATAAATAATTTTTTAAACATTTATAATTATCAATAAAGTAAATATTCACATTAATTATTACATATAATAATCACAACACATGCAAAAGCCCAAAATTTCATGTTTTTACCTATGGCAAATTTCAGACCTATTTTTGGTCTTCATTTTTAGCCCATTTATAATTCGAATTTATAGTTATGTCCTTCTAACAATTTGTAGCTTATTGTCTTAACTTTCAGATGCATCAAAAATCACTTAAATCTCATTTTTCTATTAAAGGTTATGGTTAATTTAATACTGAATCATCACAGATATTTCTGCCCAGAATTTTCTGGACAGATTTTAAGTTTGAACTTCATGCATTTTTCTGGGCATATATAGAAATAATTATGTAACATCCTTGATCTTCCCCACATGCATATACAAATGCATTTCATTTGAACATATGCATCTCCCATATAATCCAATTGAACACGTGCATTTCATACATATTTTCTTAGAAACAAGTTCATGGCACGCACTAGCTACGTGTCCTAGTATTTGGCAATTGTTTCGAGTCACACGTATGTACTTATAACCTAAATGAGGATAACAAAGAATTACAAATAAATTGAATAAGGTTACTAAATTAAAGTAAACAAAATTATTAGAATAAGATTAGTAAACATTTACATTGTTAATTTAGTTAAATCGGGCCAAATGAATATGCTGTATTATTGTGTGAATTAGTGGAATTATAAATATATGTAAATAATAATAATAATAATAATAATAATAATAATAATAATAATAATAATAATAATAATAATAATATAGACAAAATAAAATGAAAATGAAACAAAAGGAAAATAAAAGAAAGGAGAAGAGAAAAGAAAAGAGAAAAGAAATGAGAAATGAGAAGAGAAAAGAGAAGAGATGAAGAGAAAAAGATAAAAAGACAAAAACAAAAAGTTAGCTTTATCTTCCTCCCCCATTTTTGCCTCCTTACTCTAGCCTCGTCTTCTTATTCATATTCACCCATTTTAGAATTTAATTATTCCTTCTTTCACCTAGTTTTTGCACCAAATTGATCCCTTGCAATTTCATCCTTGGTAAGTAATCAATTCTTATTGCTATAGGGTTGATTTGAGTTGCTAAGGTTCAGTAATAGGTACTGAATTGCAACCTTATTTTGATATTAATATAAATTTATTTTGGAAAAGTGTAAAACACAAAAGTTGTTCCTTTATGTCTTTTATTTATGTATATATAAACCTTTTTGCAAGATGTTGTGTATAGAAAGAGATATCCTCTCTATACTAAAACCGGTCTGAATGTGAACCCTAAGTAAGTTAGCCACTATGTGTGTTAGTTTTGAATATGATAAAGCCAGTAATTGAAGTATCTCAAAACATGAAAGTTTTTGATATATGTGTTATGTATCTTTATACCAAATATTAGATTCATAGGTCTTGTAAAGTTTGAGTTATGGTGAATGGAACCATGACTGTTCCATGACTTGAACTGTCAACTGAGTGCCCTGGGCAGATCCAACAAAGTTTTGGATAATTTGAGCTCCTCAGAGCTCGATGTAATAACTTCTCACAAATTAATAGTTATATATATATATTTCTTATCTAAATTTTGGTACTAATTGCAGCTTGATATGTTATGTATGGACTAAGTTATGGCCTTTGGAAGGCATACTGGTCCGGAAGTCAATTCTATTCTAGACCAGTGAAATGTTTGTTATAATTTGAAGAACTTAGAGACATAATTGATAAAAGTTGTAAACATGAAACATGTGCCACTTGAACCATATAATTTTTTGTAAAGTTTCATTAAAATATGACTTATAGATTATAAGTTATGATGAACCAAAATGGGTACCCTGAAACTGCCTAAAGGCAGAAAATAGGGAAGAAAACAGAACACACTTAGGAATTCCACCAAATTTTGTACAATGATCCAATTGGTCTAAAATTTTAATATCTTATGTAATTATATGTTCATTTAATTAGGAATAAGAATCAGATTAATTGGTCAAGTATAGAAAAATTTATAGGCTAAACGGTCCCATAAGGTCACACTGCCTTATATGAAAAATCTTAACTATTGATATGAACAATGCATATTAATTTGTTTAAGCCACATTAAGTCTCCCTAATCATAAGTTAATTGATTGTATTTTCATATTAGGCTCGCAACATATTGGAGACCCATAAGCGGATAGACAATAAGTTAGGGGTTGAAATCAAAGGAGAAATGTGAGTCTAATTATCGATTGAATTCTTTAGTGCATATGAATGTTGCTTGTTATGTGATTCATATGATTGTCATGATTTGCCCCTGATAATATGATGATGGATAATTTGTGACATTTTGGTACACATAAGTGGTATACTTGTGATATATTTGAGGTATATGTTTGACATATGTGATATATATACAGGGTATATGTATAGTATATGCATGGCATATGAGGCATATATGCAGTATATGTATGTTATATGTGATAAGATGCAATGGTTGATGAATGCTTAAGTACAAGTGCATATGCATATGGACTAAAAAGGCATTGTGATTAGTTAATCGATATTGTAAAGAAAAAGAAGAGGCCTATGGCCCAACAAATGTGCAAATGAAACAAATGATCAAGCTAGCTAGCAAATGCAAATGTTCACATGGAAACCCAGGGCAATGTCTGTTTAACTTGGTTACAACAAAATGAAATAAGTAAAGAATTTGCATACATAAAGAGTAATGATTATATGTTTCAACTTTATTGATACTTATATGATACTGATGAATGAAATGGAATATATGGTATATATTGGATTTGTGATTTATTACTATGAGTTGTTTGGTACTTTAGAGCTCATTGGATGATTATTCTCATTGAGTCGCAACTCATCAATTTGCATCATATTTCAGGTAAAGAAAAGTGATAGCTCATTTTGAGTAGTGTATAGAAGACATGGAGCACATGTCATTGGCCGAGCCTCATCACTCTCTCTCATTGCATTCCACACAAGCATGAAAATATGTCATCTGTGTTTTGTATTTACCTGCTTGAATATGTATAGTCATTTTGGAATGAGTTTAAAAATGTATAAATGAAAGCAACTCATAAATACTTATGTGTAAAGTTTATGTTTTAATATATGTGATATATTATATTGTGGTGAAAACCTCAGTGTTAACTTTGCAAAGTCATTGAATAATATTACAGGATATGAGACTTGCAAGTCATTGAATGAAATTGCAGGATATGAGACTTGCAAAGTCATTGAATGATATTACAGGATATAAAACAAATTTACTATCACTATTAACATGATATTCTGTTTTTCCAGCATGCTATGTGTGATTATTTGATACAGACATAGGTTATACTTAAATGCATAAGATGTGGTGTTACAAATTAGATGTTATGGTCTGAATACAAATTAAAGACATGTGTCTTAGCTTTCATTTCCAATAAAGAACATACAAAAAGGAGTTCCTTTCAACCACATTCATCATTTTCATTCATTTTTATACTAAAATTTTCAGAATTACAACTACATTCATATGTCTCAATTATTTCACACCATTTGGTTTCATTGCCATGTAAAATATCAAAAACAACAACTAATTACATAACACATCAAACACACAATCATATTAAACTTTAACACATAATTACACACATATAAACATCATGTAAGATTTTTATAAATGAAGCACATACCTAATCAACCTTGGCTCTTCTTCCCTTAATCCTTCTTTTTCTTCCCTTATTAACTAGCTTTCTCCTCGCCTTTGTCACCCTTTTAAGGGCCTCTCACTTGTTTACTAATTTTTCCTACACAACCATACCACATCTCAATTCCAATATCCATTTTCAATGCTTTTCATGTCTACATAGTATTCTAATGCTCCTAATATGTTTTACACCTTAATTGAGCTAAAATGTACTAAGGTTAAACTTTCCTCTTACTATGTCATGGCTGCCCAAAATCTATATCCTAGTTCCCAATTCATTACCTTCAATTCGACACTCAATTTACATTTCCCTTATCACTAATTGTGGTGTTTCCATATTAATTTCAATTTTTCCTAATTTCTTTAACTATGGAAGCACCTCATTCATCCATTAACATCATATTTTCTTTAGTTTTTAAGCCATAAAACAATTAACTAACATCAATTATCATTAATTCAAAATTTAACTACACTTCCATCAACTAATCACAAACTTACATTTTCTAAGTTCAATCTTGCAACAAAACCTAAATCTACCAAACCTAATCACATCTATTATCAATATGGATCTCAAATGGAAGTAAAAATGTTGAATTTAAGAAGAATAAACTAACTTTAAGTGTTCTCCAAGGTGGGCCGAAATCTGTCCCACTCTTTTCCCTTTTTCTTCTTCTTTCTTCCTTCCTTATTGCTCCTTTGGTACCTTTGTAGTAAGAACTCTTTAATTTCTTGATTTTTCCTTTCTCAAACTCATTTTTTTCTATCTTTTTTAGGTTTTGGCTGAAGCAAAAATGAGGATCTTGGTTGAGAAGGGGGACGGCTAAAGTGGGAGAAAAGATGAAGAAGAGAAAGTCATGGAAGAATATGGAATTTCCTTCATCTTTTTAACTTTTATACTTTGATTAGGGAGTGGATCCCACTAATTAAAATTAATCTTAATTCGTATTGGTTCATTAAGTTAATTAATCTTGATTAATATTTAAACTTTGAGAAATTCCATATTCGCCACATCTTCCTCCATATTCACACTTTTTCCCTAAAAAATCTCCATAATACCAATTTTGTCCATAGGAAATTTTATTTTCTTCTAATTCTACCCCTAATCTTTTTAATTCCCAAATAATAATACCCTTAATTATTTTTCCTTATTATTAGTCATTTTTTATGGGTTCAAATTTAGACTCTGATTGAACCTTCGTGCCTCACTACAGTCATGCGCAATTGGGACCTAAATTACTGGATGTTACAAGTCCATCTCAAGGGAGAGGACAAGCTTAAAGAGCAAGATCTTTAAGTTAGGCTCCATCCTAGGTGTAAGATATGTATATAACCATATTCAAATATTTAAGTTGCATGAATATGTCTTGTTTGCTTTAGATGCATGCTGTGAATGGTTAAAGGTTTGATAAATGGCATGATTTTAGGTAAGAGGCATATTGGGGGTTTAATATACTAGTTAGGTGATTGTGGTGATTTTTTAATTTGGAAATACATGTTTGAAAGCTCTATAAATGTTTGTTTTTGGTTATGGACATGTTGGTAGTTGAGATACTATGTTGGATTATTGATAAGAGGATTGACATTGCTCAATTGTAGAAAATTTTTGCTTTCAATTAAAATCTAGAAATTTTTTAACTTTATGACCGTGAAAAGGTAGTTTACGGGCATAAATGTCATTGTTAAACCTTGAGGGGTATTTTCATCATTTTGATGATAACAAATAAAATAGTAATATTATATTTAATATACTTGTTTTCAAAGTCTATTAAACAGGACATGGAATAAAATAGCAACAATGGAGATTGGAAGAATAATCCTTGAAAGACAAAATTAAGGAAGTAGCATGTTCATGGCCATGACCCTATGTATCACGCCTGTGAAAGAGCTAACCATTACCAAAACCAACATTTGAAGTTCACGACCATGAAGGAAGAACAAATTGTGAAATGGACATTTAAGTCATGCCCGTGAATGTTCATAGCATTTTCATCTAGAGAGCTTCATGACCAAAGTCACCACTTGGATCACGGCTGGGAAGTTTGTCACACCTGTGAATATGTATGTCACGCCCGTGACTTAATGTTTCAAAACATTCTAGAGAGCTTCACGACCAAGGTCACCACTTCAGTCACGGCTTGGGCAGAAATGTCACGCCCGTGACAAACATAGTCACGCCCGTGAATGATGAAAGAGAAAAATGTCAAGCGCGATTATTTGGTTGGTACAACGGCTAGTTTCATATTAAATGCACCCTAACGGCTATAATCAACCAATGGAGTATAAATGGAAGTCATTTATGCATTCAGGATAAGAGGATAGCAAAATACTTTGAATCAAAATCTTATTACAAGCTATTTGTACATTCAATACCTTGAGAACCAATATCTATTCTCTGTAAAAATATTTTTGCTCTTCATTTATTGAGCAATTAATATTTGTGAGTGTTTCTCTCTGTAATCATTACTCAAGTGAGCTTTGGGTATTTCTGGGTTAAGAGTAGAACACTTGTAAGGGTTAGTTGTGTGAGCCTCTAAAACACAAATTAAAAGGTTGTTTGTGTGAGCCTGTAAAAACACAAAGTAAAGGTTGTTTGTGTGAGCCTGTAAAACACAAGGAATTGGTTATTGTGTGAGCCATTAAAACACAAGGGATTTCTGGGTTAGGTGTGAGCCATTGTGAGAAACACCATAGTTGGGAGTGAGCTTGTAAAACTCCATTGTAACACTTAGTGTGTTAGTGAAACTCCCAATTGCGATTGCGGAGAGGAGTAGGGTTTGTTAACACCCGAACCTCTATAAAATCCTTGTGTCAAATTTCTCTATCCCTCCTAAAATTAATTTCTTATTTCCACACTTTAAAGTTTAATTTTTTTAACTCCAATTCAACCCCCCTTCTTGGCTTAATATCTAGGCAACAATTGGTATTAGAGCTTAGTCTAGCATTGAAGCCTAAAAACCGCTAGTAAAGATTAAGATATGGCCAGTGAAGGACTCCAAAGTCTCAAGCCTTACTTTGATGGAGCAAATTATGCCCATTGGAAGTTTTGCATGGAGACATATCTGGATAGTGAAGGAATTGAAGTCTGGGATAGTGTACGAAAAGAATGGACACCACCAACTAGAAGAGGATCTAATGGTGAAGAAGAAATCCTATTAAGAGATGATTGGACAGAGCCTCAAAGAAGAGCAAATTTCAAAAACAAAAAGGCAATGACAATCCTATCAAGCTCATTATCTATTGAAGAATGTGGGAGAATACAACACTACCCAACAGCATACAACATGTGGAAGACATTGGAAAATTATCATGATGGAACTAACCAAGTCAAATCCAATAAGATTCAACTTCTGACCTCAGAATATGAGCTTTTCAAGATGAAATCAAATGAGTCAATCACTAACATGACCAACTGTCTTCTAGCCATTATAAATGGAATGAGGAAACTTGGGAAGCATCTGAGTTTAGAGGATGTAAACAACAAAATCCTGAGAAGTCTTCCTCTTATAGACTATGGCTCAAGAATTGCTGGCATAGAAGAAGCAAATGAAGATATGAGCATCATGAATACTGATGTGTTGATTGGAAAACTTCTCACGCATGAATGGCAGTGAAAAGAGATAGAGAGCTTGAAGCAGAGCCAGAGAAAAGAAAGCCCTTAGCACTCAAAGCCTCTACTTCAAAATCTCAAGAAGAAAGTGAAGATGATTAAGAAATGAGTGACGATGAAAATGAGGACATTGTTATGCTTTCAAGAAGATTAAAAAGAATCATTGAGAAGAAAATGAGCAGCTCCAGAAAATTCAGGCAAAGAAACCTCAAACAAACTTATAATGATGTATAAAGAAGTAAGAAAGAGGTAAAGTGCTATGAGTGTGGAAAGAAAGGACATATCAAACCAGAATGTCCAAGGATCAAGAAGCATAAGAGCAAATACCAAAGAGACAATGGGGAGAAAGATCACAAAGCCACATGGGATGACGAAAGCTCTTCAAGTGAAAAAGATGATAATGAAAGCGAAGAGGTCAACCTATGCTTCATGGCTATTGAAGATCATGTCTCGAATAAGGTAAGATCACTACACTCATACTCTTTGAACAATGATAGTAGTGATAATGATGATGATGATGATGATGATGATGATGATGATGATGATGATGATGATGATGATGAGAAAAGCCTAATAGAAGAATTAAATCTACAATTAGAGAAATATAGAAGTAAATTTAGTACTTATAGAAATAACATCTCTAATTTAAAAAATAAGATAAATGGTTTAGAAAAGGAAAACATAAAACTTAAATCATCTAATGAATCTCTCCAAAAGTCATTAGATGAATACTCATCAAGATCCTCAACTGCTTCCTTACTAAAAGAAAATAATACTTTGAAAAATGAAGTTGAGGAACCTAGAAATTCCATTTCTAAATTTCACAAAGGTAAAGAGAGCTTAGATACTCTCAATGTGTCTCAAAGATCACCCTTAATTAGACATGGTCTAGGATTTAAGAACACATCATCATCTTCTCACAAAACCATATTTGTTAAGTCTAGAGAACCTCACATCTCCACACCTGTTAGAACAGCAACAAGAAATAAGCATATTAAACCTTCTATACATAAACAGAATAATCATGTCTTTATATATAGGAAGCATGCATCTAGAAAATCTACAATTAATCATAACTGTGCATGTCATCATTCTCAAAATAAATTTGATAGAAAAATGGTATTCAAAAATATTGTAAGACCAGAAAACAAATTTAGACCAAAACAATGTAATTATTGTACGAAAATAGGTCACATAAATAAATATTGATGGATAAGGAAGGCTCATTGGGAACCTTCATGTGCTAACCCCTAAGGACCCAAACTCATTTGGGTACCTAAAAATCATACTTGATTTGTGATTCTATAGGTATGCCTCAAGTTTACAATAAACAAAAATGCTTGGCTAGTAGATAGTGGATGCTCAAGGTATATGATAGGAGACAAAGAACTTTTCAATGAAATCAAAAGTATTGATGGATGTAAAGTTACCTTTGGAAATAATGCAAAGGTGATGAATCTTGGTTGTGGCATAGAAGACTTGGTCATACTAACATGGACTTAATACAAAGTCTCAGCACAGGAGAACTAGTAAAAGGACTGTCAAGAGTTAAATATGAAAAAGGCATGACATGTGAACCTTGCCAAAGAGGAAAGCAACACAAGTCATCCTTCAAAGCCAAAAACAAAGTAAGTACCTCAAAACCTCTTCAACTCCTGCATTTAGACTTGTTTGGACCTACTAGAATTGCTAGTTTAGGAGGAAAATATTATGCATTTGTCATCGTAGATGATTACTCTAGATTTACTTGGGTAATTTTCTTAGCTCAAAAGAGTGATGCTTTTGAAAATTTCAAAAACTTTGCTAAAAGGGTTCAAAATGAAAAAGGGTACTGTATTTCAAAGATAAAAAGTGATCATGGGAAAGAATTTGAAAATGAAAACTTTGAAAGCTTTTGTCTTGAACATGGCATTTCGCATAATTTCTCATCTCCTAGGACACCTCAACAAAATGGAGTAGTTGAAAGGAAAAATTGAACTTTAATTGAAATGGCTAGAACAATGCTCAATGAATATGATTTACCAACTTACTTTTGGGCAGAAGCCACAAACACTGCATGTTATATTTCAAATCGAGTTTTCAAAAGGCCTCTTTTAAATAAACCTCATTTGAGCTATGGAATGGAAGAAAGCCCTTGATATCATACTTTAGAGTATTTGGATGCAAGTGTTTTATATTGAACACCAAGGACAATATTGGAAAATTTGCCTTTAAATCCAATGAAGGTATCTTTTTAGGATACTCTACAACCAGTAAAGCATATAAAGTATTTAATAAAAAATCATTAACTGTTGAAGAATCCATGCATGTTGTCTTTAATGAATCTAGTAGACTTGATCTTGTGAAAGGTAGCGTTCTTGATAATGTTGTAGGTAATATGGAAAGACTTGATCTTGGAAATGGAAAAGAAGAAAATGATCAAGAAGATTCACCACAAAATGATTCTCTACCTCAAACTTAAGAAGAAAACGGACAAGAACTCCCAAAAGAATGGAGAATGATGAAAGATCATCCAAAAGAGCAAATCATTGGTGATCTCTCAAGGGGAGTAAGTACTAGATCTCATTTCAAACATTTAGTCACTAAGATTGCTTTTATTTCTTAAATTGAGCCTAAAAATGTTGATGAGGCTTTTAATGATGAAAGTTGGGTAATTGCCATGCAAGAGGAACTCAACCAATTTGAGAAAAGTAAGGTATGGACCCTAGTACCTAGACCCAATGATCCTCAAATTATAGGTAGCAAATGGGTATTTAGAAACAAACTAGATGAACAAGGTTCAATAACTAGGAATAAGGCTAGATTAGTTGCAAAAGGATATAATTAGGAAGAAGGTATAGATTATGATGAAACATATGCACCTGTAGCTAGATTAGAAGCCATAAGAATACTTTTAGCATATGCATGTCACATGAATTTCAAAATTTTTCAAATGGATGTGAAAAGTGCATTTCTAAATGGTTATATAGAAGAAGAAGTGTATGTAGAACAACCACCAGGCTTTGAAAGCTATGATTTGCCAAATCATGTTTTTAAACTTTCAAAAGCTTTGTATGGTTTGAAACAAGCCTCAAGAGCTTGGTATGAGAGGCTAAGTTCTTTTCTATTAGAAAATAGCTTTACAAAGGGAAATGTTGACATCACATTATTCATTAAAAAGCATAAGCATGATATACTAATTGTTCAAATTTATGTTGATGATATAATATTTGGTTCTACTAATGAGTTGTTTTGTCAAGAATTTACTAAGTGTATGACTATGGAATTTGAAATGAGCATGATGTGAGAGCTTAAGTATTTCCTTGGTCTATAAATAAAGCAAAGCAATGAGGGCATATTCATCAAGCAATCCAAATATGTCAGAGATTTAATTAAGAAATTTGGTATGGAAGGATGCAAGAATGCCAAGACTCCTATGAGCACATCAACAAATTTGGACAAGGATGAAAAGGGGAAAAGCATTAATGAAAAGTTTTATAGAGGTATGATCGGGTCACTTTTATATCTTACTACTTCTAGACCCGATATAATGTATAGTGTTTGCTTGTGTGCATGATTTCAATCATGTCCTAAAGAATCTCATTTAAATACAATGAAAAGAATTCTAAAATATTTACATGGATCTTTGCATCTAGGTTTATGGTATCCTAGAAATTCATCCTTTTATATTATAGGATATTCAGATGCAGACTATGCTGGTAGTCTTTTAGATAGAAAAAGTACTTCAGGTACTTGTCACTTTATTGGAGAATGCTTAGTTTCTTGGTTTACCAAGAAACAAGTTTCAGTTGCTCTCTCAACTGCTGAAGCAGAGTATGTAGCAGCTGGATGTTGTTGTACTCAAATTCTTTGAATGAAACAACAACTTAAGGACTATGGTCATTAAATGAACCATATACCTATTAAATGTGACAATACAAGTGCTTTAATGTAACACCCCCTTACCCCACTTTCGTTTAGTAAGGTAAGTGAGCATTACCCGTCTAACTGTTTTGTAAATTTAATGAAATGAAGTAACATTTTTTTATGAAAATATTTCAAACACCGAAATAAAAATTATTATAAGCACAAATATTCAAAATTTTATTTATTTATAAAGTATATTAAATTACATTATAATTCATGTTTATAATACATACTATGGGAAATAAAACCATAATTTAATTTACAGAATTTTTTTATAAAATATACCAAAAAAAAAACCCCAAAGTTTTTTGCTGCTTCCTTCCGGGTTCCCTTCTTCTTCTGACAATGTTAATTTCTATGACTACCCTTCTAAACCTGCGCGAGAGGAAACCACCCGCGCTAAGCTACTAGCTTAGTGGTGCTTCAATGATAAAAATTTTACATACATACATATATTTCCTCACATATTAATTAATCATTTAATAAGTAAGATATAAAATAAATAATTATATACAATCAATAAATTTCAGCAAATACTCAATGTTAAACAACTTGAATTCCTATAACATTTATAAAAATCACTTACTTCAATATTATTATTATTATTATTATTATTATTATTATTATTATTGTGCCCATAACACCTATAACCAAACTAACTAATAGGAATAACAGGATTGTCATTTTCGGCTTTCATAATATAGTGTTGGGCGCTTTTATAATAATATAATTACCGGATTTTGTTATATTGCCATTACCGGCTTAATAATTTTGCGCCGAGCACATTTATAAATTGTCATTACCGGCTTTCATATTTGGCATCGAGTGTCATAATCCCCTGATTAGCATGTCAAACTATGTTTTATTTTAGTTCTAGCCTAGGTGTCTTTGGACTTAACTATTTTTATTTTAATTCCCAATATTTCAAAAATTGCCAATATTATTCAACTATCATAATCATGCTTATTTATTTTTGTTCTTTATTTTCATTATTATTGCACTAAAATCTCACACATAAATAATTTGTTAAACATTTCTAACTACCATTAAAATAATTATTCACATTAATTATTATATATAATTATCACAACACAAGCACAACTCTAATATTTCATATTTTTACCTATGGCAGATTTCGGACCTATTTTTGGGCTTCATATTTAGCCCATTTATAATTCGAATTTAAAATTATGGTCTATAACAAGTTGTAGATTATTGTCTTAGCTTTCAGATGAATCAAAAATAACTTAAATACCATTTTTCTATCAAAATTTATGATCAATTCACTACTGCATCATCACATAATTTTCTGCCCAGAATTTTCTGGACAGATTCTAGGTTTAAACTTCATCCATTTTTCTGGGAAAATATAGACATAATTAGATGTTATAGTATAAATAAAAATTAAATCCCTATGTCTTAGCTTTCATTTCCAACAAATAAAATATAAAAATGATTTCCAGAACTCAAGTTATCATCAAAAGAGTCAGGACTGTTCCTAGAACTCTGTACCCGAGCCATCAAATGACATCCATCCATATTTCTACCACATTCATCATTTGCATTCATTTTAATACTAAAATTTTCAAAATTACAAATACATTCATATGTCTCAATTATTTCACACCATTTGGTCCCATTTTCATATATAATATCAAAAGTCACAACAAATCACATAACATCTCAAAAACACAAACATAACAAACTTTAACATATAATTACATACATATTAACAACATGCAAAATTTTTATCAATGAAGCACATACCTAATCAGCCTTGGTTCTTCCCTTAAATATTCTCTTCCTTCCCTTATTAGCTAGCTTTCTCCTTACCTTTATCACCCTCTTGAGTGCCTCTCACTTGTTCACTTATTTTTCCTACACAACCATACCATAACTCAATTCCAACATCCAATTTCAATGCTTTTCATGCCTACATAATATTCTAATGCTCCTAATATGTTTTACACCTTAATTGAGCTAAAATTTACTAAGGTTAAACTTCCTTCTTCATATGTCATGGCTGCCCAAAAACCATATCATAGTTTCCAATTTATTTCCTTCAATTCAACACTCAATTCACAATTAATCAATCACCAATTGTAGTATTTCTATGTTAATTTCAATTTTCCCTAATTTCTTTAACTATGGCAGCCCCTCCTTCATCCCTTAACATCATTTTTCTTTAGTTTTTAAGTCATAAAACAATTCATTAACATCAAATATCATCAATTCAAAGTCTAATTACAGCTTCTATCAACTAATCACAAACTAAATTTTCTAAGTTCAATCTTGCAACATAACCTATATCTATCAACCCTAATCACATCTATCATCAATATGGATCTCAAATGGAAGGAAAAATGTTGAATTTAAGAAGAATAAACTAACCTTAAGTGGTCTCCAAGGTGGACCAAAATCTGTCCCACTCTTCTCCTTTTTTTCTTCTTTTTTCTTCCTTCCTTCTTGCTCCTTTGGTACCTTTGTAGTAAGAACTCTTTAATTCTGATTTTTCCTCTCTCAAAACTAATTTATTTCCTCACTTTTTCAAGTTGGATTTGCAGAGAAAAATGGTGCTTTAGGGAGCCTATGGTGGACAGCAAAGAGAGGAGAAAAAGAGAAGATGAAGATGGCTTATGGAAGAATGTAGAATTTTGTTCTTCTTTTTGACTTTATATATCTTGATTAAGGTGTGGGTCCCACTAATTAAAATTAATCCTAATTCTTATTGGTTCATTAAGTTAATTAATCTTGATTAACAATTAAACTTTGAGAAATTCCATATTTGCCACATCTTGCTCCATATTCACACTTTTTCCCCAAACAATTTCCATAATACCAATTTTGTCCATAGGAAATTTTATTTTCTTCTAATTCTACCCCAAAATCTTTTTAATTCCCAAATAATAATACCCTTAATTCTTTTCTCTTATTATTAGTCATTTTTTTATGGGCTTAAATTTAGACTCCGATTGATCCTACGCGTCTCACTACGGTCACTCGCAATCGGGGCCTAAATTACTGAATGTTACAATAAATCTTTCAAAGAATCCTATACAACACTCAAGAAGTAAGTATATTGACATTAGACACCATTTTATTAGAGATCATGTTCAATATGGAGATGTTGCATTAGAATTTATAAGCACAAAAAATTAATTGGTAGATATTTTTACTAAGTCTCTAAATGAGGAAAGATTTAATTTCATTAGAAGAGAACTTGGTATGATTGATGGATTAACCTTGTGATTGCTAAATTATAAAATCTTAATTGATGATCTTAATTTTGTATCATATCAATACATATAAGGTAGTAATTTTGATAAAAATTTATGTTATAAGGAATAAAATCTTTATTAAAATGATTTAGTCTTGTTGTTAGGACTTAATTTTATTTGATGAAAATTTTAAGGGGAGTCATGCCCGTGACTTAAATAGCCAAAAGAGGCAATGTCGTTCACGACTTGATTCACGACATGGTTCACGACTTCAAGTGGTGAAGCTTACTTTCACGGCTTCATTCACTCCCGTGAAAAGACCTTTTCACGCCCGTGATGCATTTTCACACCTGTGAACCTTTACACCCCAAAACTCACAGAGGCGTTCACACCTTGGGTCACGACTTGCTTCACGGGCATAAGTAGTGAAATTCAACCTTTCACGCCTGTGACTATTGTTTCATCCCTGTGACAGTTCTTCATTCATGCCCGTGATATTCAAAGTCTACGATCGTGAACATATTCACGCCTTTATTCATGGGTGAAGCATTTCTTCAGCAAACCGTGAACACGACCATTCACGCCCGTGAACAATCATTTTCACGCCTGTGAATGCATCGAGCATATAAAAGAACAGTCGGTTATTTTTCTCATTTCAACTTTTCAACTCCTTGAAACCGCTCTCATTTACATACATTCAATGAACATTGAAGATTCTGGCCCCCAAGTCACAAACTTTTCCTATAAATACCATCAAAAGTTCAATTCTTCATCAAAAATCATACATTCTTAGGGTTTCATTAAAACTTTTCTATCAAAAAATTTTCTCAATCCCTCACAAGTTTACTTCTTCAACTCAAATGGAGACTGCCTCATCAAAAGGAAAGAGAAAGAAGTCTCATGCTCCTAAGAGGTATGCAGATTACCTTATGAACTGAATTCGGTAGCAATGCCATCCCCGGTACTCCACTTTGAAGAAAAGGCCTCTACTGTCATCAAGGTCCTTCGAATGGCAAACAGTCCGAACTCTCAGGCTCGAAATAGCTATGACAGAGCAACTCCAGGCCTGTCATTTGAAAGAATTTGTGGATATTCACCAGCTGACATTGAGGGAGCCAACACTGGAATTCCTTAGCACTCTGCAAGTGTCACCTACTGGAGTGGTGAAATTCCAACTCTGCAACAATCCCAACACCCTCAGTGCCGTTGAATTTGGGGAATTATTCAACTTACCATCAGATGACATCCTCAATGACAGCGAAGTTAAATTCTTTGCCACTCGAGCTTGGACCCATTTTGGTACCGATTGCAGCTGGGATGTCAAGAAGACCAAGAGCACTCATCTCAGGTCCCCAGTGCACAAGTATTTGCATAGTTTCCTAACCTATAGCATATTTGCTCGGGGAGAAAGCAATGGGACCATCAGGAAATCAGAGCTCTTCCTATTTGAGATGGCTCGAAGAGGACTCACCGTGGCACTTTCTAGATGGTTTGCAAACCATCTTCTATCCATTGCCACCAAACCCACGAGAGATATACTCATTGGTGGTTATGTCACCCACATAGCCTTAAAGCTTGGCTATTTGAAGCTAGATGAGCATCATTTCAACCTCATCCCTGGGCATCCTTGAGATCGCTTGGATGTCGAGTCCTTCATAAAGATGGGAGCGGCTGTCAGAATTATTCACGAGAATAACATTTTCTACCACTTCACAGATATTGCTGGGGAGATAATCTGGGAAAACAATGACACGGAGGACTTTAAATTCGGCCTCTAAGGAATCCAGCAGAAGAAAAGGACTTGTGTTGTGGAAGCACCTCTAGTGGCTGAGCAGGACATCGGACAGTCCTCGGCTTTCACACCAAATTTAGCGCAGCAGGTGGTTGACCTCTTGGCACCACATTTTGAGCAGTTGCAGGCTTCGATGGACGAGAGGTTGGACAACCTCAAAGACTTCATGGAGTCTCGGATGGACAGCCTTGAGGCAGGGTTGCTAGACTTCGAGATAGGATGTCCGGCTAGGTGTTAGGCTAGATAATAGCCTAAATTTGCTTGTTTGCTTCTTTATTTACTTGTTTTTTTTTGTTGTGTGTAGGAAATTTTAAATTTCCTTTTTGAACTTTAATTAACTTTGTTTGTATTTCCCTTTATTTAATATATTTGCTTTTGTTTATCTTTTTGATATTTTTATATCCTTTTTGATTGATGACAAAAGGGGGAGAAACTAGCAATATATTATAGGGGAGAACCTAGCAATATATTAAGATAAATGAATTTTGAATCAAAAACCTATAAATACATTGACATTGAATTAGGTAGGAAGAAATTAGAAATACTCAAAATTTGATTCAAAATTAATATGCAAAGTATAAAATTGAGAAATTGAGCTTTATACACTTTAGATATACCTTAAGTATACTTTGCATATACCTTCATGCAAGTTACAAAAATAAATATGTCATGATATACCTTAAGTATACCTTACATATGCTTCATGTCTTAAAAAGGAATTATGGTATATAATGGATATACTTCACATATAACTTGCATATACTTAAAAATTAGTAAGTTTATTTCAATGCTACATCATTCTTCACAATTCTTGCATTTTATAAATTTTTTATCCTAAGTATCTTTTGAGGGGGAGACTTCTCAAAAGCACATATTGCTAGATTATTTGTCACCATAAAAAAAGGGGAGATTGTTAAACCTTGAGGGGTATTTTTGTCATTTTGATGATAACAAATAAAATAGCAATATTATATTTAACATACTTGTTTTCTAAGTCTATTAAACAGGATATGGAATAAAATAGCAAGAATGAAGATTGGAAGAATAATCCTTGAAAGACAAAATTAAGGAAGTAGCATGTTCACGCCTGTGACCCTATGTGTCACGCCCGTGAAAGAGCTAACCGTTACCAAAACCAACATTTGAAGTTCACGACCATGAAGGAAGAACAAACCGTGAAATGGACATTTAAGTCATGCCCGTGAATTAAAATGTCACTCCCGTGAATGTTCATAGCATTTTCATCCAGAGAGCTTCACGACCAAAGTCACCACTTGGATCACGGCTGGAAAGTTTGTCACGCCTGTGAATATGTATGTCACGCCCGTGACTTAATGTTTCAAAACATTCCAGAGAGCTTCACGACCAAGGTCACCACTTCAGTCACGGCTTGGGCAGAAATGTCACGCCCGTGACAAACATAGTCACGCCCGTGAATGATGAAAGAGAAAAATGTGAGGCGCGATTATTTGGTTGGTACAATGGCTAGTTTCATATTAAATGCACCCTAACAGCTATAATCAACCAAGGGAGTATAAATGGAAGTCATTTCTGCATTCAGGATAAGAGGATAGCAAAATACTTTGAATCAAAATCTTATTACAAGCTATTTGTACATTCAATACCTTGGAACCAATATCTATTCTCTGTAAAAATCTTTTTGCTCTTCATTTATTGAGCAATTAAGATTTGTGAGTGTTTCTCTCTGTAATCATTACTCAAGTGAGCTTTGGGTATTTCTGGGTTAAGAGTAGAACACTTGTAAGGGTTAGTTGTGTGAGCCTCTAAAACACAAATTAAAAGGTTGTTTGTTTGAGCCTGTAAAAACACAAAGTATAGGTTGTTTGTGTGAACCTGTAAAAACACAAAGTAAAGGTTGTTTGTGTGAGCCTGTAAAACACAAGGAATTGGTTATTTTGTAAGCCATTAAAACACAAGGGATTTATAGGTTAGGTGTGAGCCATTGTGAGAAACACCATAGTTGGGAGTGAGCTTGTAAAACTCCATTGTAACACTTAGTGTGTTAGTGAAACGCCCAATTGCGATTGGGGAAAGGAGTAGGGTTTGTTAACATCCAAACCTCTATAAAATCCTTGTGTCAAATTTATCTATCCCTCCTAAAATTAATTTCTTATTTCCGCACTTTAAAGTTTAATTTTTTTTTAAAACTCCAATTCAACCCCCCTTATTGGCTTAACATCTGGGCAATAGTCATGATTGTAAATTTTTGGTTGAAATAGACTCATTCATTGGCAATTTCATAGTTGAGTTCATGGTCTGATTCATGCCTATGAAGGGTTGATCATGGTATCGGTGAAGGTGCTTCATAGACATGAAAAGGAGTTCACGGGTGTGAAGCTATTAACTTGCACTTTCTTATATTTTTGGTATATAAATCAAGGTTGATTTGGTTTGAGGTGGTATATTTTACTTTTCTGATTATTTAAGGTATTAAATTGAACATGTGATATATTTTTGGAATGTGGAATATGGAATTATGAATAATAAATGATACAAATATGGTAAGTGATATTATAGTAGTTTGTGCCCAAATAGTCTAACTAGGACTAGAGCTAGGGTAGATAGCATGTCATTAAGGGGAGATCGGCACCAGATGGCCTAGGTTGGTCACATTGGAGATTCTTTGAAGGACAAGGGTTTAAGCCAGGTGAGCTTCCCTTTGTTATTATATGTGCACACTTCTTTTTCCTTAGACAAGTGTTTTGGGAAGCTTAGGCAGATTTCCTGAGGACTCAGGTGATTACAATATATTATTCCCATATGCAATTAGTCTAGTTAAATGTAAAACGGCCAAGGTTATGGTTTAAATAATTTCTAAATGTGGTAAACATCTATGTGTTTGATAATTATCTATATTGTTTTGCCAGGTAAATCTTGAATGTTATGTTTGCTATGTTAAGGTATGACATCATTAGTTAGTGATTATTACATATGGGGACTTCGAGGTAAGTCATTTGGTATGACGATAAAAGTATCATGCATGTTGTCTATGTATGTTATGTTTTACATATTGTTATGTACCACTAAGCATTAGTTTGCTTAGCATATGGGTGTTCCCATATGTTGGTTGAGAGCCTAGAAGTTGATTGGTGGAGGATGGTGCCTAAGTGCAGAGTTAAGGATATTCTTAAGGTGTGGGTAATACACCTTGTTGTTGTTTTATTTTGGTTATTTTATTTGGGTTTGGTAGTTATAGGCATACATGCCTTGTATTTAAAAGCCTTGTAATTTTGTAACTACTTCTTTTGAATAATCTTTGGGCTAGTGATTGCTTGTATGATTATTGTATTTGAATCTTTTGAATTCTATCAAGTTGTTTTAACGATGGATGATGTTTTATGATTTTAATAAGTCATCAAGGGCATGGTGCATCAAAGTTTTAATTTATTATGTTTAAATTTATAAGTATCATAACATTTTTTGGTATAATTGGGTTTATTCTTAATTATATTGAAAGGTGTTACGCTAGAGCTGCTTATAACATTCTTGGACTTGAAATATGTTTTGTGTTGTTTTCCTCTTTGGCATGGCTCATATATCTTATCTTTGGTAAATTTGACTTTAGGTCACCTCTTTATTAGCTCTTCCTTGCTAAGGCTTTGAATAAATCCATGCTTGCATGCCCAAGACTTTTGTGCCATAACCAAGACTCGTCACTAATAGACATAAGACATTTAGAGGAAAGATTAGTTAACTTGTGCAAGTCAATTATGTTAGTATTGTCATCTCTAGCGCATTTGAATATCTCTTAACCATTTAGAGTGGTCACAAAACATCCATTGGAGCTAAAAATGACTTGGTTTCCTTTATCACATAATTGACTCACACTCAAAAGATTATGTTTTAACTCATCAATAACCAAAACATATTCAATCAAAGAAACATTATTTAAACTAATTGCTTCAATGCTAATTACCTTACCCTTGGCATTGTTTCCAAAAATGACCTTACCACTATCAAACTTTTTGATTTGAGTGAATAGGCTTATATTTATAGTCATATGCCTTGAGCATCCACTATCCATCAGCCAAACATTTTCCTTTGTTGTAAACTTGAGGCACACTTACAAAATAATAATTTAGGTTTTGTTCTTAGGTACCCAAATGAACTTAGGTCCCTGGTGGTTAGCTTTAGAAGGTTCCCAATGAGCCTTCCTTATAAAAGAATGAATATTTATATGCCCAAGCTTCATGCAATAATGACATTATTTGGTCTTAAATTGGTTTTTCCACATTGGATAAGGTTTAGGCCTCACTACTTGCTAGAAGCAGCATGTGTACAAGAACAAAAGTAAGCATGTGTAATTGATGTTTTCTTAGGTTCATGCCTTTTGCATGGTTGGCCTTTAGAGATTTCCTTTTTGAGTCATGTGACCCCTTGCTACTCTACTTTTGAGTAAGGGATTTTGTGTGTGACTTGCCTTTGGCCCTTGGGGCCATTACCTCAATAGAAAAGGTTTGTGGTATGCTAGACTTAACAAATATGGTACTAGATAGAGAGGATGATGATGATGCTCCATTAAATCCCAAATCATGTCTCACAAATGGAGTTCTTTGTGATATAATTAAGGAATCCAAACTCTCATTTCCTTTGTGAAATTTAGAGATATAGTTCCTAAGCTCTTCAATCTCATTTTTCAAATAATTATTATCATTTAACAAATAAGTGATTGAAGGTTTTGAGGAAATTTCATCTAATGATTTCTTTATAGAATCATTTGAGATTTTTAGCTCTAAAACTACCTTTTGATGGTCATTAAAATCATTATTGAGTTTAGAGCTATTCTTTTTATAAAGCTCTATCTTATTTTTATATCTTTATATCTCTAAGTTCATAACCTCAATGATATCATCATCATCATCATCATCAATAACTAAATCACACATATCATCACAAAGTTGAGATGTAGAACATACTTTGTTAATGGAGTTGTCCTCAATAGCCATGAAGCACAAGTTAGCCATCTCCTTTTCACTTTCTTCAATATAGTTTGGAAATCATCATCCCATATGGCTTTGTGACCTTTATCTTCATCTTCTTTGTTGGGTCTTTTCTTTTCTTTTACTTTTTGAGCTTTGGGCATTCCGATTTGATATGTCCCTTCTTTCTGCACTCATAATACTTGACTTTCTCCTTACTTTTGTTGGATAAGGAGTTTCTTTGAGTGAATCTTGAGGCTTTTTGTTTATGGTTCTTAATTGAGTCATACTTGTTGGTGATCGTTCTTTTTATCTTCCTTGAGAGCATAGCTATATCCTCATCTTCCTCAGCACTCTTCTCCTCATCACTAAGAAGATCTTTATCTTGAGGATTAGATGTTAAAGATTTGAGTGTTAAGGATTTCTCTTCTTCTTTTTTCCTTCAAGCTCCTTGTCCCTTGCTAGAGCCATCTCATGAGTAAAAAGCTTGCTAATGAGCACATTGGTAAGAGTGGTGCTCATATTCACATTGGCTTCTTCAATATCGATAATATGCAATTTTGTTATTTACATCTTCATTGGAAGACTTCTTAAAATTTTGTTATTTACATCTTCCAAGCTAGTATGCCTTCCAAGCTTGTTCATGCCATTGATGATGGCATAAAGACAATTTGTCATGTTGGAGATTGACTCGTTTGGTTTCATTTTGAAGAGTTCATATTCTACAGTAAGAAATTGAATCTTCTTTTACTTCACTTGTTTAGTTCCCTCATAGTAGTTCTCCAATGTCTTCCAAAATTGAATAGGCAGTTAGATAATGTTGTACTTTGCCACACTCTTCAAAAGAAAGAGAGTTTGCTAGAATTGTCATAGGTTTCTTATTTTTGCCATTAGCCCTCTTTTGAGGTTTTGTCCAATCATCCCTTAGAATGATTTCTTCTTCACCATCAATGTTCCTTTTTATTGGAGGTGTCCACTCTTTCTAGACACTATCCCAAACATCGATTCCTTCACTATTGAGATATGTTTCCATTCTAAACTTATAATCGATATAATTTGACCCATCAAAATAAGGTGTGATGCTTTGAATCCCTTCATTGGCTAGAAATTTATCTTTACTAATGCTTGTTATACTTTAATACTAGATGTAGCTTAAATACCAATGAATGCCCAAACAATCAACGAGAAAAAGGGATGAATTAGTGGCTAATTTAAATTTTTAGCTAAGGTAATAATAATGGAATGATATAGAGATAAAAGAATAAATGAGAGACACAAGATTTATAGAGGTTCGAATGTTAACGAACCCTACGTCCTCTCCACAGTTGCAATAGGATATTTCACTAACTCAAAGGAATTACAATTGAGTTTTACCTACCTCACTCTCAACTATGGTGTTTTTCCCTCTTAACTAACACTTAACCCAATTGCCATGTATTTTAATGGCTAACACAACAGCCAATTCTTGTGTTTTAATGGCTCACACAAAAACAGTTACAAATGTATTTTACTTCCAATCCAACTCACTCAATCTCACTATTGAGTAATTGATTACAAGAATGAACACAATCAACTACTAGAAAGCTTAATAACACTTTAGCAATAATGGTTTACAATAAAAACTAAAAGATATAAAATGAATGTAGTTGGAGATTTTAAATAGACAAGGATTTTAAGATTTTAAATAGTTGTTCAACTACTTTTTCATTCACACTTGACAACTTTAATTCTTCAGATTCACAGGCATAACTGTATTTCAACGACATGAAATTGCTTAGTAAGTTGTGGACTAAGTTGTGAAGCTAGTTGTGAATAATTCTGGAAGTTGTTACATAGGTGTGAATGGCAGAGTCACAAGCATGAAATTTGATGTTGATCATGAACCAGGATGTGAAGAATGTTGTGAATGATTTTGGAACTTTTGGAATTTTTGGGGTTTGACTTTTATGAACATAATTTATTCTTCACAATCGTAATTATCATGTTTCATAGGCATGATACTCTACTAAAGCTATGAATGGTTAGACTTTGAATCTTTTGGTGCCCAAGGCTTTCACGGGTGCGACGCTTCTTTTCATGATCGTAAATAGCTTTTTTCATGGGCGTGAACAACTTCCGATTTCCAAGCTTTGAACTCTAATTGACTTAGTTTGAACTCTAATTTAACCTATTTAATCACTTAAAACACAAAGTGTAGTTAAATTTTCTATTGCTTTTATTTGTTATCATCAAAATGAGGAAAATAACTCTCACGGTTCAACAATGACAGTCAAAGAAATCTAGAATATAGGTTGAGATGATATTGTGCAATTTTTATGCTAGTCACACCTAATCTAAGACAAGGAGTCATTGATAAAGGAAAAGGTAAAGAAGAGGAAAAAAAAGCTTGAAAAGCCAAAAAGGATGAAATTAAAGCTTCATAAGGTATGTGCATGCTTTATGGCAATAAGCCATTGTGTTATTAACTTAAAAGCAATAAAATATGTTTTGTTTGGACATAGTTGCATATCAATTCTTAAAATGAATTAATAGTGTGTTTGAGAGAAAGGAACTTGTGATATTATGTGTGTTAATGTATGCATTGCTATATGAGGTGTCGATTGAGTTATTGTATGTGGATAATGGCCAAATGACCTGCAATGAAGCCTTCAATAACCTTGAGTGATGTGATGAACTTAATTAGTTAAGTGATGTGTTGAAGGTAAAATATATATGTATTCACATGTGTAATTAGAAAGATTGATGAATTAATGATTTATTGGTTGTTGGGACCTTAAAGGTTCAATTGTGTGTTATTATTAAGGGAAATGCATGTATACGGGTTGGA
This sequence comes from Triadica sebifera, assembly GCA_023653625.1. Taxonomy (NCBI): domain Eukaryota; kingdom Viridiplantae; phylum Streptophyta; class Magnoliopsida; order Malpighiales; family Euphorbiaceae; genus Triadica; species Triadica sebifera. The sequence continues at coordinate 499,336 of CM042903.1, read as the reverse complement.
ATTAATTCATGAATGCTTGTGGAAAGTGTTTGGGATTGAATTATTAGTACACTTAACCTACTTTCACATAAGCTTTCTATATTATATATCATACCATGCTTACACTTGATAGAAAAGAGCCATCACTAGAGTCTTACAGAATATGATGCATATGCATAAAAATAATTTTTATGCATTTAGGTCTAGAAATGCCTAAAACTAAGCTCTGATATCATTAACTATAACACCCTCTTATATAGCTGGAATAATCCAACCAAATAAGACCAAATAAGAATATGTCACTCTATCTTGTAATTGAAAACTAGTAAAATTTTAAAACCTTTTAAAACATGGCTTTATGATAACATTGAAAACTTGCCTTCCTTTAAAGAAAGATGTTTCTTTTCAAAACATTTTGTATCCATTATTATTTCAAAATTGAACTATTATCATTTACATAATCTTATGATGTTCAACTTTCATTAACATGCATCACCCAAGCCTTATTTTGCTTTTCACATAACATACCAATCATATAAACATACCGCATATCGATCATATTGTCTCCATATCATCATAATCATACTGAATTTCATTACATATTGAAATAGCATCTTTTAATCTCATTACACAATCTTTTTCCAGGATGTGACTATATTCTAATTCACTGATTTTTGTATATCTTTGTTACAATGTTTGCATTACAATTTTCATATACTGTATTACCAAATTACAGTTTCTTAGCCCAATACTCTAGACCTGGACTACTCGGATGTGGGTTGTGAAGCAGGAGTGCTCTTAACCCAGCATAAGCCACCCTGATGAGTAACATAATAATTGCATGTATATGTGCAAATTCCGCATCTCAAATTATAAGTGCTTTTACCCAAGCTTAACCCATATTGATAACTAAGAAACCACATGCATAAATATTCTACGATACCATAAATCATCTCAATGGCATGCCATGAATCCTAGCTAGTCCTCGAACAGAGAATGGACATATTTAATTACATTTTGAGTATTATTATCATTTATGTCACAATTCATATTCTTATATAGTTTTCATATATTACTTTGTATTATAAGCACCTAGTGCATATTCACAATTCTCAATCATGTTATCATATTGCAAATAATCTCATTTAATTATATCAAATGTGTATGTAAATGAAATTCAAGTAACTCAATCAATTTACACATATCTGGATACAGGGCATTCACGAGCGTGAATGGTATATTCCCGACTGTGAAGCCTCTGTAATTGGTTGTCTACCCATGACTTAACCATAGCTAGTTTATGATCATTTATGAGAGTGAACAAAGGTTCACGGGCATGACATTCATATATTCACAGGCATGAACATTGGTTCACGGGTGTGACTCATTAGATAAAAACCATATTCCAGCATCGATTCAAGCCAATTCTACACACAATCATGCAAAATACTAAAGCTAACTAATGTTGGCCACACCTATCAACTCTTCCTATATTCCAGCCTTTAAAAACAATTACAAACATGAATTTATTCATACTTTAATCCATCAATCTAGTCTCAATGCCTTATTCATCAATGTTATATCATCTAAACATATTCATTTGTCAATATATCAATTCCATCATATATTCCAAAATTAATAATTTAATTAACTTGATTCCAGCAATACCAACTCATCAATTTCATGTCATTTAACATATCAGAACCACAATTCACATCACACACATATCAAATCGAACAAAAATGCGTATATGTACGAACCTCAAAAAATATAGCCCTAACATTCAACACTCTCACGTCCACTGCCTCTAATGGGTATCTCCACCTTTAACCTTAGTCCCTAATATTAAATCAGAGACTATATTATGATTCTAATACTAAAATTAATCAATTTACACCATAAACTAAATAAAACCTTAACTTTGTATTGATTTAAAGCCTAAATTTTAATCTCCCATTAAACCGAATTGAACCCTATCAAAGAACGAATGAGACATGATATCTTACCTATGTTTCATGCAAATAGATTGGTTTCTACATTTCATAATGTGTTCTAATGCTCCTTGTCACACATCTTGATTTTTATATCGAAATCCTTATTTTCAATCGGTTTATACTTTCTTTAATGGTGGGGATTTGTATTTCATCAACTAAAAATGAAAAGGGGTTGACGAAGAATTATTTTTGGGGTTTTAGAGGATTGGTGGCTAAGGTTTAAGGTTGTGTTTTCATGAGTTTTCTACCAAAATACGATACTTCCATATATAAACTGCAGGGCTTTATAGGCGTGAAGCATAGTGTCATGACCGTGAATATTCTCAACTTCAAAAACTGAAATTTGTGATATTCACAACCGTCATTACCTCTATCATAGGAGTGAATGCTGGGAACTTCAATTTTTCATATCTTTTTCATTATTTTCCTATTACCAAAACCCTTAACCACTATATATTCCCATATACCCTTCATATACCTTTATTAACATGTTATTTCTAATCTCTAACTTGCGGGCATTACATTTCTCTCTCTCTCTTAAAGAATTTTTTCCTCGAAATTGTCTATTGTACTATCTTTAAATAATGATGGGTATTGGGCTTTCATCACTTCTTTACTTTCCCAAGTAGCCTCCTCCATTGTATGATTTCTCTATAGGATATTGACTAATAGTACTTGTTTGTTCCTGAGTTCATTAATTTATCTAGCTAGAACCTGAATTGGTTCTTTCTTATATGTTAAATCTGATCTCACCTCAATTTTCTCAATTGGAACAATATGAGAAGGATCTATTTGTAGCTTTTCAATATAGAGACGTGGAATACATCATGAATCTTGCTCAACTCTGGTGGTAGAGCAAGCTTGTAAGCAATTGGTCTTACTTTCACTATAATCTCATAAGGCCCAGTAAATTTTGGGCTCAATTTGCCTTTCCTCCCAAATCTCAGAACCTTCTTCCATAGAGAGACTGTAAGAAAAACCTTTTTTCCCATGCATACTCGATATCTCTTCTCTTGAGGTTTGCATATGACCTTTGTCTGTCTGAAGCTGCCTTCAATCTTTCCTATATAATCTTCATCTTTTCTTCTATTTTTTGCACTAACTCTAACCCTACTAGCTTTCTCTCACTGAGTTATATCCAACACAAAGGTGTTCGGCACCTCTTGCCATATAGTGTCTTATAAGAAGCCATCTTGATACTAGATTAATAACTGTTGTTGTAAGTAAATTCCATCAATAGAATACATTTATCCTAACTACCTTCGAATTCAATCACATAACTCCTCATCATATCCTTGAGGATCTATATGACCCTCTCTAATTGTCAATCTTGTTGGATTTTGAAGAATGAATCATATTCATAAATGCAACAGAAAAAATAAAATTTTCAAAACCCAAAACAAAAGATCATACTTGTACCGTTAAAACTAATTTATATAAATATAAATGTTAAAAAATTATACCTTGTAATTTATTATTTGTTCTTCAAATCTTCACTTTGTTGGGTTTAGCAAACTACAACAATCCACACTAGGATGTCTCTAATGATAATCCACATGAAGAATGATGAAGAAACTATCAAGAGAAATGGTTTGAACAAATTCAAAGTGCTAGCTTTGAAAGTGTTTTTGAGAGAATTTTGTTGTGTCTTAAAAAAAATTTCACAAAATAATATTTTCATGTCTATTTTCTGCCATTTGATGTCTTTTCTATTTGAATCAAATTCAAAGAAAAGATGAAAAGTCAAAAATGGAGAAAAGGGAAATGAAATTAATAGTAATTGGCCATAATTGGCCTAATTAAGGCCAAAAACTGTCGTTGGCCAATGGGTGGGAGGCAGCTGCACGCTGGCCTACTGTAGGCTACTGCTGGGCAGCCCAGTTAGCTCGCTACATAGGCCAGTAGCCTGCCTAGCCCGCACGGGCCCATGACCCTCTCGAATGATTTTTCTATGCGATCTCATCGCGATCCATCCTGAAATAATTCTCTCATATTTTGGATCATATCCAAGACCATTTTACTCATTCTTCATATCTTCAATGTGTGTAACCCATTAGGCTCCCGGTTATGTTGGCTACTTAAATTAACAATTAATTTAAGCAGGTCAAGTAACATTCAATGATTTAGGCCTCGATTTCGCGTGACCATAGTGGGGTCCACTAGTTCAATCGGAGTCTAAATTTAAACCCATAAAAAAATCAATGACTAATGATAAGAGAAAATAATTAAGGGTATTATTATTTGGGAATTAAAAAGATTTGGGGTAGAATTAAAAGAAAATAAAATTTTCTATGGACAAAATTGGTATTATGGAAATTGTTTGGGGAAAAAGTGTGAATATGGAGCAAGATGTGGCAAATATGGAATTTCTCAAAGTTTAAATATTAATTAAGATTAATTAAATTAATTAACCAATAAGAATAAGGATTAATTTTAATTAGTGGGACGCACTTCTTAATTTAGGTATAAAAGTCAAAAAGGAAGAACAAAATTCTACATTCTTCCATAAGCCATTCTTTTCTTCTTTTCTCCCACCTTGTTGTCGTCCATCTCCACCCCAATAAACCTTTATTTTCTTCCTTTTTCCAGCATACTAATAGTGAGAAAAAAATAGTTTTGAGAGATGAAAATTCTGAATTAAGGAGTTCTTACCATAAAAGGTGCCAAAGAAATAAGAAAGGAAGAAGAAAAAAAGAGAAATAAAGGAGAAAAAATTGAGGGGAAATTCGGCCAGCTTTGGAATGATCTTAAGGTGGGTTTATTCTTCTTAAATTCAACCTTTTTCCTTCCATTTGAGATCCATATTGATGATAGATGTGTTTAGGTTTGGTAGATTGAGGTTATGTTGCAAGATTGGAAGTAGAAATTTAAGTTTGTGATTAGTTGATGGAAGTGTAATTAAACTTTGAATTAATGATAATTGAAGTTAGTTAATTTTTTTGTGGCTTAAAAACTAAATAAAATATGATGTTAATGGATGAATGAGGGGTTGCCATAATTAAATAAATTTGGGGAAAATTGAAATTAGCATAGAAATACCACAATTGGTGATTAATTAATTGTGAATTGAGTATTGAATTGAAGAAAATAAATTGGGAACTAGGATATGGTTTTTGGGAAGCCATGACATATGAAGAGGGAAGTTTAACCTTAGTACATTTTAGCTCAATTAAGGTGTAAAACATATTAGGAGAATTAGAATATTATGTAGACATGAAAAGCATTGAAATTGGATATTGGAATTGAGATGTGGTATGGTTGAGTAGGAAAAATAAGTGAACAAGTGAGAGGCCATCAAGAGGGTGACAAAGGCAAGGAGAAAGCTAGCTAATAAAGGAAGGAAAAGAAGGTTCAAGGGAATAAGTAAGACTGATTAGGTATGTGCTTCATTGATAAAAATTTTGCATGTTATTAATATGTATGGAATTATATGTTAAGGTTTGTTATGTTTGTGTTTTTGAGATGTTATGTGATTGTTTTGACTTTTTGATATCATATATGACAATGGGACCAAATGGTGTGAAATAATTGAGACATATGAATGTAGTTGTAATTATGGAAATTTTAATATTAAAATGAATGCAAATGATGAATGTGGTTGAAATATGGATTGATGTCAATTGATGGCTCGGGTACAGAATTCCAGGAACAGCTATGTCTATTTTGATGATAACTTGAGTTATGGAACTCATTTTTTATATGTTCTTTATTGGAAATGAAATCTAAGACACAAATATTTAATTTGTATTTAGACTATAATATTTAATTATGTCTATATTTTCCCAGAAAAATGCATGAAGTTTAAACCTAGAATCTGTTCAGAAAATTCAGGGCAGAAAATTCTGTGATGATGCAGTAGTAAATTGATCATAAATTTTGATAGAAAACTGTTATTTAAGTGATTGTTGATGCATATGAAAGATAAGACAATAAGCTAAAAAATTTTAGAAGACCAGAACTCCAAATTCGAATTATAAATGGGCTAAAAATAAAGCCCAAAATAGGTCTGAAATCTGTCATAGGTAAAAACATACAATATTGGGCTTTGTGCATGTGTTGTGATAATTATATATAATAATTAATGTAATAATTATTTTAATGGTAGTTATGAATGTTTAACAAATTATTTATGTGTAAGATTTTAGTGCAATAATAATAGAAATAAAGAACAAAAATAAATAAGCATGATTATGATAGTTGAATAATATTGACATTTTTTGAAATATTGGGAATTAAAATAAAAATAGTTAAGCTCAAAGACACCTAGGCTAGAACTAGAATAGAGAATAGTTTGGCATGCCAATCAGGGAATTTAGACACTCGGTGCCAAATATGAAAGCCGGTAATAACAATTTATAAATGCGGTCGGTGCAAAATTATTAAGCTGGTAATGGCAATATAACAAAAGTCGGTAAGGACATTATTATAAAAGCGCTCGACGCTATATTATGAAAGCCGGGAATGACATCCCTGTTATTCCTATTAGTTAGTTCGGTTATAGGTATTATAGGCACAAGAAAATAATAGTAGTAGTAGTAATAATAATAATAATAATAATAATAATAATAATAATAATAATAATAATAATAATAATAATAATTAATTATAAAATCGAAGTACGTGATTTTTACAAATGTTATATGAATTCAAGTTGTTAAATATTGATTATTCGCTGAAATTTATTGATTGTATATAATTATTTATTTTATGTCTTACTTATTAAATAGTTAATTAATATGTGAGGAAATATATATGTATGTAAAATTTTTATCATTGAAGCACCACTAGGCTAGTAGCTTAGCGCGGGTGGTTTCCTCTCTCACAGGTTTAGAAGGGTAGCCATAGAAAATAAACTGTCAGAAGAAGAAGGGTACCCGGAGGAAAGCAGCTAGCAGCTTTGGTTTTATTTTTAGTATATTTTATTAAAAACTTTGTAAATTAAAGTATCGTTTTTATTTCATATCATGTGTATTAAATATGTGAGTCATTATGTAAAAGAACATGATTTGAATGTAAATTTATATACTTTATAAATAAATAAAATTTTGAGTATTTATACTTGTAATAATTTTTATTTTAGTACATGCAATATTTTCGTAAAAAAAATATTTACTTTACTTCATTAAATTTACAAAATAGTTAGACGGGTAATGCTCACTTACCCTACTGAACGGAAGTGGGGTAAGGGGGTGTTATAGGTCATGAGCGGTATCTAGCAACACATCATGACCCCCAATTGACCGAAAATTCAGTGGTTTGACTATGAACCTTTCCATATACAATTTCCGTGCAATTATTCCTTTCACCATTCTATAACCCACTTGGTTCAGAGTATGGACATGTGTCGACTCCCACTGACTGACTACGTCACGTCTAGTCCAAGTAATGTTAGTTCTTGTCCTTGAGGCTCATTACTCTATTAGATATGTCATTGAAGACTATCTTTATGACATTTCCACTCCGACCAGAGATTCCTAAGTAATGACCATGACAAGGGGCCATGGGTATACACTCTTTCTATCAAGAGTGATGAATCTTTTGTTGGTTACCCAATTACCTTTGAATACCTCAAGTTGTATCCAATCACCACCCTATGAGCTACCTCTCTGAGGCAACAAGGAATAGTGTCAAAATACAGAATCAATATTCAAGATATCCTTGAGTACCTCAAGTCTAAGGATACTTGCACCATTGCTATGATGAGACTATCATTGACATTTGAATAGATTATCCATATAATTGTCTCACAGTTGGTCATTTAATGTACTTAGCTACACTTAGCAAGCATCCACATATTAACTTTAAACATCTCATGTTTATAGATTATGAGATCTACTACTCTATCCAATCAAGGAGTGTAACATGTGCTAGTTTGTCTGGATTAATAATGTCTCATCTCATTAATCCTATGACTAGGGATAATTTTGATACTAACATAATTACATATGATAAGAATCTTAATATCATGATCTCATCATGATTTCCTTCATGCTATGTTATGTATCAAAGACTTCATTAATTGATTTAAGATCACTTATCAATTCATATATCAAATGAACATCAAATTAATGGAGAAGCCTTTTATTAATCATATAAATTTATACAATAAGTGCTAAAGGTGATTGCCTTTAGAGCACTCCTCTAACAAATCTATCTAGAGGTGAAAAATTATATTGAACCTGAGCTTGGTACCTAAAGCTCTCTACAGACTACTCCAAAACTGAGAAGTAAACCTCAAGTCCCTATCTGAAACAACGGAGACTAACACTCTATACAGTTGCACTATCTCATTGACATATAACTATATTAGCCTATTCAAAGGAAAATCCCTCCTGATAGGCAAGAAATGAGATTACTTCATAAGTCTGTCCATTATAACCCATACAACATCATATTTCCGAGAAGTCACCGGCAATCCAATCACGAAGTACATAGTAATTCAATCTCATTTCCATTATGGTATAGTGATAGGTTGTAGTAGTCCTAATGGACCTAATGTTCTACCTTAAACTACTGACAAGCCAAACATCTAGTTGCATACTCTGTGATATCTTATTTCATACCTACCCACCAGTACTTACTGTCATATCCATAAATTTAGGCCCTAATCGTGTGAGTTTTTAAATCGACTTAGCGGTTTGACTAGAGTCTAAATTTGGATTTTTACTGAAAAATAATTAAAATAATAGCCAATAATTATGAAAAATACTCAATAAAGTGTTTAAAGTATTTAAAGATGTTAAATTATGTTAAAGGACTAAATTACAAAATTTGAAAAGTTTAGGGGGTCAATTTGTAATTTACCAAAAATTTGAGGATTAATTGAGATAGCCATCAATTAAATGCATGATTAGGACATTAAACACATGGAGTGGGCTAGCCACACCAAGTGGAAAATTGTAAGAAGCCAATTAACATGCATGAATACATGAATTAAACATTAAATTCATATGGGCTTAGCTGTCCCCATCCTTAATGACTTGTCATTTTCTCCTTAATTGTTTCTTCATCCTTCCTTATCCCTTCATATCTAGAATTTTCTATCATTAAGTTGTCTTCCACATTTCTCTTGAAGCACCATACACTAAGTGAGATGAACACATTGGTTGCCCTATTGAAATTCAAGATAAGCAATTCCCAGTAGACTTGATAGAGTTACCATTCTATGAGTTCGATGTGATCTTGGGAATGGATTGGTTGGCTCGTTATGGAGTAGTAGTGGATTGTGGAGGGAAGCAGATGATCATCAAAATTCCCGAGCAAGATGTGATAGTGGTGATGGGAGAGAATAGAGGATATCTAGGCAATGTGATATCAGTATTGAAAGCTCAAAAACTCATTAGTAAGGGGTGCAAAGCATACTTAGCGTATGTGGTGGATATAGAAAAAGAAAGTCCGAAGTTGGTGAATATTCCTACTACTAGTGAGTTTTATGATGTGTTTCTAGAGGAGTTGCCAGGGTTACAGCCAAATAGAGAAATTGAGTTTGCTATTGATTTGATACCCGACACTACTTCTATTTCCATTACACCATATAGGATGGCACCAGCGAAGTTTAAAGAGTTGAAGATACAGTTGCAAGATTTGTTAGATAAGGGATTTATACGACCCAGTGTATCCCCATGGGGTGCTCCAGTGTTATTTGTGAAGAAGAAAGATGACCCCCTCCATTTTTGCATTGGCTACAGGCAACTTAATAAGGTTACTATTAAGAATAAATACTCATTGCCTAGGATTGATGATTTATTTCATTAGTGAAGGGTACAACCATATTTTCAAAGATAGATCTTCGATTGGGGCATCATCTACTAAAGATCAAAGAGTCAGATTTACCTAAGATGGCATTCAGGACTCGTTATGGTCATTATAAGTTCCAGGTTATGCCATTTGGATTGACAAATGTATCGACAGCTTTTATGGACCTGATGAACCGAGTGTTCAGGCCATATCTTGATCAATTTGTAGTGGTGTTTATTAATGATATTCTTGTCTACTTTAAAGATCGAGTCGAACATGATCAACATCTCATAATAGTGCTGCAAACACTGAGGGAGAAGCAGTTGTATGCAAAGTTATCAAATTGTGAGTTTTGGCTTGAAACAGTCAGTTTTCTAGGTCATGTAGTTTCAGCAGAAGGTATTCAAGCGAAACCACCTCAAAATGTGACAGAAGTGAAAAGTTTCCTTAGATTAGTTAGATATAATAGGAGGTTCATGAAGGGATTTTCATCCTTAGTGACTTCGTTGACACATCTGCTATGAAAAGAGGTTCGTTTTGAGTGGACAGATAGATGTCAAGCAAGCTTTGATTGACTAAAGGCAATGTTGACTAAAGCACCAGTTTTGACTCAGCCTACTCCAGGGAAAGACTTTATTGTGTACAGTGATGCTAGTCATAATGGTCTAGGTTGTGTTCTTATGCAAGAGGGAAAAGTAGTTGCATATGCCTCCAGACAGCTTAAGCCTCATGACCTTAACTATCTGATGCATGATTTAGAGCTTGCAGCAATAGTCTTTGCTCTCAAGATCTAGAGACATCATTTGTATGGGGAAAGATGTTATATCTATGAAGATCATAAAAGTCTTAAGTACCTTCCCTCACAGAAGGAGTTGAATCTAATACAATGAAGATGGTTGGAGTTAATTAAAGATTATGACTGTGTGATCGACTACCAGCTAGGCAAAGCTAATGTGGTTGTAGATGCACTAAGTAGGAAAATTTTAGCTAAGATGCGAGTGGAATCCACATTGATGCAGAAAATTAAAGATGCTTAGAAGCAAGATGAGAAGTTAGTAAAGATAGTTGAGGCAATGAAAAAGGGAGAAAAGCCTGAGTTTTCATTGACATAAGATGGCACAGTGTACTTTGAGAATAGGATTTGTGTGCCCAGTATAGAAGAGCTAAAGTCTGATATTTTAAAAGAAGCATATGAAACAGTGTATACAATGCATCCAGGAGGAAATAAGATGTATCAAGACTTGAAAACTCAATACTAGTGGCTAGGGATGAAGAAAGATATCACCGAGTACATTGTTAAGTGTCTAACTTGTCAATAAGTAAAAACAGAACATCAATTACCCACGGATTGTTGCAACCAATACCGATCCCAAAATGGAAGTGGGAGATAATTGCAATGGATTTTATGACTGGTTTACCGATGACTCAAAGGAAGCATGATGCAGTGTGGTGATAATGGATTGACTGACGAAGTCAACACATTTCCTACCAGTCAGAATGGACTACTCATTGAACAAAGCTAGTCGAAATATATATAAGTGAGATAGTGAGACTTCCTGGAGTGCCAGTATCTATCATCTCTGATAGAGATCCTCGCTTTACTTCACAATTCTGGAAGAGCCTACAATAAGCTTTGGGAACTCGACTCAATTTCATCATGGCTTTCCATCCACAAACAGATGGACAATCAGAGCGGATTATCCAGTTGTTAGAAGACATGATGAGAAGTTGTGTGCTTGAGTTTGAAGGAAGTTGGGATCGATATCTACCTCTTTTAGAGTTTTCCTACAACAACAGTTATCAGACGAGTATAGGCATGGCTACATATGAGGCATTGTATAGAAGAAAATGTAGAACACCAATTTGTTGGACCGAGCTAAATGATAAAAAGTTGATTAGGCCTGAGATAGTTCAACAGACCAAGGAGAAAGTTAAAGGGATCAAGGAAAGGCTAAAGGAAGTACAAGATCGACAGAAATCATATGCTGATTTAAAGAGGCGAAATATTGAGAATGAGGTGGGTGACAAAGTGTTCCTTAAAGTTTCACCTTCAAAAAAGGTATTGAGGTTTGGTAGAAAAGGAAAGTTGAGTCCAAGGTTCATTGTTCCTTATGAGATTCTAGAAAGAATCGGACCCGTGGCATATCGTTTAGCCCTTCCACTGGAGTTAGACCGGACTCATAATGCATTTCATGTATCTATGCTAAGGAGATATAGGTCTAATCCGACTCATGTCATTCCAACTGAGGAAATAGAAGTGCAGATAAATATGACTTACGAAGAGGAACCAGTGGCGATATTAGTACATGAAGAGAAGATTCTTCAGAATAAAGGAATTCCTCTATTTAAAGTGCTATGGAGGAATCATTCTACAGAAGAAGCCACATGGGAAAGCGAAGAAGCCATGAAGAGGCAATATCCTCAGTTGTTCACAGATTGAACATGTAAAATTTCGAGGATGAAATTTATTTTAAGCGGGAGAGAATGTCATATCCACAAATTTAGGCCCTAATCGCGCGAGTTCTCAAATCGATTTGACGGTTCAATCGAAGTCTATATTTGAATTTTTATTGAAAAATAATTTAAAATAATGGCCAATAATTATGAAAAATACTCAATAAAGTGTTTAAAGTATTTAAAGATGTTAAATTACATTAAGTGACTAAATTGCAAATTTTGAAAAATTTAGGGGTCAATTTGCAATTTACCTAAAATTGGAGGATTAATTAGGATAACCATCAATTAAATGCATGATTGGGACATTAAACACATGGAGTGGGCCAGCCACACTAAGTGGAAAATAGTAAGAAGCCAATTAACATGCATGAATACATGAATTAAACATTAAATTCATATGGGCTTAGGTGCCCCCATCCTTAATGATTTTTGTCATTTTCTCCTTAATTGTTTCTTCATCCTTCCTTATCCCTTCATATCTATAATTTTCTATCATTAAGTTATCTTCCATGTTTCTCTTGAAGCACCATACACAAAGTGAGATGAACACATTAATTAGCCAAAAGAATATTTAAGATAAAAATGGGACCCCACATTAATTAACTTTGTCACTTTCTTCTTAATTGCTTCCTCTTCCATCCTTATCTCTATCATCTAGAATTTTCTATGCTCTAAACCATCCCACGTTCCCAACCATTTCCCCCATAGCCAAGCTTAGTTCTAGAAAGAGAAAGTGAGAAAGAAAGTGTGAAAAAGGGAGAGAAAGGCATGGGAAATTATATTTTCATGCTCAATGAAGCTTGAGAGAGAGAGGTTAGGGTTTATAAAGATTTAATGATCTCTTTTATGTATTTTAGAAACTCAAATTAAAAGGATCTAGCTCAAAAGAGCAAATAAAAAGAAAAAGAGAAAGATAAGTAAAGAGAAAGAAAAGTAAAATAAGAGGTTTGTGCATAACCTAAGGCAATAGCCTATGCCTGTTATTTTTAATTGCATGATTTAAGCATTTGGCAAGTTAATAATTTTGAATTAATATTATTTTGTGATAAAAATCTTAGGGATGCATGTTTGCTAAACTTAGGATTAATTTTGATAAAAAAAAATTGAAGATGGTAAATATGTGTGTTCTTTGCTGGAATTGATGAGCAGTAAGTATATAAATTGTTATAAGTTAAGTTATGGAATTCATATTTGTATGTTCTTTATTACATTTGAAAGCTAAGACATAGGGTTTAAACTTTTATTTAGAACATAGATCCACTATATTTTTCAGAAAAATACATAAATTTCGGATCTAGAATATGTCCAGGAAATTCTAGGCAAAATTGTTAATGACCAGTCAATGTTAATTTAACCATATCTTTGACATAGAACCCCAAATTAGGTGATTCAAGTTGCATATTAAAGCTAAGATTCATAAATAAATTATTAAGAGGATTTTTTAATTTAATTCGAATGTTAACAGGACCAAAATTTAGGTCCAAAACAAAGCACAGAATCTGCCTATGATAGGGCAACATATGAGTTAAGGAATGTAATGAGTAAAATTATGTGAACCTTGTTATATTATGCAAATACTATTTTATTGAGTAATTGTGTGATTAATTGAACATTTAAATGCATGAAAAGTGTGAATTTAATAATTATGAATTTTAATGATATTAACTAAGCTCTTGAACACCTAACTTGAAACTAAACTCAGGATAGTTTGGCATGCCAAGCAGGGAGGGAGTATGATTAATTCCATTAATGGTACAATTAATGAAGCAGGTGATGGAACTATCAGTGATGACACTATTATTAAAGCTGGTGATGATACTATTATTAAAGCCGGTGATGACACTTGTTGCCCAGATATTAAGCCAAGAAAGGGGGTTGAATTGGAGTTTCAAAAAAAATTAAACTTTAAAGTTCGAAAATAAAAAATTAATTTTAGGAGGGATAGAGAAATTTGACACAAGGATTTTTATAGAGGTTCGGGTGTTAACAAACTCTACTCCTCTCCCCAATCGCAATTGGGAGTTTCACTAACACACTAAGTGTTACAATGGAGTTTTACAAGCTCACTCCCAACTATGGTGTTTCTCACAATGGCTCACACCTAACCCAGAAATCCCTTGTGTTTTAATGGCTCACACAATAACCAATTCCTTATGTTTTATAGGCTCACACAAACAACCTTTACTTTGTGTTTTTACAGGCTCACACAAACAACCTTTACAAGTGTTCTACTCTTAACCTAGAAATACCCAAAACTCACTTGAGTAATAAATGATTACAAAGAGAAACACTCACAAATCTTTATTGCTCAGTAACTGAATGTTTTGAAACATTGCTTCCCAAGTCATGAATGAAGTGATGACCTTGGTTGTGAAGCTTTCTGAAATGTTTGGAAACATTGGGTCACGGGCATGACAAACTTTCCAGCCGTGATCCAAGTGGTGACTTTGGTCGTGAAGCTCTCTGGATGAAAATGCCATGAACATTCACGGGTGTGACATTTTAATTCACGGGTGTGACTTAAATGTCCATTTCACGGTTTGTTCTTCCTTCATGGTCGTGAACTTCAAATGTTGGTTTTGGTAATGGTTAGCTCTGTCACGAGCGTGAACATGCTACTTCCTTAATTTTGTCTTTCAAGGATTATTCTTCCAATCTCCATTCTTGCTATTTTATTTCATACCCTATTTAATAGGCTTAGAAAACAAGTATGTTAAATACAATATTTCTATTTTATTTGTTATCATCAAAATGACGGAAATACCCCTCAAGGTTTAACAATCTCCCCTTTTTTTATGGTGATAAATAATATAGCAATATGTGCTTTTGAGAAGTCTCCCCCTCAAAAGATACTTAGGATAAAAAATTGATAAAATGCAAGAATTTTAAACAATGACGTAGCATTGAAATAAACTTTTTAGTTTTTAAGTATATGTAAGTTATATGTGAAGTATATCCAATATATACCAAAATTCTTTTTAAGACATGAAGTATATGTAAGGTATACTTAAAGTATATCATGGCATATTCATTTATGTAACTTGCATTAAGGTATATGCAAAGTATACTTAAGATATATCTAATGTGTATAAAGCTCAATTTCTCAATTTCATACTTGCATATTAATTTTGAATCAAAGTTTGAGTATTTCTAATTTCTCCTAACCTATCTCAATGTCAATGTATTTGTAGGTTCTTATTTTTGATTCAAATAATTCATTTTAATATATTTCTAGGTTCTTAAATAATTCATTTTAATATATTGCTAGGTTCTCCCCCTTTTGTCATCAATCAAAAAGAATATAAAGATACCAAAGGATAAACAAATGAAATATATTTAAAAAAAACACACTAAAGGCGGATTCCTAGGGATGAGATTGAAATGATGCTCATCTAGCTTCAAATAGCCAAGCTTCAAGGCTATGTGGGTGACATAACAACCAATCAGTATATCTCCTATGGGTTTGGTGGCAATGGACAGAAGATGGTTTGCAAACCATCTAGAGAGTGCCACTGTGAGTCCTCTTCTAGCCATCTCAAATAGGAATAGCTCTAATTTCCTGATGGTCCCATTGCTTTCTCCCCGAGCAAATATGCTATAGGTCAGGAACCTATGCAAATATTTGTGCACTGGGGATAGGAGATGAGTACTCTTTGTCTTCTTAACATCCCAGCTACAATATAAGCCAAAATGGGTCCAAGCTCGAGTGGTGGAGAATTCTACTTCGCTGTCATTGAGTATGCCATATGATGGTAAGTTGAATAATTCCCCAAATTCAATGGCACTAAAGGTGTTTGGATTGTCACATAGTTGGAATTTCACCACTCCAGTAGGTGACACTTGCAGAGTGCTAAGGAATTCCAGTGTTGGCTCCCTCAATGTGGGCTGATGTATGTCCACAAATTCTTTCAAGTGACAGGCCTGGAGTTGCTCTGTCATAGCCGATTCGAGCCCGAGAGTTAGGATGATTTTCCATTCGAATGACCTAGATGAAAGGAGAGGCCTTTTTTTCAAAGTGGAGTACCGGGGATGGCATTGCTTTGGAATTCTATTCATGAGGTAATCTGCATACCTCCTAGGAGCATGAGTCTTCTTTATCTTTCCCTTTGATGAGGCACTCTCCATTTGAGTTGAAGAAGTGAACTTTGTGAGGTTTGAGAAAAATATTTGACAGAAATTTGATAAAAACCCTAAAAGAGTATGATTTTTGATGAAGGAATGGACTTTTGATGGTTTTTATAGGAAAATTTTGTGACTTGGGGGCCGGAATCTTTAATAACTCATTGAATCTGTGTAAATGAGAGCGGTTTCAAGGAGTTGAAAGGTTGAAATGAGAAAAATAACCAGTTGTTCTCTTATATGCCCGATGTATTCACGGGCATGAAATGATTATTCACGGGCGTGAATGGTCGTGTTCACGGTTTGCTAAAGGAGTGCTCTACTCATGAATAAAGGCGTGAATATGTTCACGATCATGACTTTTGAATGTCACGGGCATGAATGATGAACTATCACGGGGGTGAAACACAAGTCACGGGCGTGAAATGTTGAATTTCACTACTTCTGCCCGTGAAGCAAAGTGTGACTCAAAGCGTGAACGCTTCTATGTGTTTTGGGGTGAAAATGATCACAGGTGTGAAATTGCATCACGGGCGTGAACAAGGCTTTTCACGGGAGTAAATGAAGTCGTGAATATAAGCTTCACCACTTAAAGCCGTGAACAATGTCGTGAATCAAGTCATGAACGACACTTCCTTTTTTGGCTATTTAAGTCACGAGCGTGAACATATGTCACGGGCGTGACTCCCCTAAAATTTTCATCAAATAAAATTTAGTCCTAAAACCAAGACTAAATCATTTCAATAAAGATTCTATCCCTTATAACATAAATTTTCATCAAAATTACTACCTTATATCTAGTGATATGATATAAAATTAAGATTATCACTTAAGATTTCATAATTTAACAATCATAAGGTTAATCCATCAATCATACCAAGTTCTCTTCTAATGAAATTAAATCTTTCCTCATTTAGAGACTTAGTAAAAATATATGCCAATTGATTTTCTATGCTTATAAATTCTAATGCAACATCTCCATATTGAACATGATCTCTAATAAAGTGGTGTCTAATGTCAATATGCTTACTTCTTGAGTGTTGAATAGGATTCTTTGAAAGATTTATAGCACTTATATTGTCACATTTAATAGGTATATGGTTCGTATCATGACCATAGTTCTTAAGTTGTTGTTTCATCCAAAGAATTTGAGTACAACAACATCCAATTGCTACATACTCTGCTTCAGCAGTTGAAAGAGCAACTGAAACTTGTTTCTTGCTAAACTAAGAAACTAAGCATTCTCCAATAAAGTGACAAGTGCCTGAATTACTTTTTCTATCTAAAAGACTACCAGCATAATCTGCATCTGAATATCCTATAATATAAAATGATGAATTTCTAGGATACCATAAGCCTAGATGCAATGATCCGTGTAAATATCTTAGAATTCTTTTTACTGAATTTAAATGAGATTCTTTAGGACATGATTGAAATTGTGCACACAAGCAAATACTATACATTACATCGGGTCTAAAAGCAATAAGATATAAAAATGATCTGATCATACCTCTATAAAGCTTTTCATTAATGCTCTTACCCTTTTCATCCTTGTCCAATTTTATTGATGTGCTCATAGGAGTCTTGGCATTCTTGCATCCTTCCATACCAAATTTCTTAATTAAATCTTTGGCATATTTGGATTGGTTGATGAATATCCCCTCATTGCTTTGTCCCCTTGAGAGATCACCAATGATTTGCTCGTTTGGATGATCTTTCGTCATTCTCCATTCTTTTGGGAGTTCTTGTTCATTTTCTTCTTGAGTTTGAGGTAGAAAACCATTTTGATGTGAATCTTTTTTATCATTTTCTTCTTTCCCATTTCCAAGATCAAGTCTTTCCATGTTACCTACAACATCATCAAGAAGACTACCTTTCACAAGATCAAGTCTACTAGATTCATTAAAAAAAACATGCATGGATTCTTCAACAGTTAATGATCTTTTGTTAAATACTCTATATGCTTTGCTATTTATAGAGTATCCTAAAAATATACCTTCATCAGATTTAGAGGAAAATTTTCCAAGATTATCCTTGGTATTCAATATAAAACACTTGCATCCAAATACTCTAAAGTATGATATCAAGGGCTTTCTTCCATTCCATAGCTCAAATGAGGTTTTGTTTAAAAGAGGTCTTTTGAAAACTCGATTTGAAATATAACATGCAATGTTTGTGGCTTCTGCCCAAAATTAAGTTGGTAAATCTTATTCATTGAGCATTGTTCTAGCCATTTCAATTAAAGTTCGATTTTTCCTTTCAACTACCCCATTTTGTTGAGGTGTCCTAGGAGATGAGAAATAATGTGAAATGCCATGTTCAAGACAAAAGCTTTCAAAGTTTTCATTTTTAAATTCTTTCCCATGATCACTTCTTATCTTTGAAATACAGTACCCTTTTTCATTTTGAACTCTTTTAGCAAAGTTTTTGAAATTTTCAAAAGCATCACTCTTTTAAGCTAATAAAATTACCCTAGTAAATCTAGAGTAATCATCTACGATGACAAATGCATAATGTTTTCCTCCTAAGCTAGCAATTCTAATAGGTCTGAATAAGTCTAAATGCAGGAGTTGAAGAGGTTTTGAGGTACTTACCATGTTTTTGGCTTTGAAGGATGACTTGTGTTGCTTTCCTCTTTGGCAAGGTTCACATGTCTTGCCTTTTTCATATTTAACTCTTGGCAGTCCTTTTACTAGTTCTCCTGTGCTGAGGCTTTGTATTAAGTCCATGATAGCATGACCAAGCCTTCTATGCCACAGCCAAGATTCATCACTAGTAGTCACAAAGACACTTGGAGGAATGGTTAGATAGTTCATGTAAGTTTATTATGTATGTATTGATATCTCTATTTCCTTTAAATATCTTTTGACCATCAATAGAGGTTACAAGACATTCGCTGGAAGTAAAGGTTACTTTGTTTCCTTTATCACATAATTGACTTACACTTAGCAAGTTATGTTTCAAGCCATCAACAAGTAAGACATCTTTAATAAAAGTAGTACCATTAATACCAATAGATCCAATGCCAATTACCTTACCCTGAGCATTATTTCCAAAGGTAACTTTACCTCTATCAATACTTTTGATTTCTTTAAAGAATTCATTATCTCATGTCATATGCCTTAAGCATCCACTGTCTACAAGCCAAGCATTTTTGTTTATTGTGGACTTGAGGCATACCTATCGAATCACAGTTCAAGTATGATTTTTAGGTACCTAAATGAGCTTGGGTCCTTGGGGGATAGCACATGAAGGTATCCTCTTGTACTGAATGCATAAATGACTTCCATTTATACTCCCTTAGCTGATTATAGCCGTTAGGGTGCATTTAATATTTAACTAGCCATTGTACCTACCAAATAATCGCGCCTAACATTTTTCTCTTTCATCATTCACGAGCGTGACATTGCTTCCCAAGCCGTGACTAAAGTGGTGACCTTGGTCGTGAAGCTCTATGGAATATTTTGAAACATTGGGTCACGGGCGTGACATACATCTTCACGGGCGTGACAAACTTCCCAGCCGTGATCCAAGTGGTGACTTTGGTCGTGAAGCTCTCTGGATGAAAATGCCATGAACATTCATGGGCGTGACATTTTAATTCACGGGCGTGACTTAAATGTCCATTTCACGGTTTGTTATTCCTTCATGGCCATGAACTTCAAATGTTGGTCTTGGTAATGGTTAGCTCTTTCACGGGCGTGACACATAGGGTCACGGGCGTGAACATGCTACTTCCTTAATTTTGTCTTTCAAGGATTATTCTTCCAATCTCCATTCTTGTTATTTTATTCCATACTCTATTTAATAGACTTAGAAAACAAGTATGTTAAATACAATATTGCTATTTTATTTGTTATCATCAAAATGACAGAAATACCCCTCAAGGTTTAACAACACTTATATATGCGCAAATCACATTACCGGGTGGCACTCTAAGTGCCTGGATGGCAACTCCATTATCCTAGTCAAGGGTTCATATGTGTTTTGGGCTATAAAGAAGTAACTGAAAATAAAAAAGGAATCATGAGTTATGATATGGATAATAATGATGATTTCATAAAGTAAAACAAAAATAAGATATAATAATATAATTTGATATTTATGTATGCTAGAATACTATGACATGTATATTTGCATGAAAAGATGATTTGAGCATAAATTAATATATGGAAATGCATGTTACATGAAATGGTTTATTGTCTTAGTTATATGCACCATTAATCTTAGAGCTTAGTGTGGGAGTTTCTCTCGCGCAGATTTAGTGAAAAATAAGCAGACGATAGTAGATAAAGGTAACGGTGACCTGATCTAGTAGAGCAGCGTGTATCAAATACTGTGGGTCATACAACTGTTGTATTGATAGTTTGAGTTTTATTTTATAGTACTTGTAAAGTAAGTGCACGTTTTGTAAATAATACTTATTATATAAAATGTATTGTGTTTCTTTATTATGATTTCTTTCACACTACAAAGTAAATAAATAGTAAATAAATAAATAAAAATATATGAGTGATTTTCATGTATAAAAAATTTTAAAATAATATTTTAACCGATGAAGTCTGTATAGAACTCTCTTATTCGAGCACGTGTTGCTGGGGTGAGGGGGTGTTACATTTACTCTTCATGTGATGATACATTTTTGTACTTTTCGGGTGCATAGTATACCGGTCTCATGTGCTTCCTATAATATCTTATGTCTTAGCTCAACAACACTGGGTACGCACAAACGGCCCTGGTAGTATAATCCACCATTAGTCTCGACTGTGTAACTAGGTCTCTCCCCTGTAAAGATCAATTTAAGCATCTCAATCAGCTTATTATCCTATCTCTGTGCATCAATAATCTCCTAATTCAGCGTAGGCTGGATGTATGACTTGACCACCATCTTTCTGCTTAAAGTATCATCCACTACATTGGTTTTGCCTGGATGGTTGTAAATAACACATTTATAATCTTTTATGAACTCTAACCGCCACCTTTGTCTCAAATTAATATATCTCTATATAGGAAGGTATTTCATACTCTTATGGTCTATATAGATAGAACATTTCTCTCTATAAAGATAGTGACAACATATCTTCAACACAAAGATAATGGTCGTCAACTCTAAGTTATGTGTGGGGTAATTCTACTGATGTATCTTCAATTGTTTAGATGCATATGTCACTACCTTACCCTCTTGCATCAATACACACCCTAGTTCATTGTGAGAAGAATCATTGTAGACGATATACTCCTTATCAAGAACTAGCTGTGTCAAAATCGGAGCGTCTGTTAACATCTTTTTCAAACTATTAAAACTCTCTTAGCATTTCTCAGTCCTCTCATATTCCACATTTTTTCTCAATAGTCTGCTTAAAGGAGAAGCAACCATAGAAAATCCTTTAACAAACCTCCTATAGTAACTAGCTAATCCAAAGAAACTTATAATCTTTGCCATATTATGGGAAGGCTTCCAACTCATAACAACCTCTACCTTGCTAGGATCAACCTGTATACCATATGATGACATAATGTGTCCCACAAAAGCTACCTCATCAAGCTAAAATTCACATTTTTGAGAACTTGCCATACAATTTCTACTCTCTAAGTATTTGTAACACTATTCTCAGGTGTTGATCATGCTCGTCAGGTGTCTTAGAATACACCAAAATATCATCAATAAAGACCATGACATATTGGTCCAAGTAGGGTCTGAATACCTTGTTCATCAAGTCTGTAAAGATTGTTATAGTATTGGTTAACCCAAAAGGCATAACCACAAATTCATAGTGCATATATCTGGGTCTGAACATTGTTTTGGCTATATCTTCCACCCTAACTCTCAGCTGGGGGTACCCTGATCTAAATTCAATTTTTCAAAAATACACCTGCATCCTTCAACTGATCAAATAGGTCATCAATTTGTAGTAATGAATATCTGTTCTTGATTGTCACCTTGTTCAACTGTCCATAATATATGGATAACCTCATAGACCTTTTTTTCTTTTTCACAAATAACACTAGTGCACCCTATGGGGATACACTCGGTCTAATATACTTTTCTATAATAATTCTTATAGATGAGCTTTAAGTTCTTTCAATTCTGATGGTGTCATTTTGTATGGCGCTACTGATATGGATGTTGTGCATGGGGTGAGCTCTATAGAGAACTCAACCTTCTATAAGGTGGTAACCCTATATATCTTTAAGGAATATATTTGGGAATTCATTTACAGTAGGGATATCTCAAAGTTCTAGACCTTCCTTTCTAGTGTCAACAATATGAGCCAAAAAGGCTTTGCATCTCTTTCTCATCATTTTCTCTGTCTTCATCGTTGAAAAAACTTGTGAAAGCTATGGGAACAACTCATCTTCCCTTTTGACATCTCACAACTCTGGTGTTTTAAGTATCACAAACTTCTCTTTACAATCAACAACTGCCTCATGCTGTGCAAACCAATCCATGCCCAAAATGAAATCAAATTCCCAAAAAAGGCAACTCTATCAAGTCTGTTGGGAACTCTCTTCCATGTACAATCAAAGGACAACCTTTATATACCCAATTCACTATCATGTTGTGCCCTAAAGTGTTTGTAATCTCAATTTCATATTCAAGATTCTCATTAATCATATTGTGTTGTGTAGGAGTGCTTGTGCATATATATGAGTGTGTTGAATTCGAATCAATTAATGCACAAATATCAAAGTCATAAAAAGAGAACATACCAACAATCACATTTGTAGCTTTTTGAATCTCTCTAGCCCTCATAGCGTAGGCTCTAGTTGGAGCTCAACCTGCTTTGTATCTATTAATAGTCTCAGAGACTGCCTTAGTAGGTCTTGTACGACCATTAGCTTGTTGTCTGGCCTGAGCTGGAATGGATCATGTAGTTTGGATAGGTGTACTACCTGTCATCAGAGGGAAATCCCTCTTTATATGATCTTTAGACCCACATCTATAGCAAGCACCTGTATTTCTCCAACAATCTTCTCTGTGACTCTTGTGGCAAGTGTCGTACACTGGAATGTTATTTTGGGTAACCTGTGTCTCAATGCTAACAATTGCATATATAGCTCTAGAGGGTTGCCCTTCCTATGTGGTCCACTTTGTGTGTAACCACTACTCTATCCCTGACTCCTACCATGAGACTATCCTAAATAGAACTGACCCTTCTTGCTTAAAGATTGGGTCACTGGAGTCACTGTCTGACTAGATACTTTCTCAGCTCTCTTTCTCTTTCTCTGTTCCACATTAACTAAAGTTGCAATCAGCTTGGTGAAGTTGTCATGATGAAGTACAATGACAAAATCACCTATCTTTGCATTGAGGCCATACTCAAACCTCCTACACTTATCTCTCTCACTAGTGATCATCTCTAAGGCATATTTACTCAATCAAGTAAACTCTCTCTAGTACTCAGTCATCGTCATCTTGCCCTTTTTAAGGCTCAAAAAATCTCTTTTTCTCATCTATATAAATTGGAGCAACATATGGCTCTTTGAACTCAGTTATGAAGAAATCCCATGTCATTGGCTGGGGAACCTCTAGTTTCAGCAACACTATTTTCCACCAGTCATAAGCATCTTCCTGCAACAATGATATAGAATACTTGGCCCAATGTCCATATCAAACTCATCATAGACTCTTTCTGTCTTATCAATCCAATACTCCGTAGCAACAAGATCATCATCCTTCATTACCAGAAAATCAGTAACTCCAAACTTATGAAGCTTATCTTTTGTCTTAGTGATAGAGGTGGAGGAGTTGGTGCTGGTGATTGTGGTACAACTTTAGCTATATATTGTAGTAATTCTGCCATCTATTGCATTACTAGAGTCTAATCCTGATTAGCTTGTTCTGGAGCTTGTTGATCAGGGACTGGTAATGCACATGGACCCTGCATACTATCTACACTGGGCTGACTTTGGCTCTCAACCATGTCATTCGATTCAGATGCCATTTGACTCTAGTACTACAAGTTGATAGAGAAGTAGTCTAAGTTAGAGTCAGATAAGACAAATGTATGTATGCATGATGTTAAACTTTGAGGGGTGTTTTCATCATTTTGATGATCACAAATAATTAGGCAATAAGGAATTTAATCACATTTTATGTTCTAAGTGTATTAGATAGGTTACATATTACTAAGACTATAAAGCAAGCTGACTGAAATTGTTTAAAGTTCGAAAGAAAGAAAATTGGCAAAGGTTCATGCCTGTGAAGCTAATATTCATGAGGCAGCTTCAGTACTTCATTCACGATTAAGTCACGCCTGTGAACCTATTACGATTAAGTCATGCTCGTGAACCTAGAAAGAGAGAGTTATTAGGCGCGAATGAAAAAGTTGTTGAATGAGCATTTTTGCATTAAATGCATCCTAAATATCTACTTTTGTTAGGGAAAATATAAATACAACATATTTATGACTTCCAAAGGTTAAAGAATAAGTGAAAAACATGCATTCTATTTTCTAATCTTATATATCCTTGTGCATTTAATTCTTTTCACCATTCTTATTGTATGAACCTTAATTGGTTAGAATTGTTGAGCCTTTTAGTTTGTGAGTGTTTCATTCTTGTAATCAATTATTCAAAAGTGAGTTTGAGTGATTTGGGTTGTGAGTGAAATATTTTTAAAGGTTTTTTGTGTGAGCCATTAAAATATAAGGATTTAGTTGTTATGTTAGCCATTAAAACACAAAGGTTTTTCTAGGTTAGGTGTTAGCCAAGAGAGAAATGTCATAGTTGGGAGTGAACTAGGAAAAACTCCATTTGTAACACTTTGAGTGTTAGTGAACTACCCAATTGAGATTAGGGAAAGAAGTAGGGTTTGTTAATACCCAAACCTCTATAAATCTTGTGTGTTGAATCATCTCTCTCTCTCATAAATTATTCTTTGTTAAAATTACATTAAGCAAATTTTTAATTACTAACCAATTCAACCTACCTTCTTAATTATTATTTTGGGCAACAATTGGTATCAAAGCATATCGAATTATTGCTAATGAAGGATTTTACAATCTCAAGCCTTTCTTTGATGGAGTAAATTATATGAATTGGAAATTCAAGATGGAAACCTATCTTGATAGCCAAGAAGTAGATGTTTGGGACATTGTTCAAAAGGAATGGACACCTGCAACATGAAGAAATGCCAAAGGAGAAGATGAGATCATTCCAAGAGATGATTGGACAAGCTCCAAAAGAGAGCTAATGGCAAAAACAAGAAAACCATGATCATTCTAATAAGCTCTTTATCTCTTGGAAAGTGGGGTAGAATTCAAAATTGTCCAACCATTTACTCCATTTGGAAAACTTTGGAAAACTACCATGAAGACACGAAACAAGTAAAGTCCAAGATGGTTCAACTTCTTATCATTGAATATGAGCACTTCAAGATAAAGTCTAATGAGATCATAACCGAAATAACCAATCGACTTCTTACTATTGTCAATGGCATGAGGAATATTGGAAAGCACTATAACTTGGAAAATGTAAATAAAAAGATTCTAAAGAGTCTTCCTATAAAATATTGTGGCTTAAAGGTTATGGGTATTGAGGAAGCCAATGATGACTTGAGTGTAATTCCTACCGATGTACTTATTGGCAAACTCTTCACTCATAAGATGGCTCTAATAAGAGAAAAAGAGGTTGAAGGATAAAAGGAGAAGAAAAAGCCTTTAGCACTTAAAGTTTCAACCCCAATGCCTATAGATGAAGATCTCCTTAGTGATGAAGAGTTAGTTGATGATGGAGATGATCAAATAGCCTTACTTTCCAAGAGAATCAAAAGGTTGATCACTCATAAGTATGGCTCAATTAAGAGATATAAGTAAAGAGCCTTAAGATACCATCTTAGAAACTCTTCATCTAACAAAGGCAAAGAGGAAGTCAAGTGCTATGAATGTGGAAAGAAGGGACATATAAGATTGGAGTGCCCATGGTCAAGAAGTACAAAAGGAGACCCAACAAAGAAGATGAGAAAAAGTATTTCAAAGCCACTTGGGATGATGAAACCTTATCACTCATTGAAGAAGAAGAAGAAGATTAGGTAGCTAACTTGTACTTCATAGCCATTGAGGATTATTCGAATGATAAGGTATGTCATACTTCTCAACATTGTCATAATTTATGTGATTTAATTGATGATGATGAGATGATGATATAATTGAAGTGTAAAATTTAGAAATAGAAAGATACAAAATGAAATTTGATCTTTATAGAAAAAAATAGCTTTAAACTCAAAAATGATGTTAATGATCTTCAAAAGGTAGTTGAAGAGCTAAAAATCTCAAATGACTATTTAAAGAAGTCATTGGATGAGATTTCCTCAAAAACATCAACAAGTTCTCTCTTAAAAGAAAATAATGCATTGAAAAATGAGGTTGAGGAGCTTAGAAACTCTATTTCTATATTTCACAAAGGGAAAGAGAGTTTAGACATTCTAGTCATATCTCAAAGGCTTCTCTTAGTGAGATATGATTTAGGCTTCAATGGAGCATCCTCATCTTTAAAAACCATCTTTGTTAAATCAAGCACACCATAAACTTCTACTATTGAGGTAATAGCCCCAAGAGCTAATAGCAAAGCACACATAAAATCCACTAATCAAAGGAAGAGTAGTCAAACGTCCCATGGCCCAAGAGGGAAACCTCAAAAGGCCAATCATGCTTTCTTATATAAGAAGCAAACAGCTAAGAAAGCACCCACAACACATAAATGCTTATGTTATTGTGCGCATATTACTCCTACAATAGAATAAAGTCTAAACCAATAGCAAAGTGGAAAAATATATTTAAATCTAAAAAATGCCACTATTGCATAAAGCTTGGGCATATAAAAAAACATTGTTTCATAAGGAAGGCCTATTGGGAACCTTCTAATGCTAACACCTAAGGACCCAAGTTCATTTAGGTACCTAAAAATCAAACCTAAATTGTAATTTTACAATTGTGCCTTAAGTCCACATCAAAGGAAAATGCTTGGCTAGTGGATAGTGGATGCTCAAGATACATGACTAGAAATAAAAGCCTTTTCACTCAAATCAAAAGAATTGATGGTGGTAAGGTAACATTTTGAAATAATGCCAAGGGTAAGGTAATTGGCATTGGCTCAATTGGTTTAAATAATGTCTCTTTAATTGATAATGTTTTACTAGTTGATGGATTAATGCATAATTTATTAAGTATAACTTAATTATTTAATAAGAGAAACCAAGTCACATTTACCTCTAATGAATGTCTTGTGACTAACTCAAATGATCGAGAGATGTTCAAAGGAGATAGAGATGACAATACTTACATAATAGATTTACACAAACTATCTAATCTTTTCTCTAAATGTCTTATGACAATTAGCTATGAATTTTGGCTATGGCATAGAAGGCTTAGTCATGCAAGAATGAATTCAATTCAAAGTCTTAGAAAAGGAGAGCTAGTGGATGGACTTCCAAAAGTCAAATTTGCAAAGGACAAGACATGTGAACCATGTCAAAGAGGAAAACAACACAAAACATCATTCATGTCAAAGAGTTTAGTAAGTACGTCTAGACCTTTACAACATTTGCACTTAGATCTTTTTGGACCTACTAGAGTTGCTAGTTTAAGAGGTAAACACTGTGCTTTTGTCATTGTTGATGATTACTCTAGATTTACTTAGGTAATTTTCTTATCTCAAAAGAGTGATGCTTTTTAATCCTTTAAAAACTTTGCCAAATGAATTCAAAATGAAAAGGATATTTTATTTCCAAAATAAGAAATGATCATGACAAAGAATTTGAAAATAAAAATTTTGAAATTTTTTGTTTAGAATATGGTATCTCTCACAATTTTTTAACTCTTAGAACACCTCAACAAAATGAGGTTGTTGAAAGGAAAAATAGAACTCGAATTAAAATGGCTAAAATAATGCTCAATGAACTACTTTTGGGCCAAATCCATTACATTTCTAACCGAGTTTTCAAAAGACCTATTTTAAATAAAACTTCTTTTGAGCTATGAAATGGAAGAAAACCCTTTATCTCATACTTTAGAGTATTTGAATGCAAGTGTTTTATATTAAATACTAAGGATAACTTTGGAAATTTTGCCTCTAAATCCAATGAAAGTATCTTTTTAGGATACTTCATAACTAGCAAAGCTTATAGAGTCTTCAATAAAAGATCATTAATTGTAGAAGAGTCTATGCATGTTGTTTTTTATGAATCTAGTAAACTTGATTTGTGAAAGGTAATGCTCTTGATGATATTATAGGGACTGTGGATAAGTTTGGTCTTTATCATGAAAAGGATGGTGAAATCTCAAAGAGAAATGATAATGGTGAACAACAAGAGAAACATCAAGATAATCTAGTACCTCAAGCTTATGAGCAAAGCTTCAAAAGGAATGGAAATTCATAAGAAACTATCCCATTGAGCAAATCATTAGTGATCCCACCAAGGGTGTAAGTACTATATCCAATTTTAATTTTTTAGACTCTAATCTAGCTTTCATCTCTCAAATTGAGCCCAAAAATATTGATGAGGCTTTTAGTGATGAAAGTTGGGTGATTGCTATGCAAGAGGAACTCAAGCAATTTGAGAGAAATAAGGTTTGGACCTAAGTTCTAGGACCCAATCCCATCATAGGTAGTAAATGGGTTTTCAAGAACAAGTCGGATGAGTAAAGTCATATAACTAGAAATAAAGCTAGATTGGTTTTCAAAGGGTACAACCACGAGGTAGGCATAGATTATGATGAGACCTATGCTCCAATGGCTAGATTAGAAGAAATTAGAATTCTTTTATCTTTTGCATGCCATATGAACTTTAAACTTTTTCAAATGGATGTCAAAAGTGCCTTCTTAAATGGTTTTATGGAGGAGAAAGATTATGTTGAACAACCCCTTGGTTTTGAAAGCCATACATTTCCAAATCATGTATTTAAACTATTTAAGGCATTATATGGTCTAAAACAAGCTCAATGAGCTTGGTATGAAAGACTATGTGCATTTTTTTAGAAAATATTTTTTTCAAAATGACATATAGACACTACTCTTTTCATTAAAAAATACAAGCATGACATATTACTTGTTCAAATTTATGTTGATGATATTATCTTTGAATCTACTAATAAATTGCTTTGTTAAGAATTTGCTAAATGTATGACTAGAGAATTTGAAAAAAGCATGATAGGAGAGCTCAAATTTTTCCTTGGTCTTCAGATCAAGCAAAGCAAAAATGACATCTTCATTAACCAATCATAGTACACCAAAGAGCTATTAAAGAAATTTGGAATGGAAGGATGTAAGAGTGTCAAGACTACAATGAACACATCAACCAAATTGGACAAAAATGAAAAAGGTAAAGCTATAGATAAAAAGCTTTATAGAGGTATGATCGAATCTCTTTTATACTTTACTGTTTCTAAACCTATTATAATATATAGTGTATGTCTACATGCTAGATTTCAATCATTTCCTAAAGAAACTCATTTGCATTCTATGAAAATAATTTTAAAATATATACATGGCACAATGCACTTAGGCTTATGGTATCCTTAAAACATTTCTTTTCATATCATTGATTTTTCAGATGCCGATTATGTCGAAAGTCTTCTAGATAAAAAAAAAAAAAAAAGCAGATCCAGGACTTGTCACTTCATTAGTGAATGCTTAGTTTCTTCGTTTAGCAAGAAACAAGTTTCGATTGCCTTGTCCACTGCTAAAGTAGAATATGTAGCAATGGGTTGTTGTTGCACTCAAGTTTTTTGGATGAGATAACAACTTAAGGATTATGGTCAAGACATTGATCACATTCCCATCAAATATGGCAATACGAGTGATATAAATCTTTTTAAAAATCCCATTCAGCATTCTAGGATCAAACACATAGATATTAGGCATTATTTTACAAGAGATCGTGTACAAAATGGTGATGTTGTGTTAGAATTTATTGACACAAACAATCAATTGGCTGATATTTTTACCAAGCCCCGTAATGATGAAAGGTTTTGTTTTATAAAAAGGGAGATTGGTATGCTTGATGGGAGCTCATTATCTTAAAATTATTTTTAGCATTGTATTCATTTTGGTCAAATATGTATCTTTGATATTCAAATTGTAAACCTTTATTAATATTTCATATTTTTGATGATTTGTTTGCATAATTTGTACGATGAGTGATTATTTGTCATGAAAAAGTATGCCTAATTTATTTAGAAAGAAAATGCATATCACATCCTTATGTTTGGATCATGTTTCTTTTTTTTTTACCTTGTTTTTGGTTTCACAATTGTAAGTACAACACGATTGTGAAAAAAGTAGCTAAAATAACATAAGCGTTCATGTTTTGGCTCACATCTTGGGTCACGGTTTGATGTCATGAATATCCTTTTTTCACGCCTGTGATAATTTTATGTCACAGCCATGAACTTGACATACTTCAAACGATAAAAGCATTCATGTCTTCAGTCATGGGATGGGTCTCCATTCGGTCTTCCTATGAATAAGATTATTCTTGCCCATGAACAATCATCCACGATTTAGCCTGAAATTTCACTGTTTCTCTCATTTCTCTCTCTTTAAAATCGCAAAAGTCACACCCCTTTCCCTCTTTCTCGCTAAATCTGACCTTTCAAACACATTTTCACTCAATATTTTTGTTGCTTTTCATCATCTAAGCATCAAAATCAACTTCATCCATTTTTCCTCAAGTTTTCTTTTAGTTTTCAAGCAGTAATCAAACCCTAGGTCTTTTTTATTCCTTTCAATTTCCTTTAAGGATTTCAACCACCTTTTTGGTCTCTAGAGCCGGTTTCTCCAAAAGGAAGAGAAAAAACACAGTCCCAAAGATCTATGTTGACTATCTTCTCAATGTTCTACCTTGGCACTTCCATCAGAAGCATGCTTCTTTGAAGAAACGGCCTATTTTATCCATCTGAACATTTGATTGGGGTTGCACCAAGGCTCTTGGCCTTGAATCAAATATGAAAGTGTGGCTTCGACATTATGGATTGCTAGAATTTGTAGACATCTATAAGCCCACGTTCAAGGATCCAACCCTAGAATTTTTGAGCACCTTGCAAGTTTCTCCTATTGGAAAGGTCTCCTTTTAACTCTACAGATAAGAGAATTCACTCATCGCCTCGTAACTAGTAGAAATCTTTAAGCTGCCACATGAGGGCTTGATCAATGAGAGTGAATCAATGAATTTTAATCCTTCTGTATATTGGCACAACTTTGGTAGTGACCATAGTTGGGATATCAAGAAGATGAATAACACTCACTTGAAGAACTCGGTTCTCCGCTACATTCACAAATTCTTGACTTACTCAATTTTTGCCTGAGGAGATAGCAATAGGGCAATCAGGAAATCAAAGTTGCTTTTTTTCGAGATGGCTCAGAAGAATGAGCTAGTAGCCCTATCAAGATGGTTTGCATCCCATCTTCAGTCAATTGCCTCAAAGCCATTAGGTGACATTCCGATAGGTGGTTACATTACTCATCTTGCAATTGAACTCAAGTTGGGGGATCTTAGCGATCACAACTTCACTATCATCCCGACATCTCCTAGAGATCTACTAGGCATCGAATCCTTCATTAAGATGGGAGCCGTAGTGAGAATCCTCTTTCAAGATAACATTTATTATAGGCTTATCACCCCTACAGGTGAAATTACATAGAAATCAGAGGATTCAGTAGATTTTAAAGCTGGCCATTAAGGGCCACAGTAGAGAAAGAGAGCTAAAGTCGAGCTTCCTCAAGCTATGACTGAAACACCTTCTGCCCCAGAAGTTAGTGAAACATCTTCATCCCAACTGGACATGGCTCAGCAGTTTATAGCATTTATCACTCCTCATCTCGACTTGCTTCAAGCAAGCATGGATTCCTTTCAGCACTCCATTGATATGAAGTTGGAGAATCTTAAGGATTTTATAGAGTCAAGAGTTGATAGCCTCAAGGAGGAGGTAGCTTGTCTTCTTGAGCAAGTATCTGGCTTCAAGCCATGAGTTAACCTATCTTTGGTTTTAGATTCTTTCCTTAGGATCTTGTTTCTTTTAGGTTCATTAGGAACGTTATGATCATTACTTAAATCTTCTTTGTACTTAAACTTCTATATGTAATTTGTTTTTGTAATGGAATATAAGATTTGCATTATATTGTTTATTTGATTGTCTCTTTTTTATTGTGCTAAAGGAGAGAAGATATGCAATATTATTTACATATAAATGTCATTTAGCATAAAATATACTTGAAATATACCTTCCATATAATTGGCATAAATGTTATGATTAAATGTTTTACTTGAATTTCACTTGAAACTTCTCCTTTTACTTGCTTATGACTTGAAAATGTAGCATTCCTATGCTCTTTATAGTTTATATTTATTAAACATCTTTTGAGAGGGAGAAATTCATTTCTCTTTAAGCCACATATTGCATTGAAATTCTTTATTCTTTATTTTCCATGACTTGAGAAAAAGTGTTGGTGAAACTCAGGATTTGGTAGATAATGATTATTTTAGCTTTGCATGTCTTGGTGGAGGCATAGAAAAGTGTTGCATGTGGGAGATTCAGGAAAAGGTAGAGATATTAGATGGTAAAGGGTCTCAATTGTGAAGAAGTATTCAAAGGTGAAATTAACTTTGTTTTAGCCAAACTATTTCTTTGTGGTTTTCTTCCCGATTTCCTTTCTTCAACATTTTGAATGATGAAATCCTAACTTTCTCCTTGTCCATTTTCCTTTTTATGATTATATGCAATAGTTGTAGCTAGATGACATAAATGAGAAGCTGATAGTTGTGTCATAGAGAAGAAGGGGGTTGTCGTTTCTATTTTAAAATAATAAAACTAAAATTTATTGGAAACAAATTTGAATTATAAATATTAAATAGGGTAATTGTGATACTAAAAAAGTTAGAAATGAATTTTAAGGTTATGCCACAGCCGAGGAGTAAATATGATGTTGGATTCATATTTTTCTAACGTTAAGAGATTTATTATGGGACATTTCCTAACTAAAGCTAGGAGAAAACAACTTTTAAGACACATAGACTTATTATACTGAAGAGAGTGAGACAAAAGGAGGACCAAAAATTTCACCAAAAATCAAATGGAACCTTGGACCTTAATGGGGACCATGAAGCATTAAACCAAACTACAAAATTTTGCATTGATTTAAATGTAGTCGAGACACCAAGGTGGTGATTTTGGGTTAATTGAAGTAAAGTAATTAATAAAAGAAAACTAAGTAGAGGTCAAATTAAAAAAATGTAAGTTAAAATTGGACGAGATAGATAGAGGGAGGAAATTAATACATTAAATATTTTAAAATTGTGAATTTTTGGAGGATAGACACACCTCGAGAAGCATAAAATATAATTGTATCGTGACAAATATTAGACATGGATACATGAACCATTAATTCATCTAGCCGTGAAACTACGAATTTCTAAAAGATATATTAGATGATTTTAAAAGAGACAATATTATAATTACTAAAAGAATTATTATGTTTCTAGATATCTGATATTTAATTACGTATATTTTGTTAGGCACATCTTCGATACAAGTGTCCGTATCGGATAAAGAAAAAGAACAGGTAGACATGGAAAAAGTCTAAAATAGGTTTGTGCAATTACTTAAAATATTGACCATTAATAAAATGAATTTGATTTTTGTATTATATTAGAAATGAAAAATAAATAAATATGAAAATAGTTTTATACAACATTTATGGAAATTTAAATATTTATTGAGAAATAGGTATATTTTAGCCCACGTATTAGTCTAGACTTGGCTCAGGGATTTATTGGCATGCCAATAGGGTAGAAACTTCAAAATTTGTGGTTATTTTTGTTACGAGAGGTACTATATGGCTCATGTGGTTATCTTGAATCATACATATTTTTTATTTACCGATCTGGTAGTTATTTTGGATCGAAACTGATCCTATAGTTATTTTGGATCAGATAATATTATTTTGGGTCATATGGTTATCTTTAACCATAGTCCTGTAGTTATCTTAGACCTTGATATTTTTATTGATTGATGGAACCCCTTGTTTTCCTAGAATTAGGTCTATGACATCTTAATATATGGGCTAGATAAAAGTTTTATTTAGTAAATGGATGTAGTTTTCTTTTTATATTTTGATTATATGTTTGTTATATAACACACTAATGGATTTAACTCTGGAAAATTTTTATTGTTATATCCATTTATTAGAAATATTTTATGCCTATCTCTATACATAAGCATAAGAAGTTATTAATGATTTTGTTTCATGGGAAAAGAACTTCATTAATTTTCAACTTTATATATATTTCCAAAATGACCATTATTATAAGTTATTGCACCACAAAGCTAAAGGTCAGTGTGAGAATTTATTTTTCTCTTGCACAGGTATGAGGATAAAAGTCAAAAGTAGTGAGGTGGCTGAAAGAGCTGCTAGACGAGTGGACCCTACTTATGGAGTAGAACAGTAGTGACAACCACCCAGATAGGTTGGTTTCTTTTTGTACCAATTAAATATGTGTACTTAAATAGTCTATAAATATTTATGACTCATTTTGGTTATATGAAGTTCTATACAAATATAAATATGTAAAATAAAGGTTTACCTCATGCATATATGATATGTACATAATGTAATATACAAGAGTTTATGAATAGAGATGAGTACATAGATATATATGTATATATGATGATATATATTTTACAGGTTTGACCAAGTAGGTTGATTGTAACATTAACTTACCTAAATGTTATGTAGGAATGCAAAGGGGTGTTACATAGCATATTTTTCTAGAGTGAAAATAACATTCACGCCTTTAAATGCAGGTCAGTTCTGCATAAGGTAGCCACACTTTTCTCTTTCCTCTACTCCTTAACTTGCCATTAACTATTCCCCCACTGCTCTAAAAATTCTTCCTAACATGCCAAAGACTTCTGATCCATTTTCTTCACCCTTCTTTAATGTAGAACTCCATTGTTGAAAGCTTATGAAGATTGGAAATCAAAGGTTTTATGAAGAGTGTTGAAAGCGGTCATAGAACACAGTTTTTAGGTTGGTTTTACTGTGTTTTCAGTCATAAAAGTCTTATGAGGATATTTTATGTTGTTAGTGAGTAAGGAAATGCAACACAAAGGGAAAGACAAGCGTGAGGAAGCTTGAAGTTAGTTAAGACTCCATTGTTCTTAGGTATGTACATATTGACATTTAAATTTGGTTCCTTTACATTTTAATATGTTAAATGTATTGTAAATGCATGATGAAGATGCTAAGGTATGATAATACTGAAAAATAACTTGGTTGTACAAGTTTTGTGAGTTAAAATGGTATAAAAGTTAACTTGAAAGATTAATGAATTTTTATTATGATTTGTGGATTAAAGTTATTTAAATGGGTTATAATTTGTTAAACCATGTTGTTAACGTGATATGTATAATGAAATATTGATAGGATTGATTGACACTGATCAATCTTTAGAAATTTTGAATGTGTTGTATGGTTACTCTATTTTTAGCTCATTTTTGCATTGAAATTTACAAATTCATGCCCATGAATGCTCAACCTAGAAAAGGTTTCGCACTAGTAACAAAGGAGTCACACCTGTGAAATGCATATCTAGAATGGGCAGCAGTTTTTCATGCCTTATTTCATGGTGTGTTCATGTTTAGTAAAGTTTTTAGTGCTTAATTATTATTTTTTGACATGTTTAGGTACATAGTGGTTTGGTTTTTGTGATTTCAGGAAACGAAAGACAAAATTCAACATGAAGCAAGTGTCACGTGAGGAATGTGTCACATGCATGAGTATTTCTTGCCACCAAAGTGTCACACATGTGAGAAAGTGTCACCGGCATTGTAACACTCTCATACCCCACTGTAGTTCAGTAAGGTAAGTGAGCATTACCCTTCTTACTGTTTTATAAAATTAATGAAGTGAAGTAATTTTGTTTTTACCAAAATATTGCATATACACAAAATAAAATTATTACAAACACAAATATTCAAAATTTTATTTATTTATAAAATACAATAATATAAATTCAAGCTATGTCTCTTATATTATAATTCACATTTTTAATACACATTATATGAAATAAAAATATAATCTAAATTACAAAGTTTTTGATAAAATATATCAAAAAAGAAACCAAAGCTTTTAGCTGCTTTTTTCTAGATACCCTTCTTCTTCTGACAATTCTACTATCTACGGCTACCCTTCTAAAACCTATGTGATAGAAACCACTCGCGTTAAGCTACTAGCTTAATGGTGCTTCAATGATAAAAATTTTACATATATATTTTCGCACATATTAATTAATAATTTCATAAATAAGGCATAAAATATGAAAATTATATAAAAACAAATAAATTTCTTCAAATATTCAACATTTAAAAATTTTAATTCATATAACATTTAACAAAATGACATACTTAAATTTTTTTTTTATTTTTCTTATGCCCAAAACACCTATAACCTAACTAACTAATAGGAATAACAGGGTTGTCATTACCGACTTTCATAATATTGCGTCAAGCGCTTTTATAATAATGTCATTACCGACTTAATAATATTGCGCCAAGTACTTTTATAATAATGTCATTACCGGCTTAATAATTTTGCGCCGAGCGCATTTATAAATTTGTCATTACCGGCTTTAATATTTGACACCGAGTGCCTCAAATTTCCCGATTGGCATTTCAAACTATTTTCTATTATAGTTTTAGATTATGTGTCATAGGGCTTAACTATTTTTATATTAATTAACAATATTTTCCAAAAATGACAATATTATTCAATTATCATAATTATGCTTATTTATTTTTGTTTTTTATTCCCATTATTATTGCACCAAAATCTCATACATAAATAATTTTTTAAATATTTATAATTATCATTAAAGTAAATATTCACTTTAATTATTACATATAATTATCACAACACATGCAAAAGCCCAATATTTTATGTTTTTACCTATGACAGATTTCAAACCTATTTTGGGGCTTCATTTTAAGCCCATTCATAATTCGAATTGCGAGTTCTGGTCTTCTAACAATTTTTGGCTTATTATCTTAGCTTTCAGACGCATCACAAATCACTCAAATCCCAATTTTATATCAAAAGTTATGATCAATTGAATACTGCTTCATCACAGAAATTTCTGCCCAAAATTTTCTTGACAGATTTTAGATTTGAAGTTCATGCATTTTTCTGGGCAAATCTAGACATAATTAGATTTTATGGTCTAAATAAAAATTTAAGTCATATGTCTTACTTTCATTTCCAATAAATAACATATAAAACGAAGTTCCATAACTCAAATTATAATCAAAATAGTCAAGACTGTTCCTGGAATTCTATATCCGAGTCATCAATGGACACAAGTTTATCTTTCAAATACATTCATCATATGCATTCATTTTTATACCAAAATTTTTAGATCACATTTACATTCACATATCTCAACTATTTCACACTATTTGGTCTCATCGACATATAAAATATCAAAAGCAACAACTAATCACATTACATATCAAAAACACAATCATATCAAACCTCAATACATAGTTGCACATATATAAACATCATGTAAGATTTTTATCAATGAAGCACATACCTAATCAGTCTTGGCTCTTCCCTTAATCCTTCTTTTTCTCCCCATATCAACTAGCTTTCTTCTTGTCTTTGTTGCCCTCTTGAGGACCTCTCACTTGTTTATTTGATTTTCCTACACAACCATACCATATATCAATTTCAATATCCATTTTCAAAGCTTTTCATGTCTACATAATCTTCTAATGCTTCTAATATGTTTTATACCTTAATTGAGCTAAAATTTACTAAGGTTAAACTTCCTCCTTCATATGTCATGGCTGCCCAAAAACCACATCCTAGTTCCCAATTCATTTTCTTCAATCCAATACTCAAATCATACTTAATCTATCACCAATTGTTGTGCTTCTATACTAATTTCAATTTTTCCCAAATTTTTTTAACTATGGCATCCCCTCATTCATCCATTAACAACATATGTTCTTTAGTGTTTAAGTCATAAAACAATTAACTAATATCAATTATCATTAACTCAAAGTTTAACTACACTTTCATCAATTAATCACAAACTTAAACCTAATCACATCCATCATCCTTATGGGTCTCAAATGGAAGGAAAAAGGTTGAATTTAAGTAGAACAAACTCACCTTAAGAATCCTCTAAGTGGACCAAAATTCTATCCCAACTCTTCTCCCTTTTTCTTCTTATTTCTTCCTTCTTTCTTGATCCTTTGCTCCTTTTATGGGAAGAACTCCTTAATTTTGAATTTTCCTCTCTCAAAAGTACTTTCTTTCCTCACTTTTTCAAGCTTGATTTGAAGGAAAATGGTGGCTTATAGAAGGCTAAACTGGACATCCAAAGAGAGAAGAAAAGAAGATGAAGATGACTTAGACATTTTAGGTGGAAAAATGGAGAATTCCTCCCATTTTTTACTTTTATACTTTGATTAAGGTGTGGGTCCCACTAATTAAAATTAATCCTAATTCTCATTGGTTCATTAAATTAATTAATCTTAATTAACATTTAAACTTTGACAAATTCCATATTTACCACATCTCCCTCCATATTCACACTTTTTCCCCCAACAATTGTCATAATACCAATTTTTTTCATAGGCAATTTTATTTTTTTTTTCTAATTCTAGCATTAATATTTTTAATTTCCAAATAATAATACCCTTGATTATTTTTTTCTTATTATTAGTCATTTTTTTATGGTTCAAATTTAGACTCCAATTGAACTTGCATGCCTCACTACGGTTACGTGCAATCGGGGCCTAAATCACTGAATGTTACAGGCATAAAAGGTGTAAAGGATCCCTCCACTTCTATCACTAGTGCGGTACTTAGATGAGGTGCAAAGTTTTTGAAGCTTAACATTTTATTGTAGGCATACGGATTATATGCAGGCACATTGCTGTTATATCCTACTTCCTGTCACGTGTATGAAGAATCAATGCACACATGACAATTGTTGAACTGAAGAAACTATCACATGCATGAGACATCAATGTGGTCCAATCACATTCAAACTCTTATTATAATCAAGTAGGCTCAAACTTTGAAGATTAATGTTGATTTGAAGAACTACTCTTGGGGATATTATCTTTTATTTAGGAAGTTTTATATCATTAGAACTAAATTTTAAGTAGAACTTTTTAGATTATAAATTCTAGTTTGTTTTACGTTTAGACCACACAGAGGAAAAATGTTCATCTTATGCAAACTCTAAAAGCTTTTTTTAGCAAACTTCATTGATAATTTCAGAGAGTTTTTCTTTTTCATCTTTATTTCTTTAATGTTTAACTTAATTATCAAAATAGACATTACCGTTATTATTCATATGCTAAGCTAAACTCTTTGATAGATGCTCAGTGAACAACTCCAGTTTGTATGAACCTTATTTATTTTCTTAATAGATAAATTTATTTTTCTAGTTTTAATTTTGCTTAATAAGTTTTTATGTTGATAGTTGTTTGATCACTAATTATTGAACTTTAAATAAAAATCTTAAGGCTGAGTTATTAGACGCACCATCTGTAATTTAACCTAAAAATAGGACTAAATACTAATTAATTCATTAGTTTGATTAATTGGTACTTAAAGGTGAGAGCCATAAAATTTACATTCATTTGTTCTTAATTTGTTAAAGAACATGCAAGCTAGGGGTTGTGAGCTAAGTTCATGTTTTTTCTTTCATTTATTACCTTTATTACTTTCTACTATAGTCTTAGTTATTGTTAGTTCTCTTTTCTTAGCTTAATCAATTCATCATACTTGGTTAGAGTGTTTAGGATTTTAATTCACCATTCATTAGTAATTTAAAGTTAATTAAAAGATTAAGCCAATAAGTTTCTTAAAAGATCGACCTCGAAAGTGAACTTACTAGTATCACAACTGGCTCATGCATTTGTGAGTACACTTTAAGTTACATTATTTTACAGCTAAGGAAATCATGAATGCATGAGTTTAGGCCAGTGAACATCAATACCCAATTTTTCATGTTCAAACCTAGATTGTCATGGTTTGTTTCACAGTTTGGAAGCCATGAAATATGGTTTCATGCCAGTGAAGGATATGTCACAACCGTAAATAATGTATTTTGTATGTAATAGCTTTCACATTTTAGTTCATGGGTAAGACACTTATGAAAGATATGTTCACGACCATGAATAAGTATTCATGCTAGTGAATCATAATGTAACATCACACCTCTTATGCATTTAAGTATAACCTATCCCTGTATCAAATAGTCACATACTGCATACTGAAAAGGCAAAATACCCTGTTAACAATAGTAGTAAAATTTTTTTTTCATATCATATCCTGTAAAATCAACTAATGACTTTACAAGTCTTATATCCTGTAAAATTACTAAACGACTTTTCAAGTCAACATTAAAACCACAATACGATATATCACATATATCAAAATATAAACTTTACACATAAGTATTTCCGAGTTGATTTCATTTATACATATTTAGACTCATTCCAAAATGACTATACATATTCAAGCATATAAGTCCAAAATACATATGACATGTTTTTATGCTTGTGTGGAATGCAAGGAGAGAGAGTGATGAGGCTCGGCCAATGACCTGTGCTCCATGTCTTCTATACACTACTCAAAATGAGCTATCACTTTTCTTTACCTGAAAAATGACGCAAATTGATGAGTTGCGGCTCAGTGAGAATAATCATCCAATGAGCTCTAAAGTACCAAACAACTCATAGTCATAAATCACAATTCCAATATATACCATGTATTCCATTCCATTCATCAGTCAATTACATATAAATATAGATAAAATCAAGTACTCAATAATTGTTATTTACTTATGCTTTGCTTGTACATTTTATTTTGTTGTGACCAGATTAAACGAACATTGCCCCGGGTTTCCATGTGAACATTTGCATTTGCATTTGCTAGCTAGCTTGATCATTTGTTTCATTTGCACATTTGTTGGGCCATAGGCCTCTTCTTTTGCTTTGCACATTTGTTGGGCCATAGGCCTCTTCTTTTGCTTTGCAATGTCGATTAACTAGTCACAACGCCTTTTTAGCCCATATGCATATGCACTTGTATTTAAGCATTCATCAACCATTGCATCTTTATCATATACAACATACATATATTCCCTATATACCTCATATGTCAAGCATACACCTTGTATATACTATACATGTACCATGTATATATATCACATTTGTCAAATATATACCTCAAATATACCACAAGTATACTATTTATATGTACCACAATATCACAAATTATCCATCATTACATTATCAAGGACCAATCATGACAATCACATGAATCACATAGCAAACAACATTCATTTGCACTAAAGAATTCAATCGATAATTAGACTCACCGTTCTCCTTTGATTCCGACCCCTAACTTATTGTCTATCTGCTCCTTGTGGGTCTCCAATATGTTGCGAGCCTAATATGAAAACATAATCGATTAACTCATAATTAGAGATACTTAATGTGGCTTAAACAAATTAATATGCATAATGCATATACATAGCTAGGCTTTTTCCTATGGGGCAGTGTGACCTTATGGGACTGTTAAGCCTATAACTTTTCCTATAGTTGACCAATTAATCTGATTCTTGTTCCTAATTCAAAATAACACATAATCATGAAACATATTAAAATATCAGACCAATTGGATCATTGTACAATTTTTGGTGGAATTTCTAAGAGTGTCCTGTTTCCTGCCCTGTTTCTGCCCTTTGGCAGTTTCAGGGTACCAATTTGGGTAGTCCATATCTTACAATCTGTAAATCAGATTATAATGAAACTTGGCAGAAACTTATATGGGTTCAAATGGAACATTTTTCATGTTCACAACTTTTACCAATTATGCCTCTAAGGTCTTCAAATTATAAGCAACATTTCACTGGTCCAGAACAGAATTGGCTTCCGGACCAGTATGACTTCTAAAGGCCATAACTTACTCTATACATAACATTTTAAGCTGAAATTAGTACCCAAATTTAGCTAAGACATATACCTATAACTTTCATGTTTTGATAAGTTACAGAATCTAGCTCTAAGGATCTCAAATTAGACAAAAAAGTTTCTGGAACTGCCCAGGGCACTCAATAGGCAGTTCAAACCATGGAACAGTCATGGTTCCATTTACCATAACTCACAATTTACAAGACATATGAACCTGAAATTTGGTATACAGATACATAACACATATATCTACAACTTTTATGTTTTGAGATACTTCAAATAATGGCTTTAACATATTCTAAATCAAGTAACACAGTAGCTAACTTGGTTAGGGTTTACACCCTGACCAGTTTCAGTACGAAGAGCATATCTAATTCTATAAACCAAATCACGAAACACCGTTTACATATTCATAAATATAAGACATAAAGGAACAACTTTTGTGTTTTATACTTGTCCAGAATCAATTTATATGTGCATCAAAATCGGGTTGCAAAACAGTGCCTATTAATGAACCTAAGCAACTCAAATCAACCCTAAAGCAATAAGAATTGATTACTTACCAAGGACGAACTTGCAAGGGATCAATTTGGTGCAAAAACTAGGTAAAACAAGGAAGATTTGAAGTCTGAAATGGAGGAAATTGAAGGAGAAGTCGGGGCTGAAATGAGGAGGCAGAAATGGGAAAGATGAAGATAAAGGCAGATTTATGTTTTTGTCTTTTTATCATTTTCTCATCTCATTTCTCATCTCATTTCTCATTTCTCTTCTCTTTTCTCTTCTCTTCTCTTCTATTTCTCTTTTGTTTCATTTTCATTTTATTTTATCTATATTATTATTATTATTTACATATATATATAATTCGACTAATCTACACAATAATACCGCTTAATCTTTTGGCCCGGTTTAACTAAATTAACAATGCAAAATGTTTACTAATCTTAATCTAATCATTTTGCTTACATTAATTTGGTCACTTATTCAATTCATTTCTAATACTTCATAATCCTCATATAGGTTATAAGTACACATGTGCTACTCGATACAAGTGTCAAATGCTAGGACACGTAACTAGTGCGTGTGATAAACTTGTTCCTACGAAAATACGTATGGAATGCATTTGTTCAATTGAATTGTATGCAAGATGCTTATGTTCAATGAAATGCATGTGGGGGAAGGTCAAGGATGTTACACATAATGTATTATCAATATGCAGTTTTTGATTTTGTTGCAATATGATGAGTTTGTCTTATCACATAATATGAGCTATTATTTTACATGAATACACACATGTATAAGACAATGTGCATGTGTTTAATGCTTGATAGCATTTATGTGGTAACATATATTAAAAGTTAAAGGATATGATTATGTTTTAAATGCCTAGTTCTCTAATCTATGACTTGACATATGATATATAACATATCATTGAGGGAGTTATGATACTATAGGATATATTAATATAAGGACAAAGTGGCTTAAACTTGGGTTATGAAAGCATTTTATCCTAGGTACTAGCATTATTTATTTTTTCAGTTAAGGTGACTTAAACTCGGGTTACGAGCGCTCTTAACTTAAGGGGCTTAGATAACTATATACATATAGTGAGCAAGGTTTCTTAAGTTCAGGTTATGAGTGCTCCTATTTATAATCTGCATTCGGATAGTCAAACTTAGAGTTTTTAGCGGAATGAACTAAAAAGAATAAATTTGTTTATA
The DNA here is from genome assembly GCA_023653625.1 of Triadica sebifera. NCBI lineage: Eukaryota > Viridiplantae > Streptophyta > Magnoliopsida > Malpighiales > Euphorbiaceae > Triadica > Triadica sebifera. Next base: position 455,338 of record CM042903.1, on the reverse strand, counting down.
TGTGGTTATTACATATTGTATATGAAAATATATATTCATGTATAATTATATCATTCATGATCTATAGATCTAGTATGTATGCTAACATGACAACAAAGGTATGTAATATCTAAAATGTAATTTCATTTGCATGTTCACAATGCAAATGACATGAACATGGTATGATAATGGTGTGACATTGTATGTTTGTATGTAGAATTTTTATGCACATATATACTACTAAGCATTAGGTTGCTTAGCATGTAAGTATTTTCCTTTATGCATGTTTGAAGCTGGTGAACAGGAGTTAACTGAAGAGTGGCAAGCTTATACAGAGATCATTCATAGCAAACCCATCTGGGGTAGGTATTGTATACATAACATATCTTGATTTTTTGGTGTGCATGACATAGGATATGAAACTGTTTTGTACATATTTTTTATATTAAGAATATTTAATCGATATTTTAATATATTTTTATAAAACAAGGCTAGTGTAAGTCCAACATAGTTTGCTTTTATGTTATCGATCTTTTGGATCAAGTATTATGTTGTATGTTTTATAATTGTTGTTAGGTTTTTAAAAGGGATTTTGATAAAATGGTTTTATATTTATGAAAATGTTTTTAATTTATTCAATTTTCAATATAAAAAAAAGTTTCATAGCATGCTTCTATATAGTTGGGATCTTCTTGGCTATGTCGGCAGGTGCTACATGTGTTTATAGTTTGTTTTGGTTGATTTAAACAAAAAAATTATAATCAAACCAATAAAATCAGTTTTTAAATACTTTAATTTCTTACCAAACCAATCACTATTAAAAAATATCCAAACTAATACTATTTGAATTCAGTTTATGTCATATCCGCTAACTTAGGCACCGAGTCGCACGTGCCGCGAAGTTAACGCATTTGACTAATCAAAGTCTAAATTCAGATTTTGATTGAAATTAATCAAGATAATGATTAATAATTATGATATATGCCTAATAAAGTGTTTATAAAGCTTAAAGAAGTTGATTTACAGTAAATGACTAAATTGCAAAATTTGATAAGTATTAGGGTCAATTTATAATTTACCAAAGTTTATGAATTTAATAAGATATTTGCTATTTAAAATATTAAATTGGACGTCAAATATGCATGTTGGCCAGCCACTCCATGACTAATAAGATTAATACGATAATTAAGCAAAGTATCAAAGTATATGGTCAAAAATTAGTGGGTCCCACATGAGGACTTTTGTTCTCTTCTTCTTTCTTCCTTTTCTTCTTCTCTTTAGTTCTTTTCTTCTTCTTTTTTTATGCTCAAGAATAGCACCATGCCAGCCCCTCTTTTCCTCCATATCTAGAGCTTAATCTAAAGAGAGAAAGAAAGAGAAGAAACGGAAAAGAATAAGACAATGTGATTTTCATGATCTACAAGTCTTAAAGAAGCTTGGAAGAGCAGGAAGTAGGAAAAACAGACAAGTTTAGTGGAGAGAGAGAATCTCCAAGGTTGTGATTAAGTGAAGAAAAGTGTAAAGGTTTCTCTTTCATCTTTTCTCAAGGAAGTTGGGGTTTTGAGCTCATCTAAAGCTTATATGGAAAAAGAAAGAGTTTCGGGTTTTGTGAGAGAGAGTTTTGGGTTTAGAAAGTTTTGAGAAAGTAAGGTGTTGAGGATGATTTTATAATATTGTAGGAGTTCCAAGTGACAAGGAACAAACTCAAGTGAGTAAAGGCAAAGAGAAATTACATAGAAGAATGAAGGAGAAATAAAGGTTAGTGCATAATTTAAAGCAATAATTATCTTTGTTTGAAATAATGCATGTTTAACATGATAATTAATTATTGAATTGCATTAATGATGATTATGGCATGAAACCATAGGTTTAGATATAAAGAATGAGAATTTGTGATATGTTGAGTTAAGAATGTATGTTAGAGAATTGAGTTATGATAAAGGCATTTATATGTATTTGACATGATATGTTGAGTAAAGGACTTTAGAAATGCATGAGTTTGCATTGGTATGACTTGGTGCAACTAGAAATGAATAAGGAAAGTGAATATGCAGGTTTCCCACAAATAGTCGCAGGCGTGAACTTGCTAAGTTCATGGGCGTAACTGAATTGCATCACGGTTGTGACTTCTATATGGTAATGATCGTTCACGGCTTTGAATCACGGACGTGAACTAATTCACGGGTGTGAACAAGTAATCACGAGTGTGAATGCTCTATTGTTAGTAATTATGAAATTGTTAACTAATGAAGTATTCAAGTAAGTAATGAAAAGATATATTTATCCAAAAAAATAAGAATGTTGAGATGTTTGGAAAGGTAATTAAGTAAAGATATATGAATTATGTGGAAATATGGATATGCCCATTACTTTAACTCTGGACTAGAGACAGGATAGATGACATGTCATTATGGGGGCAATCGGTACCATACTATATGAGATATTTCTCAGTCAATATGGCTTTAGCTCTAGGAGCGCCATGACTTGAGATGCTCAGTTGAGCATACATAAATCGAGGACAATGTGGCTTTAGCTATAGGAGCACCTTGGTCGGTAATTCATATATAATGATATATTACTCAATCAATGTGGCTTTGGCTCTGGGAGCGCCATTGATTTGAGAATCTCAAATGAGCCAAATAGTGGACAGGGTGGCTATAGCTTTAGGAGTGCCCCTAATCCATAACATGTATCCAGTTAGTCCAATTTAGAGTGATGTGGGTGAACTACTGAAGTTAAGTTGAAAGATAATGCAAAATAATATGAAATTAATATAAAATATTAAAAGGATGAAAAGAGTAATCTTATAATTAGAAATAAATGAAAAATAACATTGTACATTATGGATGATGCTCATAATTGTATGAAATAGGGACATGAGGGGAAGAATAGCATGAAAGATATTAATGCATAAAATGACATATCTTAATGTTTGTTGCATAACATAGTATATTGCTTTATTTATATGCACCACTAAGCCTAGAGCTTAGCGTGAGAGTTTTCCTTCTGTGCAGATATAGAAAGGTAGTTGAAGGTTGTAGATAAAGCAAGCGATGATCCTAGTCAATTAAATCAGCCGATCTTGAAATAGTGCGTCACGATCTTTTGAACTTTTATATTTTGCTTTTCATATTATATACTTTAAGATTTGTAAAGTGACTTTCATAATTTGTTAAGAATTAACTTGAAATTATAATTACTATCTTATGTAAATAAAATGTACATTATTTCTTGTATATCTAATAACTTTGAGTTTTTACAAAATTATGTATGGTTATTTAGCATTTATTAAAATTAGTGATTGAAGAAGTCAGTGTAGCACTCTCTTAATTGGGCATGTGTTGTTTGGGTAAGGGCGTGATACACATATTTTGGTATTAGAGAGCCCAATTTGGGCAGTTTTGGGCCTTAAAAGTGAGTTTTGAAATTGTTTATTACTAAGTGTACCATATTTGAATTTTTGGAGTCGCTGCTTTACTGATTAGGGCACTTACCTTTATGTTATAATAGGTTATTGTAACATCCTTGACCTTCCCACATGCATTTCATTGAACATAAGCATCTTGCATACAATTCAATGGAACATGTGCATTTCACACATATTTTCTTAGGAACAAGTTCATGACACGCACTAGCAACGTGTCCTAGTATTTGGCAATTGTATCGAGTCATACGTGTATCCTTATAACCTAAATGATGATAACAAAGCATTAGAAATAAATTGAATAAGGTGACTAAATCAAAGTAAGAAAAATGATTAGATTAAGATTAGTAAACATTTACATTGCTAATTTAGTTAAATCGGGCCAAATGATTAAGATATATATTGTGTGAATTAGTGGACATTAATAATATATGTAAATAATAATAATAATATAGACAAAATAAAATGAAAATGACACAAAGAGAAATATAGAGAAGAGAATGAGAAATGAGAAGAGAAAAGAGAAGAGAAGAAGAGAAAAGACAAAATGACAAAAAACAAGTTGGCTTTATCTTCATCTTCTTCCCCATATCTGCCTCCTCACTTCAGCCCCATTTTCATCTTCATTTTCCTCCATTATAGAACTCAATCTTCCTTTTATCACTTAGTTTTGAAGAATATTGATCCTTGCAAGGTCGTTCTTGGAAAGTAATCCATTCTTATTGCTATAGGGATATTGAGTTGCTTGAGTGCTAGGTCAATATTAGGCACCTGAATGCACCCGATTTTGATGTTAATAGAAATTGATTCTGGAAAAGTGTAAACACAAAGTTGTTCCTTTATGTCTTAAATTTATCGATATGTAAATATTGTTTCAATATGTGGTGTATAGAATGAGATATCCTCTTCGTACTGAAACTGGGTCAGGGTGTGAACCCTAACCAAGTTAGCTACTGTGTTTTTCAATTTCGAATATGTTAAAGCCATTATTTGAAGTATAAAAAAACATAAAAGTTGTAGATATATGTGTTTGGTATCTTTATACCAAATTTCAGGTCATAGGTCTTGTAAATGTATAGTTATGGTGAATGGAACCATGACTGTTCCATGGTTTGAACTGCTTACTGAGTGCCCTGGGCAGAGACAGAACTATGTTTGGATAATTTGAGCTCGTTAGAGCTAGATTCTATAAATTTTCAAAGCTGTAACTTTATAGGTATATGTCTTATCTAAATTTTGGTACTAATTTCAGCTTAATTGGGTATGTATAGACTAAGTTATGGTATTTATAAGTCATACTAGTCCGGAAGCCAATTCTGTTTTGGACCAGTGAAATGTTCTTATGATTTTAAGACCCTTAGAGGCATAATTGATAAATGTTTAAAACATGAAAAATTTCCATATGAACCCATATAAGTGTATGTAAATTTTCATTAAAATAGGACTTATAAGATTGTAAGTTATGATGAACCCAAATGAGTACCCTGAAACTGCCTAAAGGCAGAAAACAGAACACTCTTAGAAATTCCACAAAATATTGTAAAATGATCCAATTGGTCTGAAGTTTTAATATGTTCTATAAGTATATGTTAGTTTTAATTAGAAATAATAATCAGATTAATTGGTCAAGTATAGAAAAAGTTATAGGCTAAACAGTCTCATAAGGTCACACTGCCTCATAGGAAAAAATCTAACTATTGACATGAACAATGCATATTAATTTGTTTAAGCACATTAAGTCTCCCTAATCATGAGTTAATCGATTATGTTTTCATATTAGGCTCGCAACATATTGGAGACCCACAAGGAGTGGATAGACAATAAGTTAGGGGTCGGAATCAAAGGAGAACGGTGAGTCTAATTATCGATTGAATTCTTTAGTGCAAAATGAATGTTGCTTGTTATGTTATTCATATGATTGTCATGATTGGTCCTTGATAAGTAATGATGGATAATTTGTGACATTGTGGAACATATAAATGGTATACCTTGTGGTATATTTGAGGTATATGTTAGACATATGTGGTATATATACATGTTATATGATAGTATATGCAAGGTATATGCGTGACATATGAGGTATATATGGAATATATGTATGTTGCATATGATAAAGATGCAATGATTGATGAATGCTTAAATACAAGTGCATATGCATATGGACTAAAAAGGCGTTGTGACTAGTTAATCGATATTGTAAAGCAAAAGAAGAGGCCTATGGCCCACAAATGTGCAAATGAAACAAATGATCAAGCTAGCTAGCAAATGCAATGCAAATGTTCACTGGCAAATATTCACATGGAAACCGGGGCAATGTCTGTTAACTTAGTCACAAGAAAATGAAATAAGCAAAGCATTTGCATACATAAAGAGTAGTGATTATATGTTTCAACTTTATTGATATTTATATGATACTGATGAATGGAATGGAATATATGGTATATATTGGATTTGTGATTTATTACTATGAGTTGTTTGGTACTCTAGAGCTCATTAGATGATATTCTCACTGAGCCGCAACTCATCAATTTGCATCATTTTTCAGGTAAAGAAAAGTGATAGCTCATTTGAGTAGCGTATAAAAGACATGGAGCACAGGTCACTGGCCGAGCCTCACTCTCTCTCCTTGCATTCCACACAAGCATGAAACATGTCATCTGTATTTTGGACTTATATGTTTGAATATGTATTATCACTCTAGATTAGTTTTGAGATGTACAAATGGAACAACCCGTAATTCTTCGGATGGGAAGTATATGTTATTTTAATATATGTGATATATCGTGTTGTGGTTTTAATGTTGATTTGCAAGGTCAGTGAATAATATTACAAGATATGAGACTTGCAAGTCATTGAATGAAATTATAGGATGTGATACTTGCAAAGTCATCAGTTGATTTTACAGGATATGA